>JAQLOM010000037.1:7698368-7714288 GCA_030068315.1 Chrysichthys thysi | reverse complement strand
CATTTCAGCAAGCGTTTCAGCGTCACAGAACCCCCCCCCCCCCCCCCACAGTAGATTGCTGAAAATACAGTATATATATATATATATACCCGAATACGGTATTCGGAAAGGCACAAATATTGTGGTTTTTACGAATACGAATTTCGAACGAATACTTGGAAAAATATTTGTATTCGGGAACACCCCCCCCAAATATATATATATTTGTTCTATGTAAATTCGATGTATACGAGGGTAATTTGTGGTATGTCTTATTTATATGACATATAGATAAGGCACTAGACAGTGAGGGCTTGTTTCCACACAGCCAATGCTGTTGCATCATTTCACTGTTTATTTATTTAACAGGGACAATAGAGGAAAATCTCAAATCACTGCTTGTCGTGATATCATTTGGCAATTTTTAAAAATCGGATACAGGGTAGTTTGTATGTAATTGTTGGCGCTCAAATCTGTGCTCATTTCTATTCACCTTTGATGAACAAGGGCCAGTGAATTTAGCTCTAATGGGGATTCTAGTCACACAGTGTAGATGACGAGCTATCAAGGAATTGGCTTGGGGCAACAACTAACATTTCACACTCACAGTGGGCTAAAAGTCAGCAAGACCAATTACTCATATTTCTCTCTCTCTCTCTCTCTTTCTGTCTCTGTCTCTCTCTTTTTTTTCTTTCTACTCCATCTATAAACATTCAGAAACAAGACATAGTATGACATATGATCACGTTTTATTCCAAATTATGAGAAAATGTAGACTTTAAAGCAGTAATGTAAAAACAAAACTAAATCACTGATTTGTGACTTCACCAGAATCAAAACAAATGTTTGGCTGCAAAGAAAAAAATAGAGAAGCTGTTAATTATTAATTAGCATTCACTCTAGACATTAGCCTTACAATTTTCTTAATTATGCTTGGTGCACAGCTGTGAAAAAGAAAAAAAAACTAGTTTGCTAATGTTACCATTAAATTCCCTTTAAAATCACCTGACGCCTCCCTTTAAGCACATGATTTTGTTTCCACCCCAGAGAGGAAACTGGCGAGGTGGAACTTATGTGTTTGCTCAACCCTTCTCTTTATTTTGCCAAGTAATCCCTTATCTAATTTCTTCACACATTGTTGTTTCCTGATTACATGTTTTGCAGTTACTAAGTTTTCTAAGGTGCACTTAAAGGGGTACATCGTCGAATATTACCGAGGAGCACTGAAGGGGTGTGTATTTGATTGGCTGTTGACTTCAAATATCAACAATCTTCTCCAGAATCGATGACTTGAAAATGAACTATTTTGTGTCCAGGCTATTGGTGTTTTATAGGTGCTTGGCAGACAAGTAGGCTCAACAGCCACAGAAAGAAAGAAAAAAAACCCCTACTGCTTATAGTCTTTTCAAAACAAATTGGGTGTGTAGCTAAGTTTAAATTTAATGTTTCATGTCCTGATGTCTTCTGCACTACACCACTGGGCGAGGTACGATCTGGATGATAGTAGGATGATTTTCACTAGGCAGATTAATTAGCGTGCATGGATGTCAGACGATCTTTTCTGCCTTACGTGTACACTGATGAAACCGAGTAAAAAGCACAAAGCTGTCATGTAACTCTTCTGTTACTACACCAACATGTCAAGGTAAAGCATATCAAGAGAGAAGAAAGATGCTATCCAGATTTCAAAAACCTATTCAGTATGAGATGTGAGGAAGACAACCATGTCGGACGACTTCTGATCTTTGCGATAAGGACACATTAGCGATTTTCTTAGAAAAATATAATAATCATGAACTCATTTGATTCTTGTAATCTGTATTAATAGACTTAACTAGCTAACAACCTTTTAGACTATTCATTTAGATTTCTGAGTAAGAACATGGAGCTTTATCCAAGCGCATATGGACTAGCTGATTAATTTATTTGTCATCACCCTTGATGTTGACAATATTTTGACTATGTCTTGACTCTATTTTATATGAAATAATATGTTCGGCGATGATAAATATCTAACACATGATGAATCGTTCCAGATCATGGGAGCATTTTGTAGTTTCTTCACCATCATATCTTATTCTTCTATTACTCCAGGACACAGTCTGCATTTATTTACCCAATTTCTGCTCTGCTGATCAGAGAATTGGCTAAGGGAAGGGAGCTTGCCCTTCAAACATTTTCAAAGGTCAGTTGGCATGCAGTGGCCACAGTGAAATAGACAGCTCTTACACATGTAGGCATCATTTACTCAGCACATGTCTGGAAATCACCTGAATCAAGTGGAAAATTCTCACCACATCTGCCTGGAGACTCTCAAACACGAGCTCCACTTAAAATGAACGGAGCGTCATTTGGGAGATCCACGTCACTTAGGAAGGGATATAAAGACAAAACACACTGATGGTGCTTGTTATATTTAGAATAAACCTAAAGACCTCTAAGGAAGATGATTAGTAGGGAAACTGGATTTTGAAATTTCTACACGCCTGAATTATAGCCAAAAAACGAACGGCGAAGACAGATTCGTCATTAGTGCAGATCGGTTCGAAATGCCTTCATGCCTTATAAATAAGCTGAAATGCTTCAAAACCACCATAGCTTGCCCAGACAATATGACACTGAATCTGCAGATGAAACAGCTTTTAGACTGTCTCTACCAAAAGAAAATTTAACAAGCAAATAATGTTGTAGGTGTTGCGTTCCTGGCAATTACCCTTCTGTGAATATACATGCGGTATGCAGATTAAATGTAAGCGGAAGGATTTTTTTTTCTGCACCCTATCATACAGCATCAACAGGCTCATTTGTTTCCGAGTGTTAGAAATGCCTGCATCTCCTCCTGCGAGGTGGATGTGACAGAAATACTCCACAGCTGGCAGGAAGCCCTTGAGCAGATGGCCGAAGATGCTCACTGGGCGGTGGCAGCCGAGTGGCCTGTTTTCATTAAGCTAATGAATGTCTGGAGCCCCTCTCTGGCTCTGCGATGAGCAATTTGGGCTTTATTAGGGACCATGGTTCAGTGTTAAATGAGGTTTGAAAAGACGCAAGCCGCCGCCGGCGGCGGTCTGCTGGCAGGACGATGAATGATGGGCACGGACAGACTGACATAAAAATGGCACAAGTGAAACGATGAACCTGATATCTCTAGTGTGAGGATGATTACTACAAACCAATCAAGCATCAGTATGTGGTGATGATATCAGAGCACAATTAAATAGTCACAGTAGAGCCAACCATGTTGATTTATTGTTACTGTTAAGCAAAGAAAACTTATCATTCAGTATTTGACTGAGTGTAGAACAAATGAGTTTTCCTATATGAGGCTCTGTGACAGGGACCTTCACCCGGCTGTGCTCTGGTAGATCGTCTCTTGTTATTATTATTCAGATTTTTCAGAATCTTTGCCCTACACAAAAGCCTTTATTTGTGTCAGATTAGAGTCCTGGCCAACCAAGTTTCAGCCGCCAGAACAAGATGATGGTCGGTCTAAAAGGAATATTTCCTTATGCTTAATTAAGTATGACACTCAAGGCTGCACAGAGACTCAGCTGGATTCGTATCAAGGATGAGACTTAAATAGGAAATGTATAGTTCATTACCCTCAGCTTACTCTGACTGCTGCATACATTGTGAACTTTATTACCAGTCTTGGCAGCCAAAATAGCTAAATATTAAATAATAAATATCCGCTCTGTTTGGGGCTGATATTTTGACTATAAAATCTGAAAATCATTTAAGCATGAGCAATAGCATAATAAACTCATTCCTCCTCTTCCCCATGCGCTGATTAGACAGGATGGAGGGAAATAGTGTACATATCACCATCCACACAGGGAACACCTATACCCTGCTCATTCATGCAGTTATCCAATCAGCCCTGTAGCAGCAGCAAAATGTATAGACAGATGCAGATTTGGGTTAGAAGCTACAGTTAATGTTCACATTACCCATCAAAAAAATGTGATCACACTGACTTTGACAGTGGGCTCGTTGTTGGTGCTGGATGGGCTGGTTTGAGTGTTTCGGAAATGACGGATCTTCATGCACAACAGTCTCTGAGTTTACATAGAATGGCGCAAAAAACAAAAAACATTCAGTGAGCAGCAGTTCTATGGGTGGTCTTGTTGAAGACTGAGATCAACAGGGACGATGACGGACAACAGCCAGACAGGTTCGAGCTGACAGGAAGGTTATGGCAAGTCAAATAACCACCCTTTACAACAGAAGACGACATTGGCTTTCACTCGAGTTAAGAACAGGCATCTGAGGCTGCAGTGGACACAGGCTCACTGAAACTAGATAGGCAAAAATAGAAACGTCCTTGCCCAGTGTACAGGTGGTCCTATTAGAGTGGATGACCATATGAGAGTATAGTCTTTAGAGAGCAAAGCAAATTAGTGACCCTCAGATGAGGCATACAGGCATACTGACAGAGTCTTAAATATCAATAAACTCTTTTGAATGTACTTATTTTGAATACTGAATTGAATTGCACTTGACACTGAGTATTTGTGTGCTGAACTGATATTGCCCCAAAACGCTAGTTCGGATTAGATTTGACTCGTTTTCCAGTCTGATCAGTTGCAGCTGTAATGCCTGAATTGGCATGGTGTTCCTGACACAGCACTTTCACATGAAAGCATGTCACCATTACACCTGTGAGTTTTTCCCCAATAACCTGGTGACAGACATATATACAATCAATATTCGGCATTATCCAATACTTCTGTTACGTTATATGTACATATATACATTCGGGGGGGAATGCTTAAAAATACATTTTATCATAGTGTTCTTTACAGAAGCCTATGTGCATTGGAGTATACTATTTGTGCTTTTCACTGGCTACTGTTATAAAGCCCCACTCATGACACAAAAAGAAAGAAATATTTATTTGTCCATGATTTAATATAAAGTAGGAATGAAGAAACAAGGGGATCAATTAGTAAAGCGTGGCCAAGATGAAACTAAAATGAAGGAACAAGTTATTAAAACATGGCCACTTTTTAACTAAAACCAAGGTACAAAGAAACATAAACTCTGGAATATAGTTACTAAAATATTTCAAAATGTAATATTTTAAACATTTATGCATAAATCAATGTAGCACCTCATGCTCGAAACATTCATGTTCATGATCCATCCATTACAGGTTATGAAAAATGTACATGAATGCATGTTAATGACATTTTGTGTACAAAAATCTCGTGGATGCTAAAAAATTCTATGCTACAAAAACCTCAATCCTGTTATTATTATTATCCATGGTATAAATTTAAGTGCAAAATGTAGCTATTGCCAGCAAAGACACATTTTGAGAGACCATTGCCAGAAATGGACTGTTTTGAAAGAAGTTTGAATTTATAAGGGCTAAATGACAGCAGTGACAGACATTTGGACTTTCCTACATGGAACAACAAAATTGCATGTCCTCTTTGTGTGTGTATTCTATTATAGCTTACAAGAATAATCCCAAATAATAGAAGCTGGGATCACCAAATGTCCTATCATTATGCTCCTATCATATCATATCTTTCTATCTAAATATATGACTGGGAAAATAAAAGTTCTGCAAAACCCATGATTTGAGAGTTGATGGAGAGAATTATTTGCTCTTCTTGTCTTTAGCGGCCATACCACACACTGCTGCACACACAGCTATGGATGCACAAGGTTGTGAGAAGTGAAATGCCAAAGACTGTTACGTGCAAATTTTCTGTCAGAAGACAGCAGCTTCCATTACTGAGCATATACTACGGAAAGACTGACAGAAAAGTAGGAGCTGGTTGATGTTTTTTGACCTGGTATGAAAAAAAAATCCAAAGTCAAACAATCAAAACAAGTCCATTTCTAGCTCAGTATCTACTCGCCAAAAACACTTGGCAGAAAATGTAGCGCAGCATCATCCAAAACAGTGGCTAGGCATTTTGCCTTTGTTTGAGCTGGAGGGCAAAGCCCACTGCCGAGATATATGGCTCCAGATAAGTTCCCCAGCCAGACTGAGGCGAGCAGTGCCAGATGAAGCAGCTGTACTGCTGGGATGGACTCCTCATAGCAGGATTTCAGTCAAGGACTGAGACTCTAACAGCACTGAGAGAAGACACTACTCAGCTGGAGTTCGAGTGTGGACATAGGCATTAGCACTGAGGAGGTTAGACTGTGACAAGATATAGCACAGAGGGTAGTCTGTGCAAAACTGAAGAAAGCCTAACAACCTCAAAGAGATGGAGACAGACAAGGAGAACCGTCAGAGAAAGTAAGGAAGAACAACTAGGAAAGAACAACTAAGGGACGGAGGAAGGAAAAAAGAGAGCAGCAATATAGTGGGATATAAAATCAGTGTGAGAAATACAGTACAGTGAGGTTTTCTTTTAATGGGGGAAACGGAGACAGACAAAAACAATGGGTGGGACAGAGAGAGAGAAAGAGAGAGAGAGAGCAACATGAAAAAAGAGCGAAAGATGCATATATGGACCATATAACGCCTGCAGGAAGAAATACACTGACCTGGCAACTAAAACTTCCAAGATTCAGCTCGGTTACTAAGAGAGAGTTACTATTACATAGGCGTTAGATCAAGTACTTAGATCGTTGTTATCACCCCATGGAAAAGTAAGACTGAACAAAAAAAAGGAAAGGTAGAAGATAAATATTGCAAGTGTTAGAGAAGGATTTATTTAGTCTACAATCAACAAGCCATCTTTTGACTGTCATGACCCTTTCAACTGACTAATAACATCGGAGCAACACTGTACTGATCGTAAGTAGTTAATATGTAGATTTTGCTTTATTTGAGAGGGTGTTTAACCAATACGCTACAAACTGGCAGTTTGTGTCATATCTAGTAAAGGTTGATTGACAGTACAACGTGACTCCACAGACACACACTCATTCGGTCTTCACTAAGTTCTTTATCCCGGTCAGCGTGATGACGGAGCCGGAGCCTATCCAAAGCACAAGGCAGGAATACACCTTGGGAGGGATGCCAGTCGAACACATGGCACTATGCACACACATACACGCTCATTCACACCTAGGGGTAATTTAGAGCAGTATGTGTCCAGACCAAGTTTAGAATAGGGCCCATGAGTGGCACAGAATTAAACATGAGGGCTGTCCGTGAAGACTAAAATTTCTGAATTTACATCCTTTTTTGTAAATCCCAATCCAGACCCTCACCTAGAAACAACTCTGATTTTAAATAACAAATCTTCCTACTGGCATGTTATAGAGACGTGGGAGAAAACTGGAGACTCAGACTGTAACCCACACTGCAGACTCTGCAGCTGTGAGGCAGCATCTCGAGTTGAAGGTCATATCGTTTCTTTCGTACTGAGATCATAGAAAATGTTGACTTTATTGAGTAAATATGACATGTTGAAAATCAGCTAATCCTCTGGCTCATGATTGTCTGTAGAGATTTTGTGCATCGCTAGTAATATCCAATACAAATGATCCAAATGTATTGTTAGCAAGTGGAAAAAATAAAACACAAGGACGCAGCACAGCAACGCAGAAAAAGAGAGATACTGAGAGGAATCGAAAGAAATCAAGGATGGATAACGTGAGGGAGAGACAAAAAGATAGAGCACTCCAACAACACTCTCCATAATTCAGAGTGAACTTCAAAGGGACCTTAAGAGCTCTGAGGAAGATGATTACTTGCAAAACCGGATTATGAATTGCTGTTTTCTACATGCCTGAATTACGGTCAAACGTGAACACCGATGACAAATTCATCTCATTAGCGCAGCTCTGTTGAAAATGCCCTCATGCATTATGAATAAACTGAAATGTTTCAAAATCACTGTAGCTTGGCCAGACAACATGACACTCAAGTTAAAAAATATGAAACGTAGGCAGAGCTGTTTTTATTTTCTTGAGAATACCATTCACTCTTTAACACAAGCACATTCATTCTTTATGATAACTACCTTTAGTTTCCTCAAGGCCAGAGGCATGTCAGTAAAGCAAATGGAAAGTATTTTGGTTTCAAAAAGCTATTAGATAATAACAGTGACATTAGAGAATTGCATAAGGTTTCAGGGAGATATTTAGTCAGATGTATTCTGGGAGAGGCTTTGTGCTGAAAAATCCTACGCAATTCATGACCCACACTGAGCTCAGGAATGTTGAGGCCGGCAGCACAGATGTTGGATAAACAAACAGCACATTAAGAAAATCTTCCCATCAGAAGGCCATCACCTTAAAAGACCTTTATTCACGCAGGGCAGAATAAAATATCCCAAGATACCTATATTTTTCATATGTTTTTTTATTTTTTTTGCAGTACACGAAGCCATCCAGAACTAATATCACCATCCTGGGTGCATTATGGCCACTGGAGCCTGGTCAGCTGAATCAAATTGCTGTATTTTGCCCTTTACTCCTCTCCTAAACTTGATGCAATGTGAGAGGTATAATAACTGAGCTTGTATGTGTAGGTGTTTTGTCATCGATGCAATTTTGAATGTTTAGGTATGTTAAGTCATATTCCTGTCCTAGGGTTTCAGAGAAGAAATCAAAAATCTTAAGCATTACATATCTTTTATTTTTAGCTGGGTTTGGTCAGCATACTTATTACATTACATTGCATTATTGTCATTTGGCAGACGCCCTTATCCAGAGCGACTTATTATATTTTTTTATCCCATTTATACAACTGAGCATTTTTTGAGCTTAAGGGCCTTGCTCAAGATCCCAGCAGTTGCAGCTTGGCGGTGCTTGGATTTGAACTCCTGACCTTCCGATCAGTAGTCCAACGTCTAGCCCCCTGAGCTCCAGATTTAATATCTGCAATATCTAAAAAGGAAATATTTACCATTTTCAAATTGCCAAGGACTCCAAAGAAGGTCTTATAACTCCAATTCACCACCAACATAATTTGGAAGTGACAGTGAAATCACCCAGTCCTGTTTGAATTTCAAATAAGTGGGAACATTTTTAGAGGAAAACACGCCAGCTGACATTTTTTAGTAGAAGATAATGCCACTGACTGCAAATATGAATGTAGCCTTATGAAACACATTCTATGTACAGCCAGTCACGGAGTCAGCATCGAGAACACGAGCCGCAGCGTTCATAAAAGAGGTCCTAATTGATTTACTGCAGTGCCAGGTCGTGAATTTTTCCATCAATGGGGAGACATTGCAGATAATTAGGGTTGGAGGTAATTAGAGTTAATTAAGATGGGATGGTTAGCCCCACTGTAGTATTGTACTGTTTTACAGTTTTAGCCAATGTTGTAGGTTTTCTTAGTCAATGGTCTCTAATTACAGACTTTAGAATGTCTGGCTGCCTGTAGTCCAGCAGCTGGATGGGATTCTCTAACAGTCACCGTGAATAATTTACAACACTGATTGTTCATGCATAGTGGTTGAAATCCAAGCTCATCATTTGATTTTAAGGCAGTTACGTGTCAAAGCTGTGTACTTTATAATGTTCACGCTGTGATTTATTTCATTTAAAACTGTTTTACTAGTAGGCAGCATGGAGGCACAGCAGGTGGAAATGCTGTTTGCAGCTTCAGTTCTGAGCTCAGATTACTGTCTGGGTGGAACTTATGTGCATGTTGCCCACTGTGTCCATATGGGTTATCTCCATGGTTTTCCATTTTCGTCCCATATCCCAAAAATGCCAATACGTGTACTGGCGTCTGTATAGTGTGCCTAGATGTGTGTATGTGCATGGGGCCCCGCAATGGACTGACGTCCCATCCAGGGTGTTTCCCTACCTCCTGGCATAGGCTCTGGATCCACCATGATCCTGACCATTGCTGCTGAATGACCGAATCTTGATGAAGACGGAAAAACAAAGATGCTAAAAGATAAAGATGGATGAGTAAATCTTTTATTAGTTGCCAATAACTATACCTATACTGGCCTAAAGGACCTGAATTGCCTGTTTTACCAAAATTACTATAGGCCTAGCTGATGTATAAGCCTTTAGTACAAGGGTGACCATATGTCCTCTTTTTTCCCGAACCCATCCTCTTTTTGAGACATAAAAAATGCGTCCGAGGTGGAATTTTTAAATTGCCAAAAATGTCTGTGATTCGGCTTTTGCTTTCTACATTCATATTGCAGGTGTCTGTCCGCCTTACGCTGATATCTTGCTCCCAGTGTCCTCTTTTCTTGCTCGAGGACCAGAATATGGTCACCCTATTTAATACAATTATGAGTAAAATGAATCTGTGGTCCAATTTGTCCAATGATGGTTCAGTTTATACGATGTTTTCCAGACATTCATGTCAATCTCATACGGTAAACTGACTAATACATGCAACACTGCATTCGTATTTCACCACAATAATGTATCTTAATAGACAGCTGAACACATGCTGCCTCATTAATAAAACGCAAGTGATTGTAATGCTATATAAAAGCATAGAATTGGTTAATGTAATTTTGTTACTAGTGGACATTATCTAAGCTTGTGTTTTTATAAACATTTGTTGAGAACAGTGTAGTATTCTCTTCCTAGAGCTGCACTCTAATTCATAAAGGGTCTACAACTGCTTAAACGCTGTGTCTTGCTTTTTGGCGTGTTGCTGGGCTCCGCTCGCAGCCTTATCTATGTTAAACACCTTTACCAGCTTGGCCCTCTGTTGGGATGCTGGGATTTCTACAGAGAGGCCACGAGAGGATTATTCTGGTACACAGGGCTTACCGAAACCTCTGCGTTAAGGTCACAATAACAGAAAACTGATAAGACCAGGCTCTGTGGAGACAACAAGCACCAACACTATTGTGTTTCTGATTAATTGTGTTTCTACAGAAAAAAAAAGTGCTACCGACAAAAAAAAAATTCCCATGATGGTGTAGCTAAAAATGCATTTGTGTTGAAATCACTGAAACATGCAAAAAGGTTAGAGGAGGGTTAGTTAGCACAAAAAACGTTATTGTGATGGGGTTTTTTTTTTTGTAATCTATGAAATTCAGCTCATCATCTATCAGGCGCTGATTAAGATGGACACTGCATAGTTTTTCATTTTGCTCTAAACATAAATAAAATGACATTCAGTTACAGCAGAGTGTGATGAACCCTAAATAGGGTAGACAGACAGACAGACAGACAGACAGACAGACAGACAGACAGACAGACAGACAGATAGATAGATAGATAGATAGATAGATAGAGGCAGACTGACCACATTATTCATTTACAGCAGAGTGTGATGTACACGAAGATGGGGTATGTAGACACAAACAGCGACAGACAGACAGATAAACATACAGGGACAGACAGATAGGCTGATAGACAGACAGATGATTCTCTGAGTATTGTATTTTTTTTCCAGAATACACTGCATATTGAACTCTTTAATATCCATTATCACTTACACAGGAAGACAAAATTGCCATGACAGAACTGTCATCATATACTGTATGTCAAACAATGTGCTATAGCTGAGGAGCTGACTTTTCATTATGTCCTATAATGAATACCTCCCACTTGTGTCTTTTCCTAAGCCATGAGTCATCTTTAGATCCATATTATGATTTCGGCTCATGTGGACTTGAGCAGTTTGTTCGAACTGAAATCCCCCCCTTGAGGCTCTAAATCTCTCCCTCGAGATTCTAGATCCCTTCATAAGAAGGAGGATCTCTGTGAATAGAGATTTGATGCGCGTTGTGCTAGCAGCCTCTGCCAAGCAAGACAGAACCTTTACGTTTCTGCAGTGCACCAAGCGCCTTGATCCAGGTGCTGATGATGCATGTTTCGCTCTCCTCCGGACACCTGTTGTCGGTTTTACACTCCATCCCTGTGGGCCAATGTGAGCGATTGCATGCTTTTTCTCCTCTCTTTGCCCAAGCCCTGCACTGCCCTGGATCCTCAACGTGCCACGTACTCTGCACTGTAATCCAGAGTTAGACGAAACACGTGAAATGCGCTTCATTCTTTGTCACATTCAACCAGCTAGTCTGTTGGTTTCAAATCCCCAGCTGAGTTTGTAGATCTCGATTTCCCCAAGTATCCTCTTTCCAAAATCTGTGATCAGCACATCATCCACTGTGTGTTGGCGGAAAGACCACGGGTGGGTCATAAAACAATTTTGCAGAAACACTCAGATGTGCAAAAAAAAAAAAAACCATGAAAAAAAACTGTGCTTTGATGGATTGCCCAAATCCCTTGTCTAAATCTTAATACAGTGGTTGCCATGGCGACTGTATCTTCATATTACTCTATAGCAAAGCAGGCACCCCCCATCACCCTGTTTTCCTTCGTTGTGTGAAACACTCTCATGGCTTGGATCTGTGTTTGCAGGTGACCCCCCCACCCACACCCACACACACACACACACACACACACACACACACACACACGCACCATTCCCCCAACTCTCCTTCCTCCCATTGTGTCAGCAGGGAACATATTTCTCCTACAGCACTGACTGTGCCTCACCAGCCCAGTTATGGCATATCATAAACCCATACAGTGGACTGTTCATTTGCATGCAGATAACACAAAGAAAGAACAATGATGTGCTTTTAAAATAGTACCCTATTACTGTCTTGCTGGACACATCAGGCGTTTATTTTCTATGTGAAATAATGCACTGCCAGAGTGACGCTTTATAGATAAGCAGTTACAAATACTGCGCAACTTGTTTGCACACATATTTCTACCAAACATGGTAAAACCCCATACCATTAAAATGATTGTGCACAAAAGCACTCTGTCGTTTTTCTGACACATCCAGTACTTTGTCATTTGAAAAATGATGATGAATAATACAGTCAGGAAAACTAAAGAGGCAGAGAACACGCTGATATCAATTCAGGAAAAGCATGCTAAACACGTCTACACAAAGGGAGCGATTTTCAACGCCCCCATCCTCCTCGCATCCAGAAGCCCGAGGGTTTGACTGCCACGGCTTATGTTCATTAGCACAAAACCTGACGCCACAGCCACTGTAATTACACTCACTCATGTGTCATTTTGCCATGAAGCTAATGAAACTATTCTTGGCAAACATTGATTAACTTTTCACAGATATTTAACAGTGAACTCATTTCCAGCCATTTCCTTCTGCTTCTGAAAAATAAAAACATATGGAAAATTTTCCAAAGTTGATCAGCACTGAAAATTAAACAGGCCGGAATTGAATTGGGCAAAAGCAGACCATGTTGTGATCACGAACAGGACCTCTACACGGTAAACTGAGTGAACAGGACTGTAATAGGCTCAACTCTTTCATACAAAAGTGAGAATTTAAGTCAACCTACTTTGATAAAAACATCAAAGAAACTCAGATCAACTGCAACCCAGACACAGCGCAGATGCTCTTCCTGAGAGACTGTCTCATTTAGCACCAACGCGGACCGACAGGAAACAAGTCTCCGAAAAGGATTAATTACGTTCTAGCAGATAAAACCCTCTATGAGACAGTGAGAGCTGCTCCAACTGGGCACTCCAACCGCTACACTTCTGCGCTAAGCCACAAGCTGACTGGTATTTCCAAATATTTTTTTTTAGCAACTAATTAGCATTTTTCCCCCTAAATCACCTGAGCATCAAAATGTTTACATGGACATTTGCTAAAGACACTCAGAATAGAAATGAAGGTTATCAGAGGTTTATCGGAATGGAAAATAATATATTACAAATGATTTATTATAGAAAGAAGATGTCTTTGGCTATAACACCCACAAACTAACTATTTACATATTTGCCAAATGCAATACAAATTGCAAATACATCCAGATTCATACAGTGGTAGTGAGTAGGCAGGAAATGGGTGCAAAGATACAGATGGAAAAGCTCACTTTTATCACTTGCAAACATAGTCAGGATGAGAGTTTAAAACGGAGCGGTGTCCGAGAGAAATATCAATGAGCAGTAATTGCTCATGCTTGGCGTGCAGGACAGTTGCTTGGTTCTGCTCAAAAAAGGTGTTAGATTTGTCACTAGGATCTATGGCCTCAGTGCACAACTTGGATTTTTTTGACGGTTCACTTTTATATTTTTAAGTGGCCTGTATCTAACTGCAGTGTGAACGCATCTGCCTCCCGAAACAGAACACACGCACACCGATACGTCTTTGAACAAGTCATCTGCGTCACCTACAGAAAAAAAATCATATCTGTGAAATGACTCATGGTATTAAAACTGTCAAAATGCACGCTCTAGTTGATAACATATGCATTATATTTTGCTCAGGAGGACGGCAAACAGTTTGTCAGCTGCAGCTCTCCTCTACTGTTGTTTTGCTGCACTGCCGATGTCCTGATGACTTGCGCTACCTTTTTGAAAAATGCTACCATAGTGCAGATCAATAGCAGAGAACAAACACTTGCCCTTGATCTAACCCAGTGTTTCTCAACCTATTCTAGGTACCCTTTCCATGAATGAAAAATCGCAAGGCACCCCAAAATATCGTGAGACGGGGGGGGGTCCTTAAAATATCGTGCCTCTCCGTGAATAAACTAAAAAGTTATTTAATTCCCGTCTCGTCCGTCAGTCCCACGCTAACATGACACAGCCACGGTTTTGCACGTTTTTCCACGTTTAGCACCCCAGTTGAGAAACACTGATATAACTGTAATCTTAACCCTAATACTTACAGCTTAAAGTTAACCCTAAAATCTTAACTTCAAAACCTAACACATAAGCGTTATGTAGTGTATCCCGATAGGTAGTACAAATCGACAGAACACAGCGCTGGCTGATGATGACACCTCAGTGCATACACATAGGCAACCCCAACTTAGCAACTCCAAAACTGACTTTTTAACCAACAGAAAAATGACCTACTTTAGACCTCTACCTAAAAAAAAAAAAATACACATCCCATTTTTCAGTGCAGTCACAGACATTTGACTGTCACTGCTGTGTGTCCTGTCTGATCCCTCACTCTTCCTTTTGACATCTGCCTCTATGTGCTGGAGCCATCTGCTGAAATGAAACTTTCAACCCTCCACAACCGCTCAAAACCAGACCGGGAAAAAAAAAATCGCAATCTTTTCGCACCCATTCACCTGGAATATTCAACACGTTACGTATTCAACAAGATGTTGTGATCTTGGAAAGGACACCACTTTCTGCTGGCTTTTAATGATGTTGTGATATTGATTGACGAGGTCAGATTAAAAGCACAACCCTGTTACCTAAATTATAAAATCAGTGTAATTCATTCACTTGCAGGAAAACATGCAGGTCTAATGCCTATAAAGATATGGAGGGAAAATATCTGGCAATTTCTCACTATTTATATAAATGATTATACTTACGGCTATTGACAGGGACCTGCTGAAATGTAGCTAATATTATTTTAATAGCTAATAAATTGGCCAAGTCTTGCCTTTATTAGATCTGCTATAGTAACAGACATAGGTCCATGGCTATCATATCTGGAAAGCATATCTGTATTTTGTATTTTTAAAATAAGCATTAGGGATAAGCCTGATTTCTCTTCAGCCACAGTTCTGATTTCAAGCTTGTGTAGCTGTGTGTTTGTGTCTGTGCGTGTGTGTTTTCCTGTGAATGTACAAATCTAGCCAGAGAATCAAAGCACGGCTGACTGTACTAATGTGTTTTATTTTTTTTTTCCCGTTACAGTGAAGAAGTAGCCCAGAATGTGAGCATATGTTTAACAGGCGGAGGACTCTCACGGATCCCTTTATGTGATAAGTGTTCGCGGCTTCTTATCTGGGAGTGCACTATAAATATCAGGGGTCTAAAACAGACCTAAGCCGAGAGCTGACTATGAATGTAGTTACCCGAACAGCTAGAGAGCAGGTAGAGACAAATGTGATCGAATAACACTGTAGGCTGTTATATCATTTACAACCCAAATTCCAGAAAAGTTAGGACGTTCTTTAAAGGTGAATAAAACAAATGGCTGAAAAAGCAAGAAATATCCAGCTGGGAGAACATCTAGCAACTAATTAAGTTAATTGATATCAGGTGTGTAACATGATTAGCTATAAAAGGAATGT
>JAQLOM010000037.1:7662250-7677144 GCA_030068315.1 Chrysichthys thysi | reverse complement strand
CTATCTATCTGTCTGTCTGTCTGTCTGTCTGTCTGTCTGTCTGTCTGTCTGTCTGTCTGTCTGTCTGTCTGTCTGTCAGTTCGCCTGTCTAAATATGGCACTAACTAATAATTAAGTTCATTATGAAGATAAAGGAATGTATGAACTGTAGAATATGTTATATATATTTGCCTATCTATTCTTCCTTCAAAAAATTCTTTAAACAATTCAAAATCTTTCAAAGAGCAAAACATGTGGCTTAGGATCTTATACAGATACAAAAAGGTCCTGATAAATTGAACCTTAGCCCCTGTCTTAATCATTTATCTGCTTTACACAGAAAATCAATCATGGGACATGTGAAGCTGCTTATCTGCTACTCATTTAAATTACAAGACTGTAAGAGCAAGGGTGGGGTTATAAGTCATTACAGCTGTTCATTATGTCATTAGCTATTGCTTTGGCCCATTCAGACTGTCTAATCATCAGGTAGCAAGCTCTCGCATCTCTTTTTCTTGAGCTTTCTAGGGAAGTCCAGTGCTGAGTCTCTGAGCACAGCTGTATCAGGAACAAAAGCATTCAGCCTCTGATCCTAAAACAAGAAGACAGATTTAGGTGAGCCAAAGTGCTATGAGAATGGGGTTGGAGTCAGTTCAGCGTGGGTCAAGGTGCTGGTCACGGTACATGCCCTGCTAACAGAGCTGCCAATCAGTGAGGGGATTTCTGAGCTATTAAATAAAATGTGGCTGAGTAATATGGTTGGATAAATAAAAGCTGCCTGGCCAAGAACCAGTGTCTCAGATGATATTCAAACAAACCGATAAGGAGCCTCCTAAATGTTAGCTCCAGCTGAACAGCTGTTTACTCTAGGGCCCCGTTTCATCAACGCAAGTAAAGAATGCTCCATTTTAGCACCAATTTTTTTTACCGTGTCCAAATGGTGCCTGTATTGAACAATATGTATCTGTTCATATTGTCACTTTGGGGGTTTCTGACTTACTCTAACAGCTTCACTTGAGAAGATTTTATACACAAGGGAGAATCGAAAAATAAAAAAATACATTTAACGGCTTTAATAGAAGTAACTGTGAGAAATTGAAGATATCACTTTTCCACATAGACCTCATGCAAGATGATGCATTTGCCGTATCGTCCATCTAGCTTCTGTATTCCCGCAGAGAAGACGTTTTTTGGCAGCCAAGTGAGCACCACTTCCTTTACTTCATCATCAGAGATGAATTAGTGACCACACACCACCTCCTGGACCGAAGATATAATAATCGCTCTGCACCAGATCCGGGCTGTAAGGAGGACGTGGAAAACACTGGAACCCGGGCCATTGCACTGTCTCTACTGTCGCTGCTGCTGTATGAGGACGTGCATTGTCATGGTGCAGCAAGACTGTCTTGGACAGCTTTCCTCTTCTTTTGCTGAGAATTGCAGTTTCGAGTTCATTTCACAGCAATGCACCTTAATTTGCACTGTTCACGGTTTGCCCATGCACTTTGCCCATTATGGCAAATGCAGATCCATAGCTGATATCCAAACGTGTAGCCACCTGAGACACCGTTATTCATCATTCTTCTCTAATCAATGCCTTTACATTTTGATTCTCTCTTGTATAAACTGGCATGAAGGATGGTTAAGAAATCAGTTTAGCTGCAATTCCTATGTATTTTTATATCATGATGCATGCCACATTGTATAACAGATATTATGGCATTGTATTAAAAAGGAGAAAACTGACAAAAATGAAGAAATAAAATTTGACCAAAATGCTGTTTCCAGTATAAAAATTAATCACAATGATTTTCATGTTTTAAAATCCATGCAAAGCACACATCTATACAGTCGCATGCAAGTTTCCACCTCCATGGCTTCTGAATGGAAAAAATGTAAATGAACCTCTATTTTACTAAATATGGTTAACAGCTTTTACAAATACAGGAAGTTTAATATAAAATTAAATTAAAATAAAAATAAAATAAAAATAATAAAAAATTAAATGGATGTGTGCCCAGTACTGTGTTCTCACTTCTCATCCCACTATCCAACTGTATATTACTTACATTATATTTAAACACTATTCTCTTGGACGAGCTTAAGACCGCTTCCACTCCTTTCCTACAGACAGGACAAAAGCTTATCGGGAGTGAATTATAAGATCAGGCTAACACAAGGATCTGTGGCACATTTGCACGCAACTGTTCAAGCTGTTCCACATGAGATTCATCAATGCAACCACAATCAAAGGCCCTAAAGGATCTTTTTTTTTTTATTACCCATTACTTCTGGTTCATCACCACAGGAGTTGTTTATTGTCTTTTGTGTAAAAGACGTAATCAACTGTATATTGGACAAACCAAGAGGAGACCGGCAGATTGTCAGGTTGAGGAACTTCGTACCGCCACAGTGAAGGAATCCTCCCTTCCAGTGGCAAGACATTCCAACAGCAATAGAAGATTGATTACATCTCTGTGAACAATGAAGTGGCGAAGGGTAAAGAGAAGGAGCTCATCTGAACACATATGGAAAATGTAGCACCCCAAAGAATGATTTTGGCTGCAGCTATTACATCAGGCATTTCCAATATCCACTGGTTTTTCTACAACCAAAGAAGCACTTTGCTTTGCTGATTAAGAACCTGTGTCCACCAGATGTGGGATTTTTTTTCTGCTGGCAGCATCCACACCTTTATCAAGTACTTATTGTTGCTAAGTTACAAAAAACATTTTCTAGCACTTCCTTCGTTGTGAACGTTTAGTCTCTGGTTACTTTAGAAAGGCTAGCTGAAATGATGGAACGAAATTGCATTGATTTCAAATACTGATCATGGTAACTCTTCGATGTTACATGGTAAATAACTGGGATGCCACTGGGTTGACAGCCAGAATCAGTTTCTCCTTTGCCATTGTTGACAGTGTTGATATTATAAGTCCCACCCCTTCTTGATTTTTGAATTGGTTGGCGAGCGAGAAGTGACATTGACGAGCTCAGTGGTGTTCAAAAAGCTGAACGCTGAGGACGTTTTTGCACCGAGGGCACTAAGCACTGTGGACACTGAACTTCATAGGATGTGTATAGAAAATATTCGCTGCCAGTGCAAAAAAAAAAAAAAAGCATTTGGTAGCCACAGGCCCTAAGGACGTTTTCCCAAAACGTTCTGTAAAAGAGACTCAGACTGTTGCATATGAAAATCCCGAGAGATCAGCAGCTTCTGAAATACTAAAACCAGCCCATCTGGCACCAAGATCCATGCCAGAGTTAAAGTCACTGAAACTTTTCCCATCCTGATGTTTGATGTGAACAGTAATTAAAGCTCTTGACCTGTATCTGCACGACTTCATGCACTGTGCTCCTGCCACATGATTGGCTGATTGGATAACTGCATAAATGGGCATAAATCTTAAGAAATCCTAATAAATAATCGATATTCACCATAGTTTACATTTTTTCTTCCTTTTGCCCTAAGGCCATAAACATTTCCATTTAACTCTCATGCTCCCCTCTAATGCTGATGTGTTCCTAGTAATATTGTGCATGAACACTAAGTCCAGGCTCGTCCTTGAGGGGTTACCTCATCTGCCCATGCATTTCCTTTCATCTCTGTGCTGAAAATGAACAGTTGTGGAGATCCATCTTCAGACTCTACTTCTACAGATAGGAACTCGCTCTTAATGCAGTACGTTATAGACAAGCTTCTTTTCAGGAGGAACAACACCGCTGATAGATTTTTCTCATGCAAATGTACCTTAGAGGATCAAATCTGATGTGAATGCAAGCAGCATGCAAAGCACTCCCTGTGTGTCAGGCTTACTAGGCAGGTAAAATAAAACAGACCTGGACGTCTTGCATGAGCAATATGTTTATATTTGGTTGAAAAAAATATTGTATTGTTGAGAAATAAGGACAGCGGTGCATTGTGTTGCATTTTTTATTCGGGACTTTAGAGAAGGATTAACCCACAGCACCCGGAATATGCACCACTGAGCTGTCCACTTTAGCATGATAAAAAAAAAAAAACACACACAGAGAATACATCCTAGACCATATTTTCAACACTCATACACTAATGTTCTTAATTTTATGTTTGCTACAGTCTCACTGTTTGAATTTAAGCAATAGTAATATGCATAGTGCATGTGTTGAAGGACACTGATTACCATATTTGCCACCAATTACAGTTAATAACATGCAAATTAATTGCTAGCTATTTACTGGGAAAAAAACGAAGCTCAATTAATCCTTAAATATAATCACTTGCAAATTAAGTATGGAATAAAACAACTCATTGACAGGATGGTGTGCGGCGTATAGCAGCACGTCCCCGAGTGTATTATACCTCTTCAACAACAATACACTGCCAATTTTCATGCATGTACCCTTAATATTGTGGAATGTCCAGAAAACAAGCAAGTTTCTGTTACTATCACTAACAATAAACAGGCGTTCCATAGCCAGGCTCTCTGTTTTCTCTGTCTTTACGGTAATAAGACAAAATGGTACTTTGTCTTTTTGGAGAGAAACTGGAAGTATGCCTAACAATTTTCATGGTTAGTTAATGTAAAAGGTTCTAAACAAGAACGTACATGATTACATTTCTTATCTACATAGTAATTAATATATAATCATACTATTAGGTATGTATTAACATCCATCTGTCCATTATCTATCCTGCTTATCTGTTAAAGATTTTGGGGAAGCTGGAGTCAATTCCACTTCAGGCATGAGGCAAACACAGAGACAAACAACCATACACTCTCACATTCACATCTATGGGAAATACAGAGTAGTCTGTTGACCTAATCAGCATGTCTTTGGGCTGTAGGAGGAAACCGGCGCACCCGGAGGAAACCCAGGCACAAGGAGAGCATACAAAATCCACACAGAAAGACCTAAGTCAGCCAGCAGGTTCGAACCCCAGACCTCCTTGCTGTGAGGTGACAGGGCTAACCACTGCACCACCACGCCACACTAAGTATTAATGTATTATATATTGAAATATATATGAATATTAATGAATACAATGTATTATTAATAAGGTGATGTTAATGTTAATATTACATATACTATAATATTGCATTTTTCTAATATAAAATTTCTATAAATGCCATTACTGTTTGGGCAGATCTACATTTTCCATTCTAATGAGGAAAAACTTTGAAATAAATTGCGTTCTTTTCCAATTGCATTTTCTTAGAACTAAAAAAAAAAATATGAAAATCGTAATTGAGACTCATTCATAAGTTAGCAAAAAAAAAACAAAACGTTTTTTTCTTTTTGTGATATCACCCAGCCCTACTGGAAAGTACACTGTACTTTACCATCCACTGTAAAGCATTGAAGTGTGAAGCTGCTTCCATAAATGTCTCTGTAAAGAAATAAACATGTCTTTACAGAAAACACCACAAGATCAACAATTATCCATCTTTATTTGTCGAATCACCTTTCTTTATTTACTCATTACATTTAACTAATTTGTTGTTTCCTTAAATTTTTTTGCATTATTTTTAGCTATACACATCCCTATGATTTAGGTGTTACTAGAAACGTTAACCCATTAGAACGAGTGCAGTAACATAAACCGATGATTTTTCTTGCAGCCAGAAATACCATCAGAGCTACAGTCGGACCGATCTGAATTCACAAATTCATCAGCTCTGTTGTAGACGTTCAAATCATTTGTTTCATAAATCGTCTCTCACTTATCCTGCTCTTGCTTACGACATACTAGTATTTACAAAATAATACTCTGGAATCTAATTTCATTAGATATCATTGATTAAATCGCCCTGAGAATTAAAAAAAAAAGGAATGGATCAAAAATCTTCTATATTCAGTGTCACAGAGATCAAGTGACTGCGTGAAACAAGGCCAGCGCTGCATGTCTTTCAGCACATTAACATCTCTTAACTTCAGCTGCACCACACTAGCAAACACATTTATCATCCCTGTCTGCCGGAGAGAAGCAAAAATCCCCAGCTGTCATGTGTGTCATGACACGGAGGCTGTACCTCCCTCTGGGTGAGACAGGCTTTCTGAGATTCCCCTTTTAGCCTCATGAAGTGAATGAAGCGCTCCCTAACATACGCGCACACACACACACACACACTCTCTCATAGCCTGAATCTGGAGATCAACACTATTAATAAAGAACAGGTTTAAAGCAGGATCAGTTGAAGCTTTTTCATCCTCTACCTTATCACAAACAATTAGTATAATTATCAGTACATAGCTCCAAATAGCTATCAAAAGCAGATATTCATACTGCGTGTCATAATGAAATTTATACTACAGCTTTGTTGAACGCTCCATTGTGATCAATCAGACAGTGTTGATAACCAGTCAATAACAAGTGCCCTGACAAAAGGTTTATATTGTATTAATGCACTCGTCTGAATAAGTTATCAGGCTTTAGCAGCAGACGCTCCACGTAAAGAGATATTTTTTAAATTATGTCTGATTTTTTGTTGTTGTTGTTGTTGTTGCTGTGAGGAGCGTCATCATATCAGCCATACCACCGTATCATGCCAGCTTTTTTGAAAAGACTCTCTTGGTCTTAGTGCCCCTTTAAGTTTTTCCAACACAGGGAAGGCTTTAGGATGAAGGGCTTTGTGGTTTTTCATTAACATGACAAGCTACATATGTCTGTGTTTTTAACTTCGAGGTAGAGAGGGAACATAAGGCTGTTGATGGACCAACTGTTTATATTTGCTACAACGTAAGCATTAACGTGAACTAACTTATTTCGTTCCACAACATTCACCGTGACTAGAAACAGATAAAACGTATGAGGTGTTAAATAAATAATTGGCAACCGTTATTGGCAAACTGCTATGAAATAAGAGGAATAAAACACTTCAGGGTATGCTTTTATTAGAAAACAATCAACTTCATGGCTGTAACATAATTTCATTATGGGGTTTAATTCATGTGTTTATTATCTTACCAAGACAGTAGCTTATATAGGAGGGGATAGCTCAGGGGCTTGAGGTGTTGGGCTACTGATCAGATGGTTGGGAGTTCAAATCCAGGCACCACCAAGCTGCCACTGCTGGGCTCTTAAACTCAAATGCTCAGTTGTATGCGAAAAAAAAATATAAGTTGCCTTGTATGAGGGTGTCTGCCAAATGACGGTAATGTAGTGTAATGTTATATAACTGTTATGACATGTTATTAAACACCATTTATGAGTCTGATGCGCAAAAGCTTTAGCAATTTAAGAAATAAATGTATGAACTTTTTGCAACTGTGTCATCATTATAAAGAATTAAGGATAATGGCCAGGTAGTATGAATAAAGAATAGGCTGCATAATGCCATCTTTCCAAATATGTAAAAAAAAAAAAGAAACACACACCTTACTGTTTGTAATTAGTTTTAATCACTCTAATTATGTAGCGATGTGTTGTTTAAATCCTATCATAATCTCCTTTAAACCAACATAGCGATAATGAATTAACTTCACTACTCTGTAAGTACACAGTAATCTTATTATCCGTTTCAAGGAGTTGGCTTTATTTTCTATGGAAACAACAATGCATTCGAAGCCTTTCAGAGCCAGAAGTAATCTGCAATATGATTGAATCTTTGTGTTAATGGATGACAAAAATATCATTTATCATCGCTAATTACCAAAGCCAGAGATTTCATGTTAATTGAATAACACTGCTTAATTGAGAGTTCAACGAATGTATCAATAACGGGAGAGAAGCGTTTGAACAAAGCAGCAGTTTTTTTTTGTTTTTTGCTCTTTTTTTTTTTTTTGCTTTTTTATCAGTGTTTCTTGCACAAATAACAATAAAGCAACACACTTCACATTATGCACATTTCCCTGGCTGCGTCTGGGTGAGATATGATCCGGTCTAAACAACAAAAAAGACCCCATACAGAATACAAAACTGAGAAATGTCTCAAATCTGATCTCTCATCTCACACAATCCATGCTCGAACTAAAATAAGGATATGAGTAATGCTGGGTAATACTGTAGCGTATCTCCCCTTGAAAAGAAATCCCCAGACTTGGATTCACACCTACTCCTACACAGCTTTTCTATAAGTCCAGGAGGAGCCCATAAGGGTTAACAAGCTGCTACCTGGGGATGTCAGGTGTGTACCATAAATATCATCAGCGGAGCTGTGAAAAGGAAAAAGGCGAAAATTTGTTCGCAATGATTTGTTTGCTTCCATCCGTACTCTCGCCTCATCTGCTGGGAGACGAAACGGATGAACTCTGACGAGCGCTTGAATTGCATTTGAAAGGCATCACATGGCTCTCTGGCTCAGTCAGGGGGACACTCTCAGAGGGACAACATTGGCCTCTATTTAAGGACAGATTGGACACTTGAAAACAATCACACACGCACAAAAGCTTACATGGGGACACGATGTATAGCCAAATCTCAAACCATCTGCATCTACTTGAGCCTCAAGTTGAGGGGTCCAGGGCTTTACACACCTGAGGTCCAGCTCCCTGACTTCTAAGGGGGGGGTTAGTGCATGCACGCGACCATGACCACACTCAGCTGGGGCTCAAAACGCACTGCATCTTTTAGTGTAAACACGGCTGCTGGTGATATCATCAGTAACAATCTCGTGCAAAACAAATAATAAAACAAAGAAACAATAATGCATGCTGATTTCAGGGGCTGCATGCCTGATAGGTGGCGTACAGCCCAGAGACAGGGTGCATGAGGAAATTCCGGTACCTTCAGCCAGAAGGCGCATCGCGTGCACAAACGACGGATCCAAGCTTTCCTTCTCGGCCAGCAGCTCGGGCAGGTACTTGTCCTGGTCCATTATTCACCTCAGTCCTGAACACGGCAAAGTAAGTGCAGGTAAGACGACACACAAGTGCTGAGGAATAATATAGATATATGTATATATATGTATTTATTTTTAAAACACTGCTTTTTTAACAAAAATAACAAATAACTGTCTGCTAAGTGCCAGGAGCTGATAGTGGATCTGCGCGCGAGCTTGACGTGGGCTGGAATCATTCACGGCTGCGCGCACCCATGTCCTCGCGCTCGGTTTAAACGCGAGACGCCTCGCGTGATCCCTCCCTCCTCCGCCGGAGACTCGGCGCGCTAACCACGCCCCCTCGGCTCCCGATTGGCTGTCTCGGAGGACACAAGTGACTCCTGGCAACAGTCCCTGGCGCTGACGAAACAACCCGAAAGGATGCTTACTTCCTCTAAGACAAGTGCCCTCCACATCCTGAATAATGTCTCCACATCCTACGGGTAGTGCACTTACGATCTGTTAGGGAGCAATTTGGGACCGGGCTTTCTCATCGTCTGAACCCGAGCCTGTAGTGTAGTTCAAGAACACTCTTCACTCTTTTGTAGCCTTGTTGGAGAGACAGGGGCCCTAACAGGACTCTAGTGTCTGGGAGCCCAAGGGTTGTACGTGTGACCCTCGTTTGTTTATTTATACTCAGGACACGATGTCTCCGCACAAGAGTTGAAGACTTAGGGCCCCGGGTGGCTTAGCACTGCTCTCAGTACTGACTATTGTCCATGCTTGATCATTAGGTTAGCTGAATATCCTCCTGAGACCCAAAGTCTGTCCCTGTTGTGTGCCTGGTCATTTCTCCTGACTGGTTTTGTTTTTTAGTAACGGATAACTATTGAACTTGATCGTTGTCTCCAAACAGGAAGAAAAAGTTTGCTAAAAGAGTAACACTCTGTGGTCCTCATATGAGGATCTTATAGGGAAATACACACAATGTGGGGGGGGGGGGGATTTGATGGGGTCTCAGGATACACCCTGTCTGGACTGAAGGTGTGTTCGACATACATCTGTATGTAGCCAGTAAATGTTTCTGGTAAAATACTATAATTTATCAAGCAAACATGCCTTCATCTTTTTTTTTTTTTGGGTGGGGGGGTCCTTCTCATTTTCTGTTTACTTCTTCTTTCTTTTCTCAGTTACAGAAATCTGTGTGACCCGTGCTAACAAAATGAGTCAGAATGCGCATAGGCTAATTATGAGCTAAGAGAGAAAACATGGCTTCGGATCGAGATTTTCTCAACAATGAGTCCATAAAGCCCTCATTTATTGATCTCCATTATAAAACAGCAAGAAAACATCCCAAACTACTTTTATTTTAGTGTTTTGTTCATTATGTTTATTTGTGTGTCTTCATTAATTAGTCCTTTGTCGTAATATTCCTTGATAAATCCATGTGGCTAGTTGCTAGGCGGTCATTTGTTGTCTGATTACAACAAACCGTGCCTTATTTTGAAGGTCTTTAGAAGGACAATGTGCAAGTAACAATAACTCACTTTTGAAAATTTCCACATTTCGACTCATTTTGCCAGCACGGGTCACATATGTCCTTTTTTGGCAACATTACATTTTTTGGTGTTTTTTTTTTTTTTCATCAGAAGAGAGTAAGATTAGTCTTCAAAATTGAGTTAAAGTCCCTTATCGTATGTATGTGACAACAGTTCTGACAGAGGCATGTAATCCTGCTCAGGGCTGCAGGGGGAAGCTGAAGCCAATCCCCGCTGACTTTTTGCACAGGAGGAGGGGTACACCCTGGGCAGGTCACCAATCCACCGCAGGGCCAGGAATTAATTAAATCAATAGCATTATCTAGCTAGCTTGTTACTACAATATTGTGTTATTGTATGATTATCATTCACATTAATATAATAGATCACAAACTCAAAATCTCTTGTGGGATATTTAAAGCACTCTGGTGGTCCCCAAGCAGGTGATTAGTTTCTTAAATGAATCTTACACTGCATTCATGTAACTACACTCTCAGAAAAAAAGTACAGAATTGTACCTTTCCTTTGGTCTGGGTTGGTGTACACGTTTTGTTCTCGTAGTGTGTTTCTTTAGTGTGTGTCTAGTGAGTGTCTGTGCAGTGTACCTTTAAAGGTCTGAAAAGTAGGTCTGTTCTTATGATTACTATTGTCATGTCCAAGACCAGGACTAGCCAAGATGAGTCTTAATGAGGTCGAGGCTAACACAAGATCGACTCCAAATGAAAGTAAATCAGGATGAAGACTGTAACAAGCCCAAGCATTTACTCTAACTAGTTAGCTTCAATCATGCATTGCTTCCATGATTAGGTTGTAGCATTGAGAAGAAAGAATTGCTTCAAGCTAACATTTGTGTATGCAAAAATAAAAGACTATGTTATATTTACAAACTCTCAGTCAGGGCCGAGCCAATATTCAAGGTGAACAATAAGGGTACAACCTTTAGAAGTGAAAAGGACAAGTACTCTTTAATACCCTTTTTTCTAAGAGTGTACTGTAGCCTACATGAGCTCAGGAGTGCACGGTGGTGTAGCGTGGAGCATTCCTCCCAGCTCAAGGGACCTTAGTTTGATCCTGAACTCGGAATACTGTCTAGAGTTTCACGTGTTCTCTCTGGGTTCACATAGACTTCATTCAGGTTCAACCAGATTCTCCGGTTTACTTCCATCTCCCCAGAACAGTCTGCATTGCCCATAGGTGTGAATGATTGTGTGAAGGTGGGTATGCGTGGTCCCATCCAGGGTATCTCATCTGCCTTGAGCCCAGGATAAGCTCAGGATAATTCACTGTGCTTGAATCAAGTGGTTAGTGAAGATGAATGAATGTAAAGGATGAAAGTTGTCAATAATGGATGCACACCCTAATAGCCCCAAAAGGCCAAAAACGACCATTGGTCCCCTGACCATAGTTTCAGTGCTTAACTGGGGAACGCACAATGTCTCCTAACAGTGTGTTGAAAATAACGGCTAAACGAGTTGTATCACGTTTTACCAGTGACAGCAGTGCAATTTTGCGACGGGAAAAGAAACAAAGGTAAGCAATTGAAAAAGTGATCTGTCTTAAGGAAGACACGTGTTCCATATTTATAGCAGGGTACAAGGTCAGCTCGATTTGTTGCATCCATGAATACTAATCAGTTGCTTTGTTGTGTTGCCTCAGTTTGCCAAGATTGATTAGGCATGTGTGACAGTCAGTCTATAGAGGGAAAACATGCACTAACATGCATACACACACAAATATGAGCAGGGGATGGAGAAACACAAGGAAGATGGAAAAGACAAGCTCGCCTAATTAATGACTGAATTGATTATGATGTTGTTGGCAAACATCTGTACACCCAGTGTCACATTTTATAATGCTCCCTTCCACTTAAACGCAGCTGTAATTCAACACCACTCTGAAATATGCGGTGAAACGGTCCTTTTCTGCATTTCTTTCAGCAGCGGTACCCATTGAGGTTTCTTCGTTGCTTGCCTTCATTTATTTCTTTTGTTACGTATTAAAAAGTGCAAAACGGACATCCCAAGAGAGAAAATGGGAACGCTGTAATTCTGCACGATGGATGATGTTTATGAAATCCATCTCTGATCATCGTATCGACTTGTGCTCAAATTTAGGTGGTTTGTTCTGTATCAGGTTGCTAGTGAAAATGTGTTTCCAGTTTTCTGTCAGTAAAAATAATAATAATATCATGAATATGCACTAAAAAAACAACAACAACAAAAGAAGAAAGCTCAGCAAAAAACAGCTTTGGCTTTTTGCTCATTTGAATGTATGCTCCTTATTCTAATGTTAGTCATTCAGCATTGATTCTGCTCTGTCCATTTCAGATTCATTTACTTCATTATATACACTGCCCTTAACAGCTCGGAAAAAGCCACAGACGTTTTGGCTTTAACCTCCCATGAATCATACTCATCCATATTCATATATTTTGGCTTTCAACAGGATGCTCAGCATCTCATTCATGAGTAAAATAGCTGCGCTGAAGTCCATGTAATGTAACAGGGTTATGTATTTTACAGTCCTGATTGAAGAGAGAGTGTCTGTTTGTGTGGGGGGGATTCGCAAATGAGATTCAAACTCATACACTGATTTATAAATAAATGAATAAA
The DNA here is from genome assembly GCA_030068315.1 of Chrysichthys thysi. NCBI lineage: Eukaryota > Metazoa > Chordata > Actinopteri > Siluriformes > Claroteidae > Chrysichthys > Chrysichthys thysi. Next base: position 7,664,274 of record JAQLOM010000037.1, on the reverse strand, counting down.
TGGGGGATATGAGGTAAGAGATAAGAAGCTGTGTGGAATCCACACTTGCAGTGTACTTGATAAATGCTAAATGCTTCTCACGCTGAGAGTAAACGGTTATCAGTTTTTCACACTGGCAGAAACTGAAAACTTTTGAAATGTATTCAAACATCAAAACGTACAAACCTAAAGGTGCTTATGGAAATCTGACTATCTGACTAGACCATCATCAGTGCATGACAAATAGTACAGAACAGGCGTAGGCATTAATATCACATGAGAATTATCCAATTAGTAACAGCCCTGTTTAATCATTGCATAATTAGTCAACAATGTAATTAGTGCTATTTTATGTCGTAGACCATAACAAATACCTTCATGGCAGGGTAGAAGGTGCAACGTGCATTTTTCTACCATCTATTGGTTAATTTATTGTTGCTCTAGCTGATCAAATTGGCTTTATACGGTGTACAATAACCTTCATTTAAAACATTTAATCTTTATCTCTTGTGTCTTCTCAGATTCACAGATTCAGTGATTTTGAGGGAAAATGATGTTCTAAATTCTGCCCTCTGGTTGGATCGTAATTTATAATCATTGCCAATGAGGGAAACTCAGGGACTATGTTGTGGTCGCATACATATGGATGATTAATAAGGTCTAACTGGGCACTATTACAAAGCATACTATTAACCTCATATTAAAGTGTTTCATAATACTGTATTGTACTCCCCTGATTTCCATTTAGGATATAGATGCCTGAGTTAGCAGCATATCAGGGGAGTGTTTTGCTCCTAAGATAAATTCTGTCCCATTCCGGAGGCAGCATAAAGACTGCTCGCTTGTCTTTGAGTCCTCCTAGGCAATCCTATAGCACTCTTTACCAGACTGGAGTTTAATTAAAGTATGAAAGATGTGGTCAACAGAAATATCGCTCAGATTAAGAAATCATTTTTATATATATTTTTTTTAAATCCTGATAATATCATGAAACATAATAAAAGGTTAGGGATTTATAACAGAAGTTTAATAAGCAGACCTGCTGAAGTTCTCAGGGTTATATCAGCATATATATATTGAGCAAGACCTAAATTCCACTTTGAACAAGATTATTTTTAACAGTGTGTGCATCTGTGTGCATTTCTTATTATTTCCAAGAGCAACAGCAGCCTGCAGCTGGATATCAATCTTGTGACACCTAAGGCTGTCAGTTCACTGTTTTTAGATCATGACAGTACTCAGTACTGCATTATTAGCTTGTAAATGTAGAAGGGGTTTCAAAATCATTATTTACTGATTGCTTAGATTAATTTGTTCTCCTATGGCTTTCAGGTCAATTGCTTTTTAGAGCTCTCTAGTGGGCATTAGTATAACTACAGGATAGACACAGGGATATGACAATTCTACCAGGATGGAAAGTATTATATAAGTTATGTACTCTATTAGATACATCAGTAATGCAGAAATATATATTTATAATACCCATCATTTAAGAAATTTGTGTGCAGTGGTTACTGTTTGGGTGATTGTTCATTTAAACCCAAAATGATCCGAGAGCCACTGTGAAAAATTAATGTAAATGTAGACATTTCAGGACTGTAATAAAACTGTTGAATGCACGCTCTAACTCCAGTCCTGCAAAGGCAAATCATTAAATACATTTTATAAGTATTACTGCAGTAATAGCTCTGCCAAAAGCATTTAAGGATAGCTGCTGTTGATGTTCAGACTCATTATTGATTAAGGATATATCAAACTCTAAAGCATACGTAAACCTTCGTAATGTCAGAAGTTGTTCTCGGCTGAAATTTCATAAAGGTGATGAATGATGCTGTGGCCACACCATCTGTTTGATGTAGTTTATCTAATGGTCAGAAGATCTAATGCTGGTCAGAGTAAATTGACTTTGTGCCTCAGAGCAAGCCCTCTAACAAAATTCATGATTACAAGCACTGTCAAAGCACTTTGCCAAGGTGTGTGTGTGTGTGTGTGTGTGTGTGTGTGTGTGTGTGTGTGTGTGTGTGTGTGTGTGTGTGTGTGTGTGT
>JAQLOM010000037.1:7633362-7650400 GCA_030068315.1 Chrysichthys thysi | reverse complement strand
TTTTACCGTGGTCTCTTTGGCCTTCTGTCCACGGCTGAAAATGCCCAGGGAGAGAACCACATGTTGTGTCTCCTCCAACATTTCTGGTACATGATTGATAACTGATTCTATGTGTTTGAAGTTGCTTAAGCCTAACACCATATATATATATATATATATATAGAGAGAGAGAGAGAGAGAGAGAGAGTTAGTTATAAATTAATACTGAAGTGGAGGGTGGGCGTGGCTGTCTCTGTACCATAAGCAATCGAGCGTTACGCTTGAGACTTCATTATGATTGGGTGAGAGTCCGGAAGTGGGCGGGGATTGAAGATTTGTTTACTAATGGAATAAGAGCTTTCAGCTGCTGCTCACTTGTACGACTTTCGAGAAAATTATTGGTAAGCTTATTTTACCGCTTAATCAAGAGTTATTCCTAAGTGTATTCATTGTTCAACTCATTTAGGATTCCAGTAAGTGCTTAAACTTTCTGATGAGATAATCACGCACTTGGAGCTTCTGCGGAAATCCCATTGAAGTCACTGCAGCTCCATGATGAAGGAAATGGCATCACCGGGTTGGAGTTATAAAGAAACTACTGAAGGGTTATTCATCCAAACCGAGCATGCGTTACTTTAAAGTTTAATAGACGTGAACCAATGAATCGTGTTCTGACCTGTTCACTTAGAGAGTCTGGAGACTGTTTATATTAAGAACTGGTAGTGTTATTTTAGTCTAATTAAAGCCTCGTGCACCTGAAGTGATGTACTGTATACAGAGGGGCAACAAGAAACATGTCCGCACTTCAACATGAAAAATATCTCCATAAAAACTGGATTACTGTATACATGTGTCTACATGTCTGTCCACACTGCTCTCACATCTGTACACACTGATGCCATAATTCACTTTGGATTAAAATAAAAGGTGGTGGGGGGTATAGATAACCACTGTTGAATTGTGTATACAGTACATGTTTCTGGGCCCCTCTGTATGCAGCACCTTCGATTCACTGCATGTGACTTCCACTTCCACTCATTTGTAGTCCAGGGCTAAACCTCCAGGTTATTTCAAATTTAAAAAGATCTCCGTACAGTGGAACCTTGGATTGCTAGAATAATTCGTTCCGGAGACGTGCTTGAAATCCAGATCACTTGTATATCAAAGCGACTTTCCCCATGAGAAATAATGGAAACTCAGATAATTCGTTCCACAACCCACAAATATTTATATCAAAATGATTAATACAAATTATAAAGTAAATATACGTACAACAAAATAGCCTGCACTTTAGCTTTGAAAAGAATCGTGGAGGTGTGAGGGAGACGAGGGAGGGTCAGAAACAGGATTATCAAAGGCTACCACAAAAACATGGAAACTGGAGTACAAACAAGAGTCAAAACATGAGCAAGGTAAACGCTAGAACATGGCTTGGCAATAGCGCGGGGAAATGCAAACTAATGCTTCGCAAACTTAGCGTTCATGAATCAGTCTATTTATAGTCTATATAATTAGTGAGCATGGCGCAAATCCCGAAAGTATTCTATCTGTGAGTCCTCCGGCATGCAATGCTATTGGGAGTGCCAAACAGGTGTGCTGCACGTGTGCTCTGTGCGTGCAGATCCATGACAGAGAGCAGGAGGATTATTCTGTGTTACTTTCACTACAACGCACAGAATCACTGCACTCTGTCGGCTCACTGGGATCTTTTTCTTTTCGTGCGACTTTAACAAGGAAACTATCCAATGATTGCTGCTTTTGCCTCCTTTTGAGGATTTCGCTGAAATGCGACATTGCATTGTCATTAAACAGATGAGTGACACACACACTAACGGTATATACTAGCGCGGAAGCCACAATCCTGCAGTGAATGAGACAGACAAGTTGTGATCACGTGAGGCTCAGCAGACGAATACTACTTGTATTGTAAAACATTGCTTGTTAACCAAGTCAAAATTTATTACAAATGTTTGCCCATCTTGCGAAAAACTTGCAATCGAAGGTTCCACTGTATAAGGCTTTTGGTATCTACATCAGATTATAAGATGCTAAAAAAAATGTCTTAGCTGTAGTAGTAATAATAATAATAAAGTATGTTATTTTGAACTTTTGAGGAACCAGTATTAACAGCACCGTCGATTGTGAGAAAAATACATATCGTTAGCCTCATAGCATAATTGCCTAAGTCATATTTCAATGAACAATGACTTAGGCAATTATGCTATGAGGCTAACGATATGGTATAAAGAAGTGTGCCTGGGGCTGATTTAATTCTAGTCCAGACTGTAGATTCATGTAGGTTATCAGTGACAGTTGTGTTAGAGTGACACATGATTCACACATCCACATAGATCTCTCTCTCTAGGCCTATCTGTACCATCAGCAGCACGTAGGTGCGTCATTTCCAACGTCTCTTGGCGGGACACACTTTACAGGGCGAGGTCGCCAGTCCCACTCCTAACCCTCCTAAGCCCCCTAACGTGGGGGCAGGATCACGCAACACACAGAGACAGACAACCATCCACACTCACATTCACACCTACGGGCAATTTAGGGTACCCAGTCCACTAATGCGCATGTCTTTAGACTGTGGGAGGAAACCGGAGTGTCCGGATGAAACCCACGCGGACACAGGGAGAACATGCAAACTCCACACGGAAAGCGTGGAGTTTGAACCCATGACCATCTCGCTGTGAGGCGACAGTGCTAACCACTTAGCCACCGTGCCACCCCACATACAATACTCTAAAATTCATGTACAGTTTAATCTTTGGGTTAAAAAGTTGGCGCACTGTCAGTAAACCAACCATCACATCATGCATTTATGATGTGTTTTCCTGTTACATCTTTGTTGGGGACACATCAGGATGCATTAGTGTTTACACTGCAAAAGCTGTGTAGTCAAATGCATTGCAGACCACCTCGGTAAGGGGTTTGAATGAATGTGTTTTGAAGGTGGGTGGCTTAGTGGTTAGCACTGTCACCTCACAGCAAGAAGATCGTGGGTTCGATCCCAGGGTCGGCCTGGGTGCCTTTCTGCGTGGAGTCTGCATGCATTTCCTCCGGATACTCCGGTTTCCTCCCACAGTCCATAGACATGCATATTAGGTGGATTGGCCACTCTAAATTACCTGTAGGTGTGAATGTGAATCCTGATTGTCTGTCTCTGTGTGTTGGCCCTATGGTGGACTGGTGACTTGCCTGGGTGTACCCTGCCTGAAGTCAGCTCAGATTGGCTCGAGCATACCCTGTGGCACTAAGCGGGGGCACACGGGGGGGTATCCCCCATGATACAGCAGCATGGAAATGTGTGTGTGTGTTTTGCAGGTGTCTTGGTAGTAGTTTAAGCTTGAATTTAGCACTGTCCACTTGTGAGCCAATCACCCAAGACATATTTTATAACCAAGTGTAAACAGGGACTTTAATATCCATCAGAAAATTCACCGCTATCATTTATTTCAGTGAGAACAAGGCACTGACATGCAGCTTGCATATAATGCGTAAAAACTACACTCACCACTGTTGAACCTTTAAATCCATGGGTGCCAAAACTTAATGCTGTAAATACAATAGGCCGGCCTTAAAACATTGTTGTAAATATGAGAACAGTCTTAATTATAGACAGTGCTTTCCACATTGTCTGCACTGAAGAGATGGAGCACAGTGAAGTGTGTATGTATTTTGTTGCTGCACACAAGGCCATAACTCTGATTATAAAAAAAAAAAAAAAAAAAAAAGTGTGAATGGAGAGTGCATCAGGCAGGGCAAATGGAACAGGCCCTCATAATAATGGATCAGGCATAAACATGACAGTGAGGCTGACAGCCAACTTCCTGTAAACAATCCGTTCCACTGAGCTGAGCTGCAAGAATTCTGTCAGTGCTCGTCTGAATAATAGGCCGTGTTACATGGCACATTGCAGTCCAAGGGCAATGCATGGGAAAGTAGAACTTAGCAGTAATTTCTCCTCTCCTCTGACAGTGTGGGCTGTTTGTTTGTTTATCTGCTGAAAGGTGATGATGAAGACTGTGCTGGTGGTGCATGGCGGCGCGTGGGCCATACCCGACGTGTTGGCTGAGGCATCAGTGGCTGGGGTAAAAGCCGCTGCTCAGGCAGGGAGTGTTATTCTGAAGAGGGCGGGGTGTGCACTGGATGCCGTTGAAGTGGCTGTAAGAGTGATGGAGGATAATCCGGTTTTTGATGCAGGTCAGTACCGGTCATCTTTTAAATGAATATTCCCTAACAGATTTTCCCCAAACCTATTCTGGTAAATATTGATCAATGTGCCATTCAATTAGATTTTATAATCCATTCAAACACAAATATAATGTATCTCGTCATAATCTTAGTCATTAGCAAATTAATGAATATTTATTGAGATAAACACACAGACAGACTTTATATGATTAGGTCCTTCTGTAATAAAAAAGACATGACGGCAGTGTTTTTTTTTTTTTTTTTTTTTTTTTGTGGCAGAAAAAGTAATTTCAATGGGTTACTTGCAGGTTAAAATGTCCTAACGTAATCTCTGGTGTAAATATATTTCATAAGAATAGTTTTGTATGCAACTGAAAGCAACTGACCCAAAGAAATAATGGGTCAAACGGTCTTTCACAAATTGGATACGTTTGAACTACCACCATTTTTCTGTTTGCTTAACTTTGAATTGGTTTTTCTTCACAAACTGAAGAGTAGCCTTTTAAACTATGCTGTACAATATGTTTACTTCCTCTAAATCTGGAACTTGGACCATGTTTCACTGCCAATTTGCTGTTAATGATTATCCTGAGAGCAGGAAGAGAGGTCCTTGAGATCCATCAGATTCCAGCGAGCCAGCAGGGAGCAAATAAGACACTTCATTAACGCAACCTGTCTGTCAGGGTCTATCTCATTTGTGATTGTGAACTGCCACTATAGGTTGAAACGGCAGAACCTCTTCATAGAAGAGGCGCAAAATCAGCACTTCACCAGGCGGATCAGTTAATACTCTGGAGTAGCACACTCTACTTCAGTGTATAAAATGCTGATCAATAGATGACTAATGCAGAGATCTGTTGATACTTCGAGAGGAGACACATGTTGTAATTAAGGACCGAGAGAGTTGCTGTTGCTTCTGAGGGACTGCAGGATTCAAAATAGGTTTGACAGCAACAACCCAATATCACAGTTGTTTTGGTGTGCTATGTTTAAAGAAAACAAGGATTTCTCCAAATTTGAAGGAAAAAGAAAAGGTGAAGGTATTTATTCAATACAAGTGGCAGGGCACCGCACATTGTGCAGGATCAGCCTGAACCCAGAGCATCTAAAACCATTAAAATGTACGCATCTTTCTGTTGTTCATTAATCTTCAATAACTGCTTTATCCTGGTCAGGGTCAGACTGCAGCTGAGGCCCATCCTGTGAATGCTGCATACGGTGCGATGGGACACCAGTCCAACACAGGGCACCGTACAAATACAAATCACACCTAAGGACAATGTGGAATATGCAATATGATTTTGCAAGATTTGAGGGAAAACTGAGCAAACCCACACGGACCCACACGAGCAGAAATTCCACACAAACCATTACCAGAGTTGTGTATCGAACCAGGTCCCTAGAGTTGTGCAGTGCCGATGCTACTCACTGCACTGATCTTTATAATCTCCTCGCATTCTCAGTGATGTAATGAAGTTCATGGTGTAAGTGTGAAAGGGAGGAAAGATGTGAGATCCTTTCTTTTTGACTATGATTAGCAGGAGGCTGCCATGGGAGAGAGGATGCTGAGGTGTTTCAGTGTCATATCACGCTGAATGAAATCCCATGTTTCTGAGAGACAGTATCATTTCTTACACATGGTATTTGCTGACATTTTAACTTTAGATGTAATTATAGCATAGATGGATCAGTGCATTTTAAATAATTTGGTCAAGGAAAGGGCTAGAACATTTTAATCGGTTTTACTTCTAGCCTGAGTTTATGAATACAGTTGTCTGTGTTGTGTTTTTATTAAATCAGGTAAATTAACTCGAATTTTCTGAATCAATACTTCCAGAAAGAAGGTTATGTTTTCAGTGTTATTGGTTTTTCTGTTTGTCTGACTTTAAGCAGGATTGAGCAAAACCTACCAAACTGATTTCCATGAAATTTGGTGGCCTGGTGTAGCATGGGCAAAGGAGGAACCAATCAAATTTTGTAGTGGATCTGAGTCACTGGGTGGCTCCAGGAAATGAGTTTCTCTTTTGCTACTGTTGCAAGAGACAGCATTTGGTTTGGCAGAAGGCTGTGCTTAATGATACTATACATCATCAAATCCGGTAGATGCTAGCAAAGTTCAGTAGTGAATAAACATAGCCAATGTAGAAATACAGTCACTCCATTGGAAAATATCTAGACATATAAAGTGGTAACAGTTGCAGGTTTGGATACAGAATAGCTGACTAGTGTCCTTGACGGAGGTCTGCGCACTCTGACTGCCCTTCTAGGTTACGTATGAAACCGTCTATTTTGCAACAATCTTTTAAACTTGTTAAGCTTTGGAAGCAGAATTGTTCTGGAAGCAAACAGCTCCTCACCCTATACTGTGCACAGTTCTGAAATAGGGGTCTATCAGTACAAGTCGAAACTTCCGCTGAGAGCCTGCTCAGATAATAGTAGTTACTGTCATCTTAGCCAGCAGGCTTCAATTGACTGAGTTCATCCCACTTGAACACTGAGTCTGTAAGGAAGTCCAAACCTAAAGGTTAAACTTAATTTCTCCTCTTTTCTTCCCACCATGAGAAAGTGCTTGTCCAGAGAAGGGGCTGAGCACGAGCCTGCTGAAAGTGCAGATGTGGTGGAGTGGGGTAGTGAAGTGAGCATTTGTTCTCCTCTGACTGATGGTGTAACAAACTCATGTGGCAATGTTGCTGTCTTGCTGTAGGTCATGGCGCTGTGCTGAATACTGATGGAGAAGTGGAGCTGGACGCCATCATCATGGAGGGGAAAACGCTGGGCGCTGGGGCTGTTTCTTCAGTTCAGAACATTGCTAACCCTGTTAGCCTTGCCCGTGCTGTGATGGAAAAGGTGCAGTTTTCACCATATTGTTTCTCTTTTTTGTAGCAAGGAACTAGTAATCCATACACAACTTGCTATTAAATTTCTGTCCATCAGTATTTAAAGTTTATTCGATTGCTCAATTGAATGTAGATTCTATTCTTTTTAATTCTATTCTGTCCTTCATGCTCACTTCTCTATTGGCTGTGTTGTTTTGCACTGACCTGTAGTGCCAGTTCTGTAGTGATGGGCATTCTGGTTCTGCACTTCAGTAATGTATTGTATTGTACTGTAGATCTCCCACACCGCCAAGTGGTGCATAGGGTGTCAAAAGATCCCCATGTCTCTAGACATATTGTATATTTGTACTATAGTGACTTGTATGGCAGACGCTCTTTATACTCTATGCTCAACATGCACTTTATTAGGTACACCTGCACATTTGTGCATGTTCCCCCTATTCCCCCTAACACTATTCTGTTAAAACTGTAGATATCGATGTGTGTGAAATTCCCAGGAGATCAGAAGTTTCTGAAATACTCAAACCAGCCCGCCTGGCACTCCAATTTATACCACAACTGAAATCACAGATTTCATATTTTTTCTTCATTCTGATGTTTGATGTAAACTTTACTTGAAGCTCTTGGCCTGTATCTGCAGATTTTTATTTTTTTTTGTATTGCACTGCTGTCACATTGCCTGATTAGATAACTTCATGAATGTTCAGGTGTACTTGTGTTCCTAATAAAATGCACTATAAGTCGAAAAAAAAAAAAAAAACACCACTCTTTGATATGGTAAGGTTTTCTGTGAGGAAATTTTTATTTAACATTTTGGAAAGGTGTCTCCGATGGTAATGCTTTGTAAGAATCAGAGGGCAAGATAAAAATATATCAAATATATATTTTATATAATATAAAATATATATTTTATATAATATAAAATATATAAAATATAAACTTAAAATTTTCCAACATGGGCAGGGCGTAGGTTTCTCGGTGACTTGACAAGCTGATTTATTATTATTATTACTATTATTATTATTATTATTATTATTGATGTCAAAAGTAGAAAAAAGTGTTTATAGGTACTTTAAAATAAATAATAACACAAGCTAATTGATTTTGTGTACATTTCACAGAATTGTACGTAAAATTATATGGTTAAGGTATACGGCATTGATATAAAAGTGTAACACTTGGTAAATTGCTCATGAGAGTCACCACTGTATTGCTTATTAGGTTCCTATAATAAAAAGGTTACTTCCTTCTTTTTTTTTTGTTCTTCCTTACATTAAAAATGTTAGTTACATTTGTCCATATTCAAGATATTTTTACTTGCCAAGATGTTTTTTATAGAGCTCTTTTTCAGCCGCATTCCTCTAAGGCCTCTGTTAGATACCATATGTTTAGTCTGCTTTGCCAGTTAAAGCTCACCTTGGAAATGGAAAATGATAAGAAGCAGCATTTGCTTCCTGCTCTCACGCGCCACCTGTAATGTAAATCACTCTTCCAAAGCACAATTCTGTCCAACTTCTATGACTCTTTGGAGCAGATTATATTCCTTGATAACGCATGAATGCATTTTCCCTTGAATTGTAAATTATATTCCTGATAAAAATCTATGGCATTAAGATTTTTTCAGATTTCGTTCTGACTCCTTAAGACTTAGCGTGTTATTTCCTCTGCAGCTTTGAGACGACAAAGTCAAAGGAGGTCAGTGCTGGCTGATTTTCAGATTGATTTCAATCAGTGCTCTTTGTAATGCTGAAAATGGAAGTCTTATAATACGAATTTGGTTCCCACACAGAGCACAAAGCCTTGACTCATCAAGTGAGAAGCTCTTTTATCTTTTGTAACGCAGCTTTGTGAGAGAAACGTGTCTTCATAGCCAGCCTATTGTAACCCAGTTCTACCTTTCTGGGATGTTCTTGTGGAATCAGGGACAAGTAGATGGTAAAAAAAACAATTGATGTTCATTATGTTGTGATTAAACAATACAACTCATAGCTCACACTGCAACAGCATTTGTTTTATTTATTCATTTCACCAACACTTCATGTAGCTAGCAAATTTATGTTAAGGTTCTACGGGCAGAAATTTAGCACCAGATTTTCTTTATGCTTTTGCATTAGTCAGAAATATAATATTAGAACCAGATTTATTAAAATGTGCCTTCAGAGCATAGGGACCAATTTTCCTACATCTCCTTTGCTTGGATTTGTACATTTTTCCTTGCGTCCTCTTTTTTTTTTATTTTTTTTTTTATGCTGCCTACGATTCTGCGGTTGAAATATCCGCCCACGGGACAAAATAAACGGCCTCTATTAACTTGCTTTCGCACCTCTGCAACACAAATTTCACCTTCCATTGCAGCAGACACGAGGGAAACAAGAAGCCCGTCTTACAAGAGAATTGATTCGACGCAGCACCTGTGTTGACTGCCCCGAAAGACCTTGGCCTTAGCGGGGATTGGTGGCATTGTTTAATAGGCCATATTAAAAATTCATCAGTCTGTGATCAATGCAGCGATCGAGCTTCACTGAGCTCATGCTCCTGCCTGTGATCTACACTGCACTATACATGACAGAGAAAAATGACATTAATAACCACTTTAATATTTAAAAGTTTCCCAAGCTGGAACGATGTTACGCCTCCGTTTTATTTCGCACAGAGAGGAAAAATAGTGCAGTATCGTGTCACTTTTCCTCATGTTGCCATGTATTTTGAAGACAGCACTGGACCAATTAAGAGACCAATAGACACTGAAAGGAACTTCACATTTGTATATAGTTAAAAAATGGTCTTTAAGTTGATTGGTGCTACTGGGGCATTTACATTGTCCAGGATATTTTTTTTTCTATACATATTTTTTATTATTTGCTGTAAATGTTCGGCATTGAAAAGTAGGGAGCAGCAGAGTGAAATAAAAGAGAATAAATTCTTATAATAGGGTGTACACAGTGACCTTCAGTTTAAAAGACAGCGAGAGCAGACAGAAGGTTCAAATGTCAGAGATACCATCATTGTTAACAAGAAAATCCTCTCAGCCAGAGATATCTATAAAATAGATTTTTACCACAAAAACCCTAGTGTTTGTTAGTAGATAAGATGCCTGTCTATTTTGTGTGCACCAAGCAACAGGGAGAAAACAGTGAGGTCTTACCTTTACTTAATAATTAGCACCTCCATTTTTTCTTGTTATTTTCTTTTGCCAAGTCTGAGGCACCTGAATTCATGGTTTAACCCAGTAGCACCCTTGGGTACCCCTAACTTTTATTTCACTCTTATAATCAACCCACTCATTGGTTGATGGACATCCCAGGAGGTCTCATAAGGACCATTTCATAACGTAGTAGGAAAGGGTTCATTTAAAAAACAAAAAACACTTGTTTTTGTGTTCACTGGGTCTGTATCATGATTTTAGCCAATGGAGATATTTTTCCTATTATAAGTTGGTCTGGGTCTTCAAGGGTTAAAGGTAGATAAAGTTGGAGCAAAGGGAAATGAACCTCTAACATGCAAATGTGTTTTTTGTCTTTCATGTCTAAAATCCTTCCCTTCTGATTGAATTGCCTTTTCGGTCATATTTGGTCAAAATGCTGCTTTATATGAGAAAGTATCTATTTCTGTAGCAAGGAGTCAAAAATCTTAAATGCTACAGCTAAACCATGCCACCTCTGAAGTTTACATGATCGGGTTTTGGGGTTTTTTTGTTGATTTTTTATCAGATCTGATCTTTGGTCTTATTCGTCTCTTCGTCTCCTGCCGCTTAATCCTGTTCAGGGTCGCGGGGGGAAGCTGGAGCCAATCCCAGCTGACATCGGGTGAGAGGCGGGACACCAATCCACCGCAGGGCGACAAACAGAGACAGACAACCATTCACACTCACACCTACGGGCAATTTAGAGCAGCCAATTAGCCTAATCCCCACTGTGCATGTCTTTGAACTGCGGGAGGAAACCAGAGTACCTGGAGGAAACCCACGTGAACACGGGGAGAACATCCAAACTCCACACAGAAAGGCACCTGTGCCGAACCCTGGGCTCGAACCCAGGACCTTTTTGCTGTGAGGCGACAGTGCTAACCTCTTTAAAGGTCTGCTATGTAGGATTTAGGGAAATGGAATATGATATTCATAAGTATGTTTTCATAGAGGTATAAATAACTCTAACTATGAATGGTTGTCATTTTGGAAGCTTAGAATGAGCCCTTTATATCTACAAGGGGAAAGGATGCCACCATGTTGTGCTGCTACAAAAGCCTAGAACAGACAAACCTCTAGAGAGCGTCTTCGGGGTTTCATGTTTTTACAGGTGGCAGCAGATGAAAGAAGAGTAATCGGTGTTTGCTAGTTCTGGCTAACAAGGTTGTGAATCCAAATTTTGAGAATGGAGCACTGTTGGACTACTGATCGGAAAGTCGGGAGTTCAAATCTCAGCACCGCCAAGCTGGGTCCTTGAGCAAGGCCCTTAACCTCAAACGCTCAGCTGTATAAATGAGATAATAAAAAAATGGAAGTCTGGATAAGAGTGCCTGCCAAATGATGGTAATGTAATGTAATGGAAGCGTGAATGTAAATGTTAGGAAGTACGCTTGGACTCATTCCCACTAGGAAAGGGCGGGATGAGAGGGGGCATTCAGTTGGTTATAACGTACATAGTAGACCTTTAAGTCCATGTGTTTCTCAGGGCTCTTCATTAGTGTTCACACTAATGATATGATGACGTTTATGAACTTACTGCAGTGACGATTGTTTCATCAGACAGTGTAACTTAATTTAATGATAATGTTTTCACTTTCTGTAACGTGATTATTGCTTGTTACCTCCCAAGTTATTTATTATTCATCTTCAGTGACCACTTTGTCCTGGTCAGTGTCGGTGTATTTAATCATGGGCTTATCCCAGGAACGCTAGGGGTGATGCGGGAATACAGCCTATGTGCGAGGCGGCAATTCACAGACTGGCATATTTTTGAGAGAAGGGAGGAAACCCCTGATCTAAGGAAAGCTTCCTTCTGCACCACTTTCCTGCGTTGGAAGCTAAAAGGGTTTTGGGATGCACTGTATCTCACATCCAGAGCCCTGGAAATGTTTACATAAAAGAACCTTTTTCTTGCATTGCAGCAGTAACTACATAAGAGTGTGTACCTTATTCTATTGCTAGTATGACACATGCAGGCGGATGTAGTTTGTGCTAATACAAACATTTCATATTCAAGTGAAATTCAGTTAGGTGTTTAACACATTCTTGCTAAAATCTATGTGCCAGTGTGGTTAATTGTGTTAGATAATTGTCATGTTTTGGTGCATCATTTTTGCCGCAAAATAATTACCACCACACATATCTTTTCTTGATTTTTTTTTCTATTTTGGCTTCTCCAGACCGAACACGTCATGTTGACGGGACGAGGAGCGAACCTGTTTGCAGATAGCATCGGTGTTCCTACAGTTCCAGCAGAGGCTTTGGTGACGGAGCAGGAGAGGATAGAGTGGCACCACTACAAGAAGTACACTGTTGGTGTCAAAGAGCTTTTTAATTCGCAGTGGTAAGTAGCTCTCCATTCGAGAGCATGTTTGTGACTGAGCCAAGTATCAGGGCTGGAGTTAATTCCTTTTCATTTCAGTGAAACCAAGAAGAGAATTAAAGCAATTTGTTGGAAAATACGTCAATAAATCTAGCTGAGTAGTGGGTTGAATTATACCTGATGAATTGAACTAATGAAAATATAATGGACCCTATTACAGGAAATAATGATTGTAAAGTTGCTGAAAAAGTTGAAGTTTGCACTTTATGCTTTACTGGAGACAATTTTTTAAACGCCAGATTTGAAGGGCCATCAGTGCTGGCTGTTGTTAAGCTTAACAGCATAATTTTTGTGATGATGGTGGTGGAAGTCTGATGATATGAATTTGCTGTGCACACAAAACACAGTGATTTGGGACTTCAAAAGAAGCTTTTATTATGTTTTTTTTTAAAGCCATGTATGTGAGAAAAGGTGTATCTTTGTAATGTCTTTCCTGACAGATTTCTTGCTTTAGGCATTTGTATAGTGAGGTGACTTTCAGTATTGCAGGCCTTTAATTTGAAGTTTGTAGTTTTTATTCTACACAGTCGATCCTCTGATTATCGGACTAATTGGGGGGAGAGGTCCGTTGACGTGAATAGTCCAATGATCCTTCCTGAAGAAAGTGTGTGTGTGTGTGTGTGGGGGGGGGGGGGGGTTAAAATAGTGGAAATACAAGGAAGGAAAAACACCACTAAGGTCCATAAAAGTGCTCCCCAAGTACTGTACACATGATAAGCAGCATAATGAGCAACATAAATAGGCAAGTACATTAAATACTAATGTAAATAAATATGTAAATACAATTGTAAATGTCATTTCCCTTATGTGTGTTCACACCGACTTCTTAATGAGCTCTAATTTCTGGCCAATACTAAGATTGACATGCTTTCTTTTACCACTAGACTTATCTTTGGGTGGCATAATGATGGCATTGGGCAGAAAAACAGTGAAAAACACCAAATAATCGCTGAAAAAACAGTATAGCTTCACAACAACCACAGCTCAACCAATGCCACCGCAATTGCTGAACTACAGGACTCATTTCGCCCAGGATTTGTCCGTTGCATCCGAAAGCTGTTAATGCGGTGTCCGTAGATGAGAGGAACAACTGTACATCCATTTTTTGTTTTTTTGGGAGCTCATAACAAACAAATAGTGAAAAATAATACTGCTTTCCTACAGATTTCATTTGCATATAAAGTCACTTAATATAAGGTCAGGCTACCATAAACTGCCTGAACAGTTTCAGTGTGCCTTTGCACAGATTTTAAATATCTTTGAAAATGTGTTGGGCCAACACCATTATTCCAAAACATATTCCCTCTCCTGGTGTTTCGATGACTATGGTGAAGAACGCTGTCCAACATGTACGTCCGACGTCTCCAATAGGCCTGGGTTTGTGATCTGGTGACTGTGTAAGCCATAGCATAAGATTTTCTTATCTTCATATTCCTTCTCATTCTCATGACCTCGTATTCATTCCCATCAAATCACTCAGTGAGCCCATGTGCCCTGTGGCTGGGGGTGGAGTCATCCTGGAAGAGAGCACACCCTTCACAGAACCGTTTTTAAAAATTATTATTATGTGTCATGCATCCGTATTTTAAAATCAGATTTAAAAATGAAATTTGGATAGTTTTGTTACTGAATCAGAAGCAGTGGGGCTGCAGGACATTTGACCAGAACATGAGGGTTAAGGCAGTGCAGTTGGAGCACGGAGTGCTGTTCCTGTCACCTCTGTTTCCCCAGGAGGTGAGGTAGAGGAGGCTCAGTCGTGGCGGACTGTAACCTCAGACCCACTGGGAGCCAGTAAAAATAGTGCCGAGGGGGTGTTAAGTGACAGCTGGCTGAGCTACAACCTTTCATCCCTTCTCGCCGCACCTCCATTATTGATGACCTCCCTGCGCTCAGCCACACTGCTGTCAGTGGGCTCTTTAATACACAGCTCTTGCAGCACAATTATCCTGTGCCTTCATTTAGGGTGATTATGTGGCAACCTGCTACCCATACTGCCTGACCCTGCTCATATATTAGCTCCACCAGGCCCAGTGTGATGGCAAACAGAGCAGAATAAAATGCAGGGATCATAGTTTTGTGGGTCTGGAGGTAAAAAAAAACAAAACAAAAAAACAAAAAAGGTACCAAATGAAATCTAGTGTGTTTTTATTGAAGCTTGGTATTTTGTATTTTCTGTATTTGAGGACATGAAAAGAAATGATTGTATATCTTTCTATGAAGGTGTTTAGAGAAATTTGGGTTCTCAAACTTAGCTTGCACTAGCAAACTCCTCTTATTAAAAGATTCTTCTGGTTTCATGGTGCCACGTGTAATAACGCAAAACGCAGAAGGCACTCTTTGGAAGTCTTGTGCATTCTGTTGTACTGTAGTGACGCAACATGGCAGCTCTGTAGACGTGGACCTGCTCCCTATGTAGATATAAAGGGTTCGTTCTAAGCTTCTGAAAACACAACTATTCATCGTTACAGGTAATTATACACTGAAGAAACCATACTTATGAATTCTATAAGAATATTATGTAATATATATACTCTTTTTTTTTTTCTACTAATAAAAAACCTCAAAATCCTACACAGTCGACCTTTAATCTTCTGCACTACCACTTTCAGGTACTTACAGATATATCTGCTAATAGTTATTACGACTCATTCCCTCACCAGCCTCCATTTTTGTCATCTCTCTTTAAAAAATATAAGATTTGTACTAAGCGTATCTTTGAAGCATAGCTTTCCTGTGGCAGAAAGGATACTGACTGACACTGCGCTGAGACACCTGAGACACTCTCTTCACAGAAAATTGGACCATATCAACGACTGTACTTTTTAATGTCTTGATGCATTATTAAATCTGCTTATTTTTAGGTGTAAATTATGCAGACCATCTGGCATACAAGTCCCTGTGAATGAGCTGTCACTATAGAAACGATAACGTATTCGAACGAGCAAATTGCTATAAACCCTGTCATTTGACTTTCAGCTGGAACCATCATCAGAGCTATTATAGAAAATTAATCAACACCCTCTGACATGTTGTGGTGTAACTGTAATTTTGTGCCATATCATATGTGCGATTACTGCTGTATGGAAATTGTCAGCTTTGTTCACCGACATGAGTCACTGATATAATACTGTACATGTAAAATATCATGTATGCTTAGGGATCTATCTTCAAATATTTCACTCGTGCACCGTGAGACATGCTGAATTCCACCACCTGCACTTCAGGACAGGTGGGGAACAAAATTTCATTTCGATTTTCACTGTTTTCATACTCTATTATACTGGGTATTAGACTGAAAAGATTTATCGCCTATTTTTTATAATTATATACTGAATGTGGATTGAAATGCAGTACACCTTTAGACAGCTTATAAATAAATGCAGTTTTCTGCAAAGTCGCTAAGCTTATTTCAGCCATTGCTGGCTATTTAAAGAATAATCAGGTTTGTGTCAAACGTGATTGATGCCTCAGGATTCTTTGCCAGCTGAATCAGACAAATATTCTTCATATA
Organism: Chrysichthys thysi; assembly: GCA_030068315.1. NCBI lineage: Eukaryota > Metazoa > Chordata > Actinopteri > Siluriformes > Claroteidae > Chrysichthys > Chrysichthys thysi. The sequence continues at coordinate 7,634,309 of JAQLOM010000037.1, read as the reverse complement.
AGAAAACTATATGCTTCCGGGTCTCTCTCTGAGAGCTGCCTAGGGTCTGTGTCTTAATTAACTTTGTAAAATAAATTAAAAGCCTGCACAGTTCTGTGACAGGTCTGAAGACTAACCTGTGCCACAGTGAAAAAAAATCTCACCTCATCAGAGAGACACAGCGCATTTGGCATGTTGGAACTGCCAGGGAAACTGGTTCACTCGTCTTTATTGAGGATTGCATTAGGTTGAATGCTGAAATGTACAGAAGCATCTGAACTGCTCAGATTCGAGCACGTCTCACAATGGGGGGAGGTTTAGTTTCACCTCGTAGCCGAGCAATGAAGTGAACCTGGAAGTTCTGCTTTGTAGTGCCAAAAATAATTGAAACGATCTGTGTGATTTTTCTTCGCTTGGTGATCTAGCACACAGGATTTAAAATATAACAATCCCCTGAAGCCAGGACTAATAACAAAACATCATGAAAACAAGCAGGAGCTGAAGGTGGCTGTATTATGAGTCTAGCAGAGAATCTGTGGATTCTAGACTTAAATCCATAACCTTTATTGTGATGATGTTATTTGTCCTTTATGTTTAGCCTTCATAAATGAGGAAACTGTCACTAAACATTTCCAAAGATTCCCATGTGACCTACAGCTGTAGTTTGTTTTCCTTGTCCTTGTCCAGCAGGTTCTTCATTTTTTTTTAATCCAAGTGGAGCTGTGTCCCATTTTTGTGACTGTGAAAATTGCACTTCTAACCCTGCTACATTTATATGATGCATTGCATACAGTATTGTACAGTTTGGTATATGGATGTGTTTAACCTGCTCTGGGACCATGAAAAAAGTCACATTCTTGCTACCAAGGGGTCAGTTTTACTCCATGGTAAAAAAACATGCTATATGAGCAGAATAACACCACTTTATTACAATATTTTGTTTTCCTTGAAATAATATGGTATGACAA
>JAQLOM010000037.1:7589770-7605294 GCA_030068315.1 Chrysichthys thysi | reverse complement strand
TAGCGGAAGGCCATGGCTACTAAAAGAAACAAGAGGCAGAAAACCTACTTTTTTCATGATAACTGGGAAACAGATTTGTGGCAAGTTGCCCGTAGTGTACGTCCATTTACTTACATTCACACTCCCTACGTGCAATCCTCCATTTTTCAAAATTAGGGTCCTCAAATTTGTTAGCCAGCACCAGTGAACACTGATTTCTCATAATACTTTTTTGTCTACCTTCTAGTGCTTCATTCCATAGTCACGCCGTTACTAACAACAAATGCAAAACATCTACAAAGGTAAAACATGGAAGATGCTCTCTAGAGGTTTGTCTGTTCTGGACTACTGTAGCGGTGCAAGGGCTCGTTCTAAACTTATGAAACACAACATACTCGTACTAACAGGTAATTATACACTAATGAAAACATACATATGAATACTGCATTCTGTTTGGAGCTTTAATTAAAATGATCTACTTTAGAAGCACCCCACAGTAAGAAAGACATGGAAATCTGCCAGTTGGTCAGAAATAAGTTGGTTTTTTGTTTGTTTGTTGTTGGGGTTTTTTTGTTGTTTTTTTTACTATTTTTTATAGCAACTGTTTATAAATCATGTATCATGTTATCTGTCATATTTCACGTCTGATTTCGTGCCAACACTACGGGAACCCTTATGGCAATTGCACATAATGGGGAATAGACTTTCTTATACTACTGGATGTACACTATCATAGTAACTTGTGACATCCTCACATGATATCTTCCATGACACATTATGATATGATTAAGTCAGTCTTTTGGTACAGGGTTCAAGTAAGGTGTCACCAAATAAAAAAAAAAACTATACACACTGCATGATTAAACCTGGACATGCAAAAGTTTAAAACAACCCAGGAGTTTTCTTTATATTCATGTTAGAGCAATCAAGTCTTCATGCAGCCATTCCGTTCACAACCGTGTATCCATAAGGTGAAAGCTTTATCAGGCTTTTCAAATGTGTACACAAACTCTCACCAGATAACCAGCAAGTCGTGGCACTGCTCCTTTAATCGAGATGTTAGGTCTAAACCTGACGCTAGTGATAACTCTGGTTTTAGCAACAGGTTGCACTTGGAATAAGCACTGCACACCATGCAGGAGATACCTCTGCTGGACTATTTCTCCAGCTGCATGGCGCCTTGCGGGAGCCGCCAACCCCGTCCAGCTCTCCCCCTTCACCCTCCTGCAGCTCTGAATCCAGCCTTCCTGCTTCACCCAGCCATCCCTCCATGCCGGCACCCCCACACGGACTCAGACTACGCGACAGACGTGGTGAAGGCGGGAAAAGGAGGAAGTCCTCCCCCTGTGGTGGGGTGAAAGTGAGGAATGGGGTGGCAGAGCTGGGCCGGGGTGGATACGGAGGGGGCAGGGGAGAGGTGGACGGCGAGGCCGTCGGTGAGGCAAAGTATGGGCTGCTGGTGATTGGGGGCACGGGGCTGGCAGAGTGTGATGGGGGCAGATATTCACCCAGACGATAGGCCGTACTGGGAAGAGGAGGCAGAGGTGGAGTTGGGGCAGCTGGGGGGCTACAGCTCACCCCCCCCACTGTGAGAGAGATCCATTCGTTGGATATGGCATGGACTTCAGGAGAGACAGAGCGGCGTGGCGAGCGCGGCAGGGGGAGAGGGGAGGTGCTGAGACGTGTACGGACCGGCTTTGAGGTCAGGAAGGTGGATAGAAGGGGAGAAAGTAAAGAGGCAAAAGAATGTAAGGCAATAAACACGGAAAGTAAGGAAGATGATTTTAAAAAATAGGGGGAAAAAGAAAGTTTTTATGACCTTTTATTTGATTCAGGCCAAAATGTCAAATTTTTAAAGAATAAAAAATAATAATAAAAATGTCTTAAATCCCTTATGTTTGCATAAGACAAGGCTAGAAATTTCAGCAACAGTTTAAAGCAACATTTCTTTTTTACTTTTTTTAGGACTATGAAAACATACAATAATTTTAGCAAAAGTCCCTCTAACTTTTAATCACAACCCCATTTGTGCACACACACATACCACAAGGAGAGTTTTGAAGTATGTGTCTTTTGACATAAATTATGATGCTATTAATGACCAGTAAATGAATATATGATACTGGGAACAGGAGTAAGTGCCACTCCATAGCTCTGCCTTAAGAAGAAAGCCATTTGTTTAAGCAGCAGGTGGTGTAAGAAGGGCAGTAGGTGGTGCTCACCTGTGGGGAGGCATTTGTGCTCCGATGTGGTGATTGGCTAAGGGGAGGATCGGGGTAGTCCACTCCATTTTTAACGCGAGGCTTTTTATGCACCTCCACATAAGTGACTGGAAAGATGCCTTGTCGGTTGGTGCCTGAAATCTTTCCTTCGTACCAGTTTTCATCCACCCTACGAATGAGGGTTATCCGCTCTGCCTGTAGTTTAGGAAACGCAAATAAGAATAAACGATCGGCATATACTCACAGCAGAGATATACAGGATTAAACATGAATCCAGGGCAGGTTTGATTATTTGGCTCACTCTCATTTTCATATATTGATATACAGTACATATTTAACAGCCTACAATTCTTTTTTTTTTTAACCAAGACAACAGGGCTGAACAATAAATTGGTAAGGCTAGTGGCAGTATTGGCCTTGATTAACTGGTCTATAAGAAGTTTGCAATATGATAAACAGCTGTCTGACAAACAACAATTAGAAATTATTTTTATAAAATATTTTTATTTCAATCATTGTGGTCAAAATAATACAGAGTAATCTGTAACCCTTTGTTTATATTTCCAGGTATTTCCCAATCACAGGTAACAATGCAAACTCAATATACAGTGGTGCTCCGCATAACGAACGCAATCTGTTCCAGCGGCGCGTTCGTTATGTGGGTTCCAGGTCGCCGCAAAAAATCAAGAAAAGTGAAAGTGAAACTGAAACCACTCCCTGCTGATGATGCTTTGTCTTCATCTGAGACAAATCTGGCCGGATTCAGCCATTTTTTCAACGTAAAACTCGATTTTTCCTGTACGACGTGGTTCATTCTGCAGGGCGTTCGTTAAGCGGGATACCACTGTACTATTAAAAGTCCATATTGTACAACCCTATCAAATGTACTAAAAAAATCAAATCAAATAAAATGTGACAATGCCTGGGGCTACCCGGATGTTTTGACCCACAGAGATGTAACATAACTCTATCCTGATGACATAATTGAGTACTTTCTGTAATGGTTACCTTTCTGAACGACATCTCGACGGCTGTGTCCCCGGTGAAATTAAAGCGGGCGATGGCTTCTCCATACTCCAGCACTTGAACTGGAGCACTCTTTTTGGGCTGGGCTTTTTCTGTCGGGGGCAGCAGCTGAAGAAAAGTGATTAGCATGACGTGAGTGCAATGTAACCCAACCAGAGGCTCATACAAGTGGAAAATGTTAAAGCTTGGGCAGTGCGGGTGTGCATACCTCAACATAGTTGCGCGGGAAAATTCCTACTCTACCATGATGCTCTCCTTCATACCAGTTTTGATCCACCTGCCGAAGGATGTACACAATGTCTCCTTTTTGAAATGGCAGCTCCCTGACATTGAGAGGTGAAGCCCCAGTTAGGTAGTCAGTGCTTTCTAGTTTTGTAACATTTTTCATGCACATCGGGGAAATAATTTTTTTCTCCTGATTACGTTGTTTACTGTTGACAGCACATTGTACCACAGCCCTGGTGAATGCTTGATTCTGACTGGTCACAAAGTGTTGATTAGGCTTATAATAATGGTAGCTCTGACAGACAGTAGTTCAGGAAGCAATGCTTATATCAATACACTAGCTTCTAATACCTTATCGTTTCTTCGGATGCTTTACATAAATTGCAAATTTTGCTATGGTAATAAGTTTTCAATAAAACAATGTTACTTTTGTAGTTTCGAAAGCTGTTACCATTTATTTTTATTTCCGCCTTAGGAAAGTCTTTAGGATGTCTTTATAGTACTCAGTAACATGACAAGCTGCAAATGATCTCTTATTAACTTTGAGAGAATAATCTTTGTAAAAATTTAATTTCTATGAAATTTAAAAACACTTTCCTCACTGGGTAATGAAATAGACAACAATCTATTTTTTTTCTTCAGATTCGTAATCTGCATCCTCAACTCTATCCGACTGCCTACTTTATTTTCTCTATCACTTAAGATTCACGAGTAGACATTTAACAGTTTTTTAAAATTTGAATTTTTCCCCAAAAAATTTTGCTTAAAATGTATTGTCATCGGAGTAGAACATGTCTACCAAGTTTCAAGTCAAATAGGTTAACGGGAAGTGGGTTAAAAATTGATTACAAAATTTGTACCAGACAAATAGACAGAAACAGTGATTGAAGTAAAGTGTTGTAAAAAGAGCGGTAAAGGTAACTATAAACAAAGTAAGAGTATGTGTTTTCTTTTTTTTTTTTTTTTTGTTAATTAATTTAAATGTAATTGTTGGCAAATTGCTGTGGTGTAAGAGGATTAAGACACTTCAGAATGTGCTGTTACTTGGACATAATACAGTAAAATAATAGAAAAATAGCTCTGCTTTGCATTGGGGTGCCTGCATCACAGCACCTCATTGGTAATGATTTTCCTATAACAGCAGGTCTTATTGTGTTTTTTTCCAACTCATCAATTGGATTATCCAGACATTATTAGACTTACAGCCTACCACTGATCCAAAGACAAAATGATTCAAATATTATACGTAACAAATATCTACACTCACTTTAAGGTCTCCGCTTTAAAGTTAAACAGGGCCAGGGCAGGTGTCCTCTGTAAACAACATATACAAGTCATACACAGTGTTAAACCTGGAACATGATTCACAACATCAATGAAGTCCATATCATCCATGCGATCTGTCATATAATGCATGTAGCTAATCCTGCTGGACTCTACTGAGATTTAGGTTTAGCCCTACATCCTTGGTGCTAATGACGGCAGTGATCAGTCACCTCTGGGCCGGACTTCCTCTTCTCTGAGTCATTGATCGTGAGCAAGTCCCCAAAGCGCTCGTTGGTGATGAACTGCTGATGCGTGAGGACTAGGCCTGCGTGCCGCCGAGATGCGATGTCCGCCTCCTCCTGTTCCCGCTTCAAACGTCTCTGCTCCTCCAGAATTTTCTGGACACAAATTATTTGGCTTTGCTTTAAAAAACATTTTCTGTCAGTCTGTAAAGGGTTCATAAAGTCATAATGCATGCCTAGAATTCAATCAATTATATACAACTGTATTACGTCCAGTTCAAAAGTTGTTTTTTTTTTCTTGTTAGCTTATATCTTCTTGAGAGTTCAGAATCAAAAATCCTTTAACATACAGCTCCTCTCAGAAGCATTTCCCTTTAGTATTAGGCTAGTTTTATAAAACCTTGAGTAATAGCATGACACTAATCTGAGATAACTGTTTATTTTATTTTTTTTAGCTTAAGGCTAGTATAAAAAGGAATAAATGTTTTTTTAATATTATACAGGCAGATAAACAGAATTGTTCAGTTTTAGCATAAATCTGGTTTGACATATGTGAGGTTAGCCTGAGCAAAACACTGACATTAGCAATGCTAACTGGAGGAAGTTGGTTGGTTGTAGCATTGAGGCTAAACTGACAGAATCCTTTATCATTAGCATTTCTAATTATTTATCTATTAAAGCTTATTATCAACATAATTATTTATTAAATGTAAATATTTGGAAGTATGAATCGTGTGAACTGTAAATGAACTGTATGTATAAATCTATATTTAAGACACACACAAAAGAAAATCCAATTGTATTTTTTTTTACCAGTATTCCCAAGCAGCTAAATAATCATATAGGCAGCTAGATAGTGGATTAATCTGTACCATGAGTACAGTTTTGTATTTTATTAAACAGTTTTATTGTATTATTAAACAGAAATATTAAGTTTCTAACACAAAATTCTGTAGGATGGGATGCGGATGGGCCAAAAATGACAGCGTACCTCTTTGTCCCCGTAGCGTCTGCGGGCCACCTCATCTGGGTTTTCTCCTTGATCTCCTTGACTGATCAGAAGGGAGGATTCGGAGTCTGTTTGAGAACAAGCAAAGTAACTCTTTGTTCCCTTGATAACTAAATCTTAAAGGATGAATTAAGTGTTCTTCAGCATGAAGAGAGAGGAGAGAATCTCAGATACTATTTCACCACACTCTTAATACCGGCACTGCACCGGTAATGAAGATGTTAATGAAGATCATTAAGAAAAGATACGACATGGATAATGCAGTTAGAAAGAACACACAAGTAAATGAATCACTAAACTATGTGAACACAACTGTCTGCATGCTGCATTCAGTGCTGCAACGACTGAGTTGCAACCAATACACTATGTACTGTAGAAAACCTTGTTAAAGGGTCCATGAGTGGGAAATGTCAGATGGTAAGCCATTGTAGGTACAAAAAGGCAAGAAGATCATTGAAACGTAAGTAAAAGAAACTCAGAAAATTAAGTATGAGATAGCATACATTTACATTCATCATGTGCAAATGTATAATACAATAAGATCCCAGTGACATGTGGACCTGAATGGCTCAGCGAAAGCAACTCAAAATAAAACTAAGAGTCATTTCATCCACATGAAACGGAATAGCTGTATGGGTATGTAGGCCCAGACCACCTAGATTTATCAATTGTGGATTAGTATTTCAATGAATGTGGTGTTACAATTGATTAAATAAGCATAATGATGCTGTTTGCTCTAGTAATATTATAATTTGATTGTATTAATGTTCCATGTTTCCTACTCGGTAGTGTTCATGAACTTCAAGCTAAAGTCAGAACTTGTCAGTGATTTCCATCCATTGTCCAGCTCTCAGGTTTACTTTAAGACTGAGCAGTGAACTACACAAAAGGCTTTGGATTTACCTAAATGCCTTGAGATTTAAATAACCACATGACATCACTGATGCGAAATGAATTTCCTTATCCAAAGCTAAAACTGAGATATGATCTTTGCCTCATACCACACACGCACATACCGAACAAATTAAGATGAACATCATGTCATTCTGCCACAAGATCACGCAAAGTTGGTCACACACTGCACGCCACTGACATGGAGAAAGTAAAGTCACTCGATGATGAAAGAAGAGCAGACAGGAGAGAGGGATCAAAGGAGGATGAGTGATCACAAATACAGCCATGGCTGAGTGTGAGCATGGACAGAGCGACACTCGAGAGGTTCATATCATAGCCACCTCCACAGTGGTTTTTATTGGCATCTGAGTTTTCGGCATCGCCGAGGTCATCGCCGTTGGCCCCGTCTGAACCGTTACTGAGCCTCTCGAGCACCTCGAGAGAGGACATGCGCTGGGGGATGATGGGTCGCGGTCTGGACGAGAGCACTCGGCCCTCTACAGTATCTCTAGCCGGGCTTTTTGCAGAGGAAAGTGTCTTTTTGGCCTGGAGGTTGTGCAGGGTTTTCCGTAAGGAGAACGGCGCCGGGCCCATTAACAATAAGTTTGTGGGTGGGCCTGACCTCTTCTCTGGTAGGGAGCCGCTGGCCTGCTGACGCTCGTGCCTGAGGATAGTGGTGAAACGCGTATAGGAGGCAGGACAGGAGCCTTTACACTTGCTGGGTTTGAGGTGGAAGGGGGGGTGATCATGGTGGGGGTGGTGGTGGTGGTGGTGCCCTGATATTGGGGGGTTTGGAAGTGAGAGACCTACAGAGGGATTTTTCTCCGAAGCATTTTGCACACAGTTGTCCTTCTGTTCCATGTTGCCATCAGTGTGTGAGAGTAAGTCTGTTCTTGAGCTATGGTTCTGGTAAGAGGATGCAACACACACCTCTGGTTCTTGACTTCCTGAGAGTGAAGTTTCCTCTTTAGATGTTTGCTCCTCGCCACACACTAAGGGACAATTATCTACGTGTGCTGTCCCTGGCGTTATTAATGACTCAGCTGAAAGAGCTGACTGGAGCAGACAAGCTGTTGGGGCGGGGCTATGGGAGGGACTAGAGCCACTGGGAAGTGTAGGCATGGAGGACGAGCGTGTCGGGGCAGTGTTGGAGCACTGAATGATTTGCTCGAACTCCATCACGCGACAACTGACGGCATGACGGGGGATGTTTCTGCATCGCTCGGCAGTGATATCAACATCTGACCTTTCAAAAAGTGAGGCCAAGCTGCGCACACTGGCATGAGGGCTGAAGCCCAATGATTTCGGCCTTTCAATATGGTGCATGTTCCTGTACAGGGTTGAAAATTCGACCGTGCTCCTTACAGCTCCATTGACATGCCCGTTGTTGACAGGAGTGTTACTTTTGCAAACAGTTTCTCGCAAGCAGACGGCGTTGGTGTCTGAAGTGAGCTCATGACACGTGTCTGTTGTATCATTGTTTCCTGAGAGGCATGGTTCTTGGTGTAGATCCTCACAGCTGTGCACTTTGGCCCACGCTGTTGCCTCAGCTCTCTTTTCCTGGTTCTCATCAGTAGAAGGGGCAAATTTAGGTTTGAACTTAGAGGGGAGGATTTGGGGAATGCAGGCTTTGGCAGCGGACAGGGAGTTTTTAGTCTTGTTCTGTGTGCCTAGTGTGCTACTGGCAAGAACTGAGCGACCATTTACAGAAGAGCATGGTGAAATCACACAACCATTCCCACCTTTATTATCCAGTGGCAGGCATGCAGGGTAACAGAACAAAATGCAGGTTAGATTGTTCTCTCACTACATGAAGACAGACAGATATGCAATTACAATGGCATCATTAATTTATTATTTAAAAAAAAAAAAATCATATTAGCACATGGTGAGAGCATAACAACAGTTCTAATCAGCTACAGATCATGGGTACTCTATGGAAGTATCTTTGTGCTTGCATATTTTTTTCCCCAAAATCTTTCCAGAAGTCAGCAGATTGTTCTTTGAACCATATCTGATTGCTGGAAAGAAAAAACAACACTCCGAGCAGAAAGACATGCACACATGAAATACATCAAAAGAAGAAAATGATGCAATGGGATGAAAAATAAAAGTGTTTTAAATCTTTAAATGTAATATATTTAGAAAATATGGCTAAGAGGTTTAAGCTGGCACCCAAAAGCACAACGCCAGTGCCAAACGGTGACAGGCGTCTTAAATATAATAAATTACTGAATGCTTTCCCACTATAAATTTTTTCAGTCTCCATTTGGAATGCACACATTAGTCCAAACAGCACAACCCGTAGCCTCCAAAGTCTCTCTCTCTCTCTCTTTTTCCTGAAACACAAGGTGCAAGGCAATTCCTGAGCTGAAACTGCACCATACATAAATCATAAATCCTCAGTTCCAGTCGGCTTCCCTTTTTCAGCTGCTCGCAGTCTCATGCTTCAGACAATCAAACACACAGAGAGGATCAAGCTCATGCCAGGGCTCCAGGAGGAATAATGAAGAATAATAAATTCCATAATATACTCAGTGTATCAAGTGAGCTTCAGCTGAGGTAATGTTTACATTGAAATTAATTCCCTTACAGTTTGCTTCCTGATAAAGCCAAAGTAAATCAACAAAGTAAAGCCACTTGATCGCTACACTTGCAGCGAGGACTTGGCTTACAAGCTCCAGCAGACAGAGGCAACTGTTTCCTATTCTAAAGTGGCTTCCAGATAAAGCTGACATGGGTTTCCTATGACCGCTTCCACAGTCTCCAGCGCATCAGTAAGCCAAGCAAACTGTCAGCTGTGGTAACACGCTTATGTAACCGCCTCTCTAATGACTTCCATAAGTCTCTGTGACTTTAAGGAATTCTGAACCTAGGTTTTATGTGAGCTCATTAAAACCCTCTTCCCTACGGTTTGGCCAAAGCAGTCTAGTATTACGAGAAAAATTTAGGATATTAATAAAATATAGTCTGAAAAATTGCTCACAGTTAGAGTTTAGGAAAAACGCATGCTTAATGTGTGAGGAAAGTAAGACAGCTCCTCCCATCACATATGCTACTAGAGGAGCTTATGTTGCATTAAACGAGCATTTCTCAAAGACCTGGCTAGTGTTTATAAGCACTGACAAGACACTGGTAACTCTAAAACACACTGTAAATCCATGTAAACTTCATCCCAAATCTATTAAGCTGATATCTAAGGCTATGTCCGCAGTAATAAGTTTTAGTTTTAAAACGGGTCTTAAAACAAAACCGATCTCCACGTGGATAAGGGTTTTCGCTCCGTATCAGAAATGATCTCTGTCCAGAACTACACACCACATGAGGCGTTGAAGGTGGTTGCCTAATTGCGAAATACTAACAATTTGCCTCCTGCACATGTAGGCAGTTGTAACATTATAAAATGCAGAATGTGACTGCACAAGAGCTACTACCAAAGACACCGAGGTCAGCAAGGAAGGAAGAAAGGATACGTCATGACTGATGAGAGCCAGTCAGGAAGCGAACGCGGGTGTCTACATCATTGTTTGCAAAACTCGACGTTTCTGGCTGTCCACACTACAACATTTTCAAACTAAAACAGCAGCGTTTTGAAAACACTCGCGGGGTGGAATGGATGCTAGGCGTGAGCACAGCAAGAGTGATGAGTTTTAAAACAGATTAGTGTGGACATAGCCTTAGATCAACGTGCTGCCTATAAAGACTGTACAGGAAGAATATAATGTAACGTATCCCACAGCTCTGTCCTTTTCTCGATTCTGATTGGTCAGAAGTTGCTGATTAATTTTTGGATTACAGCAGCTCTATCAGCAGCATATTTTTTTTGCCTTAGTAACGTCGAGAGAGAGAAAAGAGAGGCTTATAAACAGCTAGACAATTGTTAACAACTAAAAAACAACAGATTATAGCTGCTATTTCATAAGTTACTTGTTTTGTGAAATCCCACATTATACTTATGATACAATATTCTTTAATAAATAAACAGTTGTTACTGTGGACACACTGCTGTGGTATAGAAGCAATAAAATGCTTCAGGTTTTGCTGTTATAGGAAAACAATGAACTTTGGGGTGGTAACAGTAACTTCGCATTTCCTGGTCATTTATTATTTTTCTATAATAGCATGCCCTGTTAGATGGAACCTTGCTTCTGCCACTAAAAAAAATGTTCTGTTTTCCGTCTGTAAGTTGGAATTTCGAGTTTGTAAGCCAAAATTTTGAGATAATAATTCGAAATTTCGAGAGAATAACTTGAAACTTTGAGGTACCTAACTCGAGATTTCGACTTAGCTCTGCCAATCAGGAAGCTTCATGAGGTACGTCACCCTGTTACAAGTTTCCCTGTTACCCGGAAGCAGAACGCGGAAAGCATCAGCTTCCAATGCTACCGCTAATCTACCAGTGCATTACATTCAGTGAGGCTTTATAAATTATGAAATCCTTGCTTTACTAGCTGAATCACGTGGTGAAACATACAGCAAACGTACCTTCAAAAGGATTTTATACAAGGACAGGCTTCTTACCCAATTCTGAGCATGCATGCACGTGCTCTTTCTGCTTCCGAGTAACAAGGAAATGACGGACCTTCACAGAGCTTCCTGACTGGCAGAGCTACGTTGAAATTTCGAGTTAGGTATCTCAAAAATCAGAGTTATTATCTCGAAATTTCGATTTGCTAAGTCGAAATTTTGACTTACAGACTGCAAAAAAAAAGTTTTTCAGTAGCAGAGACAAGCTTCCATACTGTTATGTTTTATTCCTTAGTTAATATACGCACTACAACAATGACAACAATGACAAGACTAAGCATCACCACAACCCTGACTAGGATACTGAAGCTGAATGAATGAACGACTGAACTAATGAATGAATGAATGAATGGATGAACATGACTTTGCACTTTATACCAAATATGTATGCTACACATTTTTACAACAGCTAGGCTGAATTCGGCTACATACAATGTGTGCATCGATACTGTGTTTTATCTCTGAATAGCTTGGAAATAGTCTACCAGCACGTGTGGGAGCTGCTTTGCATCTCATAGTGCTGCGTTAACTATTAGAGCATGCAGTGCCCGTCTCCCCCTTGTGTACCCCATTTCCACCCACCGAACCTCCCCGTGAGTCACGTTTAACTCGGATTCCATTCCCTGACCTCAGTCTGACAGCTGACTTCCTCATGCTTTGGCATCTCTGCATGCTCGGCATGTCCATCCCACCCCCGCGGCTCCAGTCGCAAACACCAGATTCCCACATTAATCTACAGCAGCACCAGTGTTTCTTCACACTCCATATCAGAGCAGTCTCAGAGCCGGCGTCAGTCTCCACTGTAGGAGTGGATTGATTTGTAAACTTCGCAGTATGATAAGCGTACAAGTCAAGATCACGGTGCTTGGTATATTGTGGCATGCCATTAAGTAGGTGACATGACCTTAAATCACATGTAAGAGCGCGGGTATTCAATTATTTCAGGAAAGAAACTGCTAGAATATTGTGGACTGTTAGCAGGATCTTTCTCTTCAGCATGTATGAACTTCAGCACGAGTCATGTTAAATCCTTAACACACTATCAGTTTAATGATGATGAAGTTCTTAAGTGAGGCACTCATAAATTGATGGGTGAACTTTTTACCCAGGGACCTGCGTTCAACATTTAGTGTCAGGTAATTTATACTAACTTAAGTGGACATTTAGTTGTGGATACAATAACTGTCAGTCGTTGTTCATTATTTATGACATCAATTAAGTCAGGTGTCATTTTCTTTGTTAATTTGTTAATGTAGCTAATCCTGTAAACTACGCTAGTTAATGGAAACTAAAGTATTACTGTTCATCCTAACAATTCAGAAATATCTTTTTCAGTGTTCACCTGTTTATTCTTCTTCTTATTATTATTATTACCACTATTATTATTATTATTATTATTACTATATTATTACTATATTATTACTATCCTCCCCTAAAACTAGCTTTCCAATGTCATCATTGTCTATATCGGTACCATCCTGGTATAATGTTATTTCAAATGTCCAAATTTCTTACTCCAAATAAAGCCCCCTGCAGACCAGAGACACTCTGCATAGTTACCCACTATATCAGCTGTGTGTCTGGGCCTTAAAGCCTAAAGCACACAGTCGCTAGTTGAGACCCAGGTGACTAAAGGTCGGGCCAGGCATCTGTTAGGTGTCAAGTGTGGGAAAAAAAACCTTCAGCTTCAAGGGGACACAGGAAGACAAATGAGCAGAGCTGCTCTAGTGATATTGTGGAGAAGGAATGTGATGATGCTATGATGAGCAGAGTTAAAAAGAGGAGTCATTTGCTGCTCCAGCTTAAAAGACCATTAATACAAGTGTTAACGTATATGTATCCAATGCAGCATTACCAAACACACACACACAGACACACACACACACAAAGCATATAATCTAGCTCACAGCATTAGCATTCCTGGGTTTGGACACTGACGGACAGTGAAGGCTAGGATCCTACCTTTTGAAGAAGTACTGGGATGGCGTTTGTTAAGGGCTCGCAGGCCTTGCAGTGGGATGTCACCACCCTCCAGGACACTTTTGTAAACGTGCCGATCGCATTCTGGAGCTGCGTGCTCAGCGCCAGCCGAGCCGCCCTCTTTCCCCGCCACACTGGGGCCCGGTTTACACGCCGGGCTGGCAGCACACAGAGAGACAGACCAAAATAATCAGATACACTCAACAAGCCTGATTACCAAATACTGTTATTTTTATCACTGTTATGAGAAATACAAAATGATAAGCAAACATCTTGCTGGAAGCTTGTATTCTCCAAATGCATGGTATTTGAAATATTATATATTATCCTACTGCCCATAATATATCTATAGTATTATTATGTTACTCATAACACATTAATAAGAACTTATGTTCGAAGTCTTGGTGCAATCAAAGAAGGACTTTTAATTTATCACAGATAAGTATCGATGTATATTCTGGCCATGGATGAAGCGGGGAATTATTTTTAGTCCTTCAGGGACTAATGTGATTCTGATAATGCCTACTAAGTGATTCTCCTGGCTCTCTTTCAAGCCTGAAAGGTTGCACCTTGATATCGATGAGACAAAAACAAAAAAAAGCTTTATCCCCCATCCAAGCATTCCTGAGAGGCCAGAGGTTCAGTGCTTCAAAAAATGTGTCTAAAACGTCCCACATGGAGTTCATGGGGTAAACAAGGACTTATTTTCCATGGAAGCGCCCCCAGACTATGCTATCTTGGATATGAGCCTGTTAGATTATGCACTATAAACAACCCTGGTAATAAAAGTACACAATACCCCAGTAAATATGTCAAACACTAAACAGACCCAGGTTTATTTAAGGATTTAAAAAAAAGTGCACAATAGAGAATGCATTTGTAAAACGATTTATTTAGAGGTGGAAAAGGGTTAGGCTATACTTAAACTAAATATAAATGCACACAGAAAGAAAATAAACAAATGATTTGAGAGTAGGTTTAAAGCACAAGGATGATTTCAGGCTCTAAGTTGAGGTCAGTGGTCTGCTGCACTTTTATCCCTGAAGGCTGCTTATTCACCAGTGTAATGAGCGTGGCGTCAGACCACATCCCTCAAACACACCCTCCTTTCATTGCTGCATGCATGTAAAATCATTCAGGATAAAATGTTCTGCACATTTAAATTCTCCTGGGCTATAACTCAACAAAAGTATTACTGTGTTTCCAAAGCTTTTCAGCATGTTCCTTTTTAATATATTCTTTAAATATAAAGGATAGAAGAAGAAATTGTGCGATTTAAAGTTTAAAGTAAAAGATTTAAAATTTTGACCAAGATGAAAAAATTCAGAGCGTATTGAACATGCTGACTCATTATTGACACTCCCCAAAATGGGTCACTTCAAGTACCTGTTAAACCAAGCTGTGTTTGCATCTTGACATGATAGGTTTTTATATTTTCTGATGTAAAAGCAAACATGAAGAAAAATCCCTGCAAGGGATCTCTGCACACTGAAATCGTAATAAATATGTTTTGTAGAGTGGTGTAGAATGAACAGTACTGTTTTCACCTAATAACAAAAGAATTTGAGTTTGGGGTGCCAAAAATATGACATAGTTGTACTTGTACCTGAGATTTTAAGAATGCATATACCAGTATTGCTGAGAGTACAAAAAGTACTGAAACTGGAAAAAAGAATAACTGTGAACAATAAAGAGGTTTCTTAATTTTATAGAAGTTCTGATGATTATCCATGTGCATCCAAGTGTTGATCCTCATAAATATATTACTAAATGTCTACAGAAGCAGGACTTAACTGATTAAGTTAACGAGTCCTATTTTGTCCATCAAAATCTCTTTATCCATCGTTAATAACAGCCTGACGTACTTATAGTCTTACAGACTTAGGAACTGCATCAGGTGTGTGAAATGAGAAATTTTTACAATGGTCAGTGTAAAAGACTTATATTAATATAATATTATATTTAAAAAGCATATGAAGGTTCTGTTTTTCATATAACATGTAAGAGCATGAGTGCAAATAGAAACAGAAAAAAACATTTTATACATTGAATAAATAAATATATATATGTATATACATATGTGTGTGTATGTGTGTGTATATATATATATATATATATATATATATATATATACACACAGACACACACACAGTG
>JAQLOM010000037.1:7522404-7533548 GCA_030068315.1 Chrysichthys thysi | reverse complement strand
ATGTTCAGCTTGTTAGAATGAAACGAAGGGTTTTGCTCTGTACTGCCCCCTGGTGTTCGTTATTTGCCGTTATCGTTAGTTGAGTCACAACATGGCGTCCACTAACACCCGAGAGTGGAGGGCGGTGTGTGAGAAATTTCGCCGCGCCCAAGATCTTTCCGAAATCGAATCGCGAAAAGATCCCGAAAACGACCCTTTCCGCTCTAAATATACATCCAGGGAGCTGCTGAAGGAGATTTACTGTACGGTAAAGAATTTCGACGTAGACGACAGCGAGAACGAGGAGCGAGAGCCGGACGCTCAGTCGGGGGAGACGATAGACGGGGACGGCGAGGCGATAAACGGCGGAGCTCATAAAGCGCACGCGGGAGACTCCCGAGCCGGACTCCGAGCTGCCAAACTCGGCGTGATTGACTATTATCTGGGTGTGAACCATATCGAAACTGAGGAGCTCCCCGCTGGCGAAGAGTACTTAATGAACTGTGTGAAATTACTAGAGGAGTGTACGGTAACACGGGAAAACGTCTCGCTCTTCATCCAAGTCAGGGTAAAACGGACACTGCTTTTCCGACCCGCACCACACGGTGCACCGTTCACATCACTGCCTGTGACCCAAACATACACACTACTTCCGTCCTAAAGCGTTGTACTAAATCAAAACAAACCGCTCCGGACTGTTGCGGGGGGAGGGGGTTCACCGTAACCATGGCAACCCGCTAGCCGGCCCCTCCTAGGGACTGTTTAGCGTTTTAGCATTTGAGAGCTAACAAGCTGAATGCTGATTCTGTGTTTGTTTGTTTGTTTGTTTGTTTGTTTTTCTTTGTACAGAACCAGCTTGGCATCTTATGGGCCGGACGAGACGAAACCGAGAAAGCTCAAGGCTTTCTAGAAACGGCTGAGTCCATTTATGTGCACTACATGAAGGAGGTGACAGCGTTTTCACTTCAGTTGTCCTCATACACACTGTACTGCATCATCATCATTATCTCACACACACACACACACACACAGCTGTCGTATGTATGTATGGGGATTGTTTGTGTACACTGGCCTGCAATGTTATACGTGATACCCAAAAACTGAACAGTGCACCAGCTGTGTTTTAATCCTCAGTGCCTAACGGGGTGTGTTGTATAAGGGGGAATCAAAAACTAAAGGCAATTCTAAAATTCCACGATAACCTGAAGAGCAAACGACAAAAGCATTGAGCGGAGACCTCCGTCTTCTCCATCCAAGAAGAAATTCAAAAGTCAGTCTTCCCCCAAAAAAATCATGTTCACGTTCTTTTGGGACATGAAGGTTCCTGTTGTAGCCCGTTTCCGAGCACATGGGCAAACAGCGAACAGCGCAAATTACTGTGCATTGCAGCGAAATAAACTCCAATCTGCAATTCACTGCAAAAGCAGAGGAATGTTGTGCAAAACAGTCTTGCTGCACCATGAGGATGCATGTCCTCATACAGCAGTAGAGACAGCACAACAGGTCGAGTTTGAACATCTTCCACATCCTTCTTACAGCCCGGATCTGGGGCCAAGCGATTATCACATCTTCAGTCCACTGAAGGAGGTGATTCACGGTCACAGATTTACCTCTGATGAAGTGAAGTAAGCAGTGCTCACATGGCTTTGGGAGCAGCAAACAACAACTTCTCTGTGGGAATACAGAAGCTAGTTGAAGGTTACAACAAATGTATCATCTTGCGTGGGGACTATGTGGAAAAGCGATGGATTCAGTTTCTCACAGTTACTTCTATTAAAACTGTTAAATGTATTTTGCCTTTACTTTTTGATTCTCTGTCATATTTCCATATCTTTCTTGCTATGCCATTTGTGCTGCATGGGGACAGATGTGCACTTGGGCATCCTTAATGAATATGGGGCTTATATAAACCTGGATCTTAACTGTACGTAACAGACAAGTGAATAAATTCTAATGCAGTTATGCCAAAGATTTTAGAGCGGGGAAAGATATATTACTTGCGTCATAAGCAGAAGTACCACCGTGGACACCATTTTGGTAAGCCCACCGTAACATGCCTTATCTGTTTCGGCAAACGGCTAGCGCCACCTCTTAGAAAACATACGCTAAACTGTCCAAAGTTATACAAGCAGTTATGAGAAGGTTAATTGTTGTCAATACTATCTGAGATAACAAATCGATGTCTGTAATCTCCAATTATTGAGGAAAAAAAATCCGCTCAAATAATCTATTGATGTCGTCTTAACACAGGATGTCATAATTTATCGTAATACAGACAAGGCTAATACATCAAAACAAGAAACAATAAGACGATTTCAGAAAAATGCTGCATGTTTCCCACGGTATCCGGCCTCTGTGATGAAAGGGCAGCTTACTAAAATGGCGCCCATAGTGCTGAACTTCCGTACTTCCTGACTATCAACGTATTTTCCGGCCAGTAATCTATCTTAGCACGTAGTGCTTTGATATCTTTGGTTATGCCGATCTTAATCCAAGGCTACATTCTACAGTATTCACATTCAGCAAAGAAAATCTGCCCTTTGCTGCATAATCTCATCCTGCTTCGCCTCTCTCCAGATAGAGAGACATAATAATGCTGAACAGAGGGTTCATAGTGCATCTTTTGTTAGTCTGTGGTATGATCCCTGTGATACAGATATAGCAGAAGGATACACCATGAAAGTGCCTCTTATCTTAATGATGACTCCATTTTCATCTGCTGTGAGCACCTCTTCTTTGTGCATCTTTCCCCACTTCTGTGTGGGGTCCCATTGGGAGGTCGGGCAAGGCGGGGTACACACTGGTCAGGTCACCAGTCTATCATGGGACTGACATGGAGGAACAGACGGCCATTCACACAAACACACACACACACTCACACCTCTGGGCAATTTAGAGTAGCCTATTAGCCTTGTCCACATGTCAATGGACTGGGAGAGAAAACCCATTCAGATGCCACACAGAAAGCCTCCCGGTTGACTGGCAGGTTTGAACCCAGACCCTTTTGCTGTGAGGCGACAGTGCTAACCACTGTACCACCATGGTGGGGTTTCTTTTCTTTTCATTTAGAAACCATGACATTTGTACAATCCGATAAATACTTGTCATGGTGCTTCATGTGTTCAGTAATGGGGTTGTAATCTAATGCAAGGTCCCAGTCTCCTCCATGTTCTGTGTGTTGTACATTTACCTTGTCTTTGTATAATAAAATTTAGGATTAATCTTTAAGGCAGATGCTGTTTACATCCCAGTGAAAATAGGCACATGTACACTGTAAGCACTTTAGTTATTGCCAGTGTGTTGCAGTAGACTGGCATGCCGTCCAGTGTGTATTTCACCTCTGTGTTCCCAGGATAAGCTCTGGATCCACCATAACCGCACCTTAACTGAGGATAAAGTGCTTACTGAAGACGAATAAAATAAATTTAAAAGGCATTATAATAAGGATATTGGGTATCTTGCTTAAGATCTAAGTGTTGCACAATATGAGTAAGTGCTGATTATATGAAGTTTGAGTGACAGTGAGAGACAAGCAACAGGATGTTATTTACATTTTTAGTTTTGGTATAATGCATAGTAGCTCATGGTGTTTTTGTTCAATCAAACTAATCCAATCTGTCAGTCTCAAATCAGTCATGGTCGTTGGTTCAGAACCTAATGGAAGCTATCCAGGGATGATATGAAATATTGACTACTTCCTGTATAACATTCTAGGATGGCCAGCCGCCACTGGATTTGGTAGATTTCTTTGTGCTAGAGGAAGATGCACCATCGCAACAAGAGAGAATGAGGAGGTGAGATGCTTCTTGTGTGCCTCACTAATCAAGCCGTTTGTACTGGTTTCTCATTTTTAATCCTTTTTTTTTATAAATCTGTTCATCTTGGCAGATTTGAGATGGCATACACACACACACTTTATTATCTGGCTCAAGTGTTTAAAAATCTGGGTCAGTACGAGAGAGCGGGCCAGTACTGCCACAGCACCTTGCAGAGGCAGCTGAAGTTCAGTCAGTTTGCACCACTGGAGTGGGCCATCAATGCTGCCACACTGTCGCAGTATTATATCACCAAGGTAAGCTCTGAAATTCTTTCAGGTAAGTTTTGAAATTTACAGCAAGTCCTGAAGTCTGTGTATCCTGTTTTGTGCCCGAGTTTGTATTCCACAAAACTCATAATGCTGCCTTTATATCCATGATCCGAATCTTTCAGGTAGAAAATTGATCAACTTGAATTGGCTGTAATTAAATTCAGTTAATTCCAACACTGCTTTTTTACCCTGGTTTCTCCTTTTACTTAGAAGACCTTTGTCAAATGTTAAGCGGACTAATGTAGGACAAATGAAACCAGTGAAACCCATTTCCTGTAGCTAGAGGTCTGTGCCTAGTCTTCAAAAATAAATATGAAAGATCTATGTTGCAGTACGGTCAAAAACCAAGTGTGAAAACTGCTTCTCATCGATGTTGTTGCTCAAGTCTCACCTCTATTGTTTTGCTGATGTTTTTTTAGACACGGTATATGGAGGCACGACATTGTTTGGCCGCATCTAATGTCATTGCCGGTCTGGCTGGAGAAGTCCCTTCAGAGGCTGCTGCCAAAGAAAGTATGTTTGTCTTAAGACTTGAGCTCTCATGTTGCCTGCATTTTAATTTCTCTTTCCTGTTTTTGTTTACTAGTTCTAAGTGTCTGGAAGCAAACCATTGTCTTCAAACAGGAAGTTATTTGAATTAAAACCTAGCTATTATGATGCAAGAATGTAATACGAGAAATAATTATGATCCTCCTATGAAGACATTAGGGATTCATAAGGGAAAATGCATGTGAATAAAAAAGGAACCAAGCATAATAGCATAAACTGAAATAAACCTTGCAACTGAACTACACCTTCAAATCAATCAGAATCCAGCAGTGCTGTGGTGTACGTTTTTATAAATAATACATATACATGGTTTCCCCCCCTACTGATCTTTGGATTCACGCCACCATGTATTTTCATTGTTTAATAGTTTTAAATTTTCTTATAATAAATGAGTAATGTAAAATAACCCAGATTTCTGTGTTGGTTTACAACTTCTAACATCAGTTGCATCTTCGGCAGGTGAAGCTGAGTATGAAAAACGTGAGCAACTGCGTCAGAAAAGAGCTGAAATTGCCAGGTGCTGGATCAAATATTGCCTTAATTTGTTGCAAGATGCCAAAAAGCTTCTGGAGGTAATTTTGCTCCTCTCACACAAACAGGCAGGAGTGTGTCTTTCAATTGTCGTCGTCGTTAAATGGTTCTGAATCTTTTCACTGTGGTCATCTTCAGGACAACATTGGAGAGTTAGACCTAGACCGACAGGAAGAGCTGTTGAGAGCCCGCCGGGACGAGGAGGAGGAAAAAGAGAGAGGAAGAAAGACAGCAGTTCTGTTTGATTCTGCTGACATGTTCGATTCAATCTGCAGCCAGGAGGAGAAGGTGAGCTGCACATTTCCACTGAATTTTGAAGAAGCCCGTGCTATCTTCCTGGTGGGTCAAGACTACGTGACGCAGGCCAAGGAGTATTTCGAGATGGACGGTCACGTCACGGACCACATCGAGATCCTTCAGGATCACAGCGCTCTTTTTAAGGTCCTTGCCTTTTTCGAGGAGGACCTGGAGCGCCGCTGCAAGATGCACAAGCGGCGTGTGGACATGCTCGAGCCCATCTGCAAGGACCTGAATGCTCAGTACTACTTACTGATCTGCCGTCAGTTACAGTTCGAACTTGCTGAAACCTTCTATGAAATGATGGACCTAAAGCTGGCTGTGGCGGAAAAGCAGGACCAGCCAGATGCACACACCATAAAAAAGTTCAACCACTTGTGCTCAGCATCGATCAAGTACTACCAGATGTTTCTTGACTCCATTCGCTCACCAGAGGGCAAGTTTCCTGAAAAGATCGAAGACGATCTCCTGAGACCGGCACTGGTGGCTAAGTTTCGGATTGCTCGGCTTCAGTCCAAGATCATTTCAGGAAACCCTGCCGCTCAACTGGAGAATCTCAGCCTGTCACTTGAGTCGTACAACTTTGTTGTGCAGTATTGCGAGGAGCACCCAGAAGCCAAGAAAGCTGTGGAAACTGAACTGGAACTGAGTGAAGAAATGGTGTCCCTCCTCCCTATCAAGATCAATAGAATACAGTCTCGAATGTCCTCCTCTAACTAAGATGAAATGGTGATCACTTTAACACAAAACCATTACTACAGTAGACCAGAATATATACATATATTATACATAATATGTACAGTGAACCCTCGGCTTGCAAACACATTGGATAGCGAACAAATTTCCCCAACATATTTTGTACGGACTGATGAACAAAGCCTCAATTGACATACGGACGTACACATACAGCCAACCCATGCTTCGCGCCACAAACATTCAAGCACTCGTGGTGTGAATGTGTTCAGTGCATTTTTTTTTTGTTGTGTTTCTCTGCATTTCTTCACTCTAAGCCTTCATTATGGGTCCCAAGAAAGTGAAAAGTGGAAATGGTAGTGAGAGTAAGAAGCCTAAGTGTATAACAATTGAAAAAATAAATAAAGAAATATTCACAAAACATGAGAACCGCCACCATATCCCTACGCCTGCAACTACGCATCCACCGCAAAGATAATGCACGTTAAAATAATCTGTTTATTTAATTTAGGTTTATTTTTCTATAATTTAAAGTTATTTTAATTTTATTCTGTTTTATTGCCACACATAAACCCATAATACACTTTAAAAACATGTTTTTGAGGGCTGAAACACATTAATTGTATTTACATTAATTTCACTGGGAAAAACTGATTCGGGTCGCGAACAAATCGGGTCACGAACAGAGTCTCGGAATGAATTAACTTCATGTGTCAAGGGTCCACTGTACTAGTCTCTACACCGTGTTCCAAATTATGCAAATGACATTTTTCTCTCATTTTCCTAAATAGTCGATGCAAGTGACAGCATAATTTAAGTCATCAACCATTAGAGTATAATTCGAATGTTACTGAACAAACCTCCCAATGATAACAGCATGTTTTTCATAAATAAAAAACTTAACATGCACTGTTCCAAATTATTAATGACACTTAAATACAGTTTGCATAATAATTTGGAATGTGGTGTGTATTGATGTTACCTCATTTTACCAACCTGGTTTAGCTGTGCTTTAATTCACCTTTGCTTGTATGAACCTTTGAGCAGATGAGCTTTGAGAGGTTCTCGGTACATTCCTGGCTGAACTGCATGATCCAGTTATCACTAATTTGTTTAATAGTACAGTGCATTGTATTGTCCATCACATGTGTTCAAGATAGCAATATTAAATATAATGTAACTGTTAACTCTCTACTGCATGAATTATTCCCTAAACATTAAACATTCTTAATTATTACCTCTACATGTTGTGGTGCAGATTCATTACTTAATATGGCTTGTATCAGGTAAATTTTAAAGGGGGACTGGTTGGCAAATTGTTTCCATAATGCAACAGTGCACAATGGTGGAAAGTGCTAAAATCAATTGTTACCATATAAATCTTAATTGTACTCTGTGAAATTCATAACCAAATAATTACGTTGCTAAAATGATATGCGGGAGACTTGAAAAGTAAAGGCAACATACCTTTAATGGCTTTAATAGAAGTCACTGTAGGAAATCAAACATGTCATTTTTGCACATAGTCCCCATGCAAGACGATGCATTTGTTCTATCATTCAACTGTCTTCTGAATTCCCACAGAGAAGATGTTTTTCATCTTCTCCCAAAGTCAGGTGAGCACCATTTCCTTTAGTTCATGATCAAAGGTGAATCTGTGACTGTGCAGCGCCTCCGTCAGAGTACCGAAAATGTGATAATCGCTCAGCACCACGTCCGGGCTGTGATGAGGATATGGAAGACATTTGAACCCAAACCGTATACTGTCTCTACTTTCACTGCTACTGTATGAGGACGTGCATTGTCATAGTGCAGCAGGACTGTGGACAGCATTCCTCTTCTTTTGCTGCGAATTGCAGGTTTAAGTTCATTTCACAGCAATGCACAATAATGTGCACTGTTCACTGTTTAGGCCCTTCAACATTAGCATGATTTTCTTGGGGGAGGGCTGACTTTCGAATTTCTTCTTGGATGTCTCCACTCCATGCTTTGTGTTTTACTCTGCAGGTAATCGCATAATTTAAAAATTGTCTTTATGTTTGTGATTCTCCCTCCATATAAATCCACATGTAATTTGGGATGTATGGTAATAATTCCAATTATTAGCATATTTCACTGAACCTTATTTCATTTTATTTGACTACAAAATTTCAAAAATTAAACACGTATTTTTTTTTTCCTTCAAAATGTTATCAAAATATTCTTAGAGTATGCTAGTTTTATGTAAGCCTATTATATTCCAATCAGTTGAATGGACACACTTTGGTTACATATTTGCATGTGGCTACAATTACATTTTACAAAAGACTTATTACATCTAAACTTGTTTGAGTTATTTTTTTCTTGAAAGACTTATCTAAATAGTGGCCATTCCTCCAATTTTGACAGCGCTCAAATGCCAACCTCTACAGTCTCAAACTTCTGCTGAAAAGCGGGGTGTGCTACCAGCATTTTCTTGGTCATGTGACCTGACAATTGACAAAATTTCATATCAAAATAAAGGTTCTCCATTTCACAAATAAATACGGATACATAAGTTTTAGGGTTGCTGTCTTAAGGAAAAAAGGATAGATTTTTGCCACGTGGCGACAGTATGAAGTAGGGTTAAATACATTTATTCATAATAAATAAATGAATTTGTTTTTGAGTTTCCTAGTCATATTTATTTGGATGACATTCAGAATTTTCTTACCAGCCTGAAATTGTTAGCTGAGTGCATAGTGGGTTGCTGGGTTTTATACAGTGGGTAGTATTCGCATGTCATATCTCCAGGGTCCTCGGTTTGAGCCAGAGCTCGTTATTATCTGTGGAGTTTGTGTTCATGTAACCCTCTTGTCTATATTAATTTCTTCCAGGTTCTCTGGTTTCCTTCCACCACCCAAATCACATGCCAGTGGATTGAGTACACTAAATTGTGAATGTGTGTATACATGGTATCCTGTGATTAACTGGTGTCCTATCCAGGGTGTCCCTTTCATGCCTAGGGTTGCAGGAATTGGCTCTGGATCCACCTCAAGACAGACTAGGATAAAGTGCTTGCTGACTGTGAATGAGTGAGCGCTTGGTGCAGTATCTGTTCTAGTGCTTCCTTGTTGTTTTCTTAACATGAGGAAAATCAATAGTGAGCTCTGAACACAAAACTAACATGTTTCTAATGCAATTATTAGTTAATTCATCATTGTTAGTTCTTTGCAGTACTTCTGGATGTTAAAAAGAGATGTTTATTTTGACTATTGGTTTGTTCTAAGTTTCATGATAAACTGATGTTATACCTGCGTTATGACTAACGGGGGAGCTCTGCTTCTGTTTCTGGCTCATTTCTAACTGATAATTTCCCTTCTGTGGACTAGGGACTATTACATGTTATTTAAGACACTGTTTATTTCTTCAGAGCAGACATACCCAAACAGGTCTCTATTATTAAGGAGCTGTGTAATCTAACTGCTTGTTCAAGAATGATATGTTTGTTGGGCTTTCTGTCCCATTTATGACCAGCTGATGCACTGGCTCATTATCTCTGGAAAGTACCAAAATGGTTCAGCAACCACTTGCATGTTGTTACTTGGAATACGTGAAATGGGAATAGATTTGAAAGTTTCAGTTATCATCATAGTTTGAAGAGTAAATGCCTATAATTGTTGTATCTCTTATTTTTGCTCTGTGTGAAGAACAGCTTTTCTCCATATCTTCGGCACACACCATTTTATTTTTTAAGATTTCTAGCATAAAACAGGTAGTATATTGCTTTACCATTATTCTTGGTATAAATCGAGGAGGTACGTCATGGCCTGTAGTGTTGGATAATTCACTTATCTGATGCAGCATCTTGACATGATGATTTTGATCAGCTCAAACCCCTAAAACGCTAAGCGTTAGAAAAGGGAAATGATTATACACTAGTTAAGTCTACATGCAGCTAAATTTCATTGTTCCTTCTTCAAATGGCTAAAAAAAAATACACCATGTTTTGTTTTTGTTTGGGGTTGGTAGTGTTTCAGATGTAATATTTTCAATTCTACTGGACAATTCAAGTTTCATGTTGTACTTTGTGTATAAAAATACTCAATAGGGGAATATTGAATATGATTTACATTAGCTTTCTTGTCTTATTGTTTGATGAGTCATTTAAAGTCATAATACCCTTCTTCCAGGTACTTCAGCAAGTGCATAAACTGCCAATTTATTATTATAACAAGATGAAGTGAAGTAATGTGAGAATGGAAACCAAAGCAACTGGCATGAAAGGTCACAGACAGAAATCCCCATAGTTTTACTTACTGCACGTAAGAGAGGAAAACCAGAAGCAAAGCTGCCGATTCGCTATTTCCATAGAGCTTAGCCTCATGATGTAATGCAATTGTCTACATCACACTTGCAGAGGAAATGGCTTGAACTGGCTCGTTGTTTTTGCTGTCTAATGCGACATGACTAAGCCCTTGACTTAAAGCTTTACCCAAACAAACAAATTATACTCCATGATTACCTTCATGTGGACATGCAAAATTATACTTAAAGAATGAGTAATACTAGGAATTGTCCATTAGGTAGGGGTTATCCAAACAACCAGAACTTACCCATCTCTTCTAAAATATTGGAACAGCAAGGCTCCACACTGCCCTACACTGAATACATTTCAGTTTGTGATCACAAAAGGAATATGAGATGGTAGAATTTTAGCTTTTATTTCCTGAGATTTACAATTAGGTGTGTTAAACAACTTAGTAATTGATACTTTTTGTTTAAACCCACCCATTTTTCAAGTGACCAAAAATATTGAAACATGAGACTTACAGATGCATCTTGTTGCCCAGGTTAGCTCTTTTTTGGATTGATTGTTTAAACAGTTTACAGCTATGAATGTCTATTCTTGGTTTGACTCCTGAGTTTTGCCTGTGAAAACTGCTTTTGTTACTAAAAAGAATAACCCAGAGACTCAGCTCCTGGTCCAAGCAATGGTCCTCTCTCGTTTGGACTACTGCAACTCTCTCCTTGCTGGCCTTCCAGCATC
>JAQLOM010000037.1:7500310-7517547 GCA_030068315.1 Chrysichthys thysi | reverse complement strand
GCAATACAGAGAGGTTATGTTGTATCGCAAAATACAATAAGACAACTGGTCAAGCTGCTTGATCCTGCAGGTGTGTGCGTGTCTGAGACTGCAGCTGTGGAGCGGTTGCTCTCTCTCCGAGCTAGTTTTGAACATCGAGATTAAAGTCGACATCTAATTTCAATTTTACTCTTGAAATGTCGACTTTAATCTCATCATGGCAAAAATATTTTCTTCTTCATGTATGGCCCTAACACTCCGTCATACAAAACAATGCTGGAATATTCCCTTCAGTCAAATGTGACAACATCTAAAGTTTAGGAAAAGCATTTCTAATCATTAACCCCTTACAACAGAGATACAGGAGACACCTTCTGCTTTCTCAGCTAAGCTCAGGCCTCCTGTTACTCCTGCATATTTTCCCAAATCTCAATACAGCGTCTTTACTCCTTATGAGCGCCAGATTTTGCTCATCAAAAATCAGTCAGAACTAACAGTACTGAAGTGACCGACTCGAACAGTCTCATGATCACATGATCATTTAGTCTACCTTGCTCTAAGAGAAAAGTTTGTCTGGACCATTAAAGTCCCTTAAAATCTTTCTGCCTGCAGGATGTAGTTTATCTTTTTATTATTTTAGTAATTGAAATGTATTGTGTGCCTGTTTGGGCGGAAAATTCATGTCAGTGATAAGTCAGTTAATCAGCTGATCTGACCGTAATTATACTACAGCTAGCTCCGGACCACTGATCTGATTGATCGAGCGGCGTTCCAGGAGTTGTCACCTTTCATAATAACAGCAGTGGGATGTTTTACTGTGCACATCACTCTGCTGGTCCATGTGAAATTCCACTTCCTTGTTTGAATCGGTTTCTTGGGTAGCGTTAGGAACGTCATCAGCAGACATGGCAAATGATACTTCGTAGGTAACTTTTGCTTTAAAATGTGAAGGCTCATCAGATGTAGCTGGTAAGGAAGAAGGGATACAAATTTTCCCCGGAATCACCTTTAACGGGAACGTGCAAATCAGGGGCGTGAGTTAACCAGCTAGCCGACACGCTATATAATGGCTGGGGCTTCTTCAGGATCTGTTTCCCCTCATGGAGCAAAGATAAACAGACTATTTGGCCACATTGTGTCCAAAACAGCACTTGCTCAACATTAAATTCTATTCATTGTACTGAATACCACCACAGCTGGGATTAACTGAGACCGACTCAAGTACAACACTCCCCCTCATGTGATCTTGCTTAAATATCTATAATTATATGGACATGGAGCAGACATACACTTTTGTTCATTTTGTTACAATTAGATAAAGTAAGCTTAAACACTCAGATGGTTGCTTATAAATCCAAATATTTTTTTACACAATGCAGTTAAATATCACCCAAAATGTGACGCTGAACATTTTGACAGCCTTTGTTTGTTTGTTTGTTTGTTTGTGGTGAAATTGTGGTCAAAAGCTGCCTGGATTTCCTGCTTCGCAATGTTGACCCTTCTGTGTACAGAAAGTTAGAGAAATGTTCTGAAAACTACCATCTAAAAGGAGAGATCTGCTGTATATTGTAGTTTTGTTAGTTCCAATGATGAAATAGTAACTAGAATAGTTTGTAAACAATTAGGTTTCCGTTAAACATTTCACAGATTATGGAATATATATCAAATGTGCACGTGTTCATGAGAAATTGTTGAAGTAATAATTTTATGAATAGATTGTATAGAAGAAAACAATTATTTCTGTTTCCCCACAAGGTAAACATCAACGTAAAACAAACTGGCAAGCGGCTTGAACATCAGGGAATTCGGATAGAGTTTGTCGGACAGATTGGTGAGTCACCACAACACGTAGGTCCATGGTATGCAGTGTTATAACGTTAAACATGATCGCATATTACTCTGCTGCTGAATGTCTGTGTTGTAAACTCTACTGCAGAAGGCTTAAGAAAGCATGTGGTTGTCACATGCGGAAAAACGGGGGCGGGGGGGTGTAAAAGAGCAAGTGCTGCCCTTTCGGTGTAAAACCAGAAGACAGTGTCCTGTTCAAAAATTGCTGTTTTGCTCTATAAGTGTTTGTTTCTCAGTAATGCTCACTTCCCAACATAAGATGCAGCGTTGTTTCAAACAGCGTTAATTTTCAACACTGATGACTGCACTGCAATCATACCTCTTTTTGATTTTTTAATTACTATTATTATTATTATTATTATTTGTTTAATTCCTGTTTTGTCTCCTAGAATTGTTCAGTGATAAAAGCAACACACACGAGTTTGTGAACCTGGTGAAGGAGCTTGCTCTTCCAGGAGAGCTGGCCCAGAATCGCAGTTATGACTTTGAGTTCATGCAAGTGGAGAAGCCATATGAGTCCTACGTTGGAGCTAATGTGCGACTGAGGTTAGCCTTAATTTTAAGCTATGATGCAAACATGTTTTGGTAAATTCGGTAATGTGTCATATTTCTGTAATAGTAGCTGCGTTTACGTGGACCCTGATAATCCGTTTATAATCGGATTCGAGCTCGATCGGCATGAAATTCCCCGTTCTGATTGAGAATATAATGGGATTGAAAGAGGTGGTGGAGACCTTGGAGGCTTTCATGTAAACAGTGCGTACGGAATTGCAGATCGGAGTGAATTCTTTCCGAATGTTAAAAATGTGTGCATGTAAATGGAGCTACATGCTAAAATTAAGAAGAATTTAGGAAGCTCGGGAAACTGGTTTTGCTACAGAAAATATCTTATACTTTTAAAAGTGCAAAGCAGAACAGCATGTTGACGGAACACGTATTGCAGTTATGAAGAATATTCTCAGTTTTCTTCCAGTGTTTTATACTCTTATTGAATTGGGTCAGAATCTAATGATGAACCCATAAGTCTGAATCACGTGTCTCACTTGTAGTTTTGTGAACATTTACATTTATGGCATTTTAGAGATGCTCTCATCTACAGCGACTTGTGCTTTGTGTCAGCAGACCCTGAGGCTAGTGCAAATAGACCAGCATCTAAGAGGAGTTCCTCTCATAGAGTTAATGCAGCAAAGTACAGTACAAGTCTAGGGTAGCTTTTCTACTCTGAGATAGAGTTAAGGCTCATTTAAATGGGTCGACTCATCCTACCCAGAATCCTCTGCGCCAAGTTAAGAGTCGTCATTTTTTAATCAATCTATTTTCGAATCGAATCATCGATGTACCAAATACAATCCGATACATCCTAGGACATAGATCTTAAATTGTAACATGAAATTGGAGATATTTTGTCAAGGGATCTATATTTCAAATATTTTGACTGATGCATCCCGTTGTCATACAGTGATTTTGTATGTAATGTATCCAAACTGGCCTCAGCTGTCTAGCGAGGACCGTGAAGGAAAGGAAAAAATAAGTCATATTTTGTTGGAAGCTTCCACATGTGACACGTAGATGAAGAAAAAGTTTGAGATGAGTATTGGAGGGAGCACTAACAGTGAATTTGACAGCTAGCAGGTAGTGGTCACATGATTTAAAAAAAAAAAAAAAAAAAAAAAAAAACAAAAACAAATTGGATTATGGGAAGGGTAAGCCGGCACTTTTATTTGCTCACTTTTTTTTTTTTTTTTTTTTAAACACAGGTATTTCCTGAAAGTAACTATAGTCAGGAGGCTTTCTGATTTGGTCAAGGAGTATGACCTCATCGTCCATCAGCTTGCCACCTACCCTGACGTCAACAATTCAATCAAGATGGAAGTGGGCATTGAGGACTGCCTACACATAGAGTTTGAGTACAACAAGTCCAAGTAAGCTTCCTTATACATCACATATACCTTTATCGGTGTTATGGGTGTGTTGTAAAGGTTTGAAGAGCTGTTCACTGCCTGTTTTAATGAGCTTCATGTAAGTGCCTGGGGGGGACGTTTTCAGTGTTATTGATCAATTCTCAAGTAATATTAATCTTCTAACTTTCCTACAGATACCACCTAAAAGATGTAATTGTAGGTAAAATCTACTTTCTACTGGTTCGAATCAAAATCCAACACATGGAGCTTCAGCTGATCAAGAAAGAAATGACCGGAATTGGTGAGATCTGATGGATTTAAAAATAATTAAAAAAAATAATAATAATAATAACAAAATAAAAATACGCAGATACTTTAGTCTTTTGGGATGACAGAATTGGAATATTTTTTGCGCTGTTTTGTTGTTTTGTCAGCATTGTGAAATTCCGCAGTGAGTCATGTGACCTTCCTTTCACAGGTCCGAGCACAACTACAGAGACTGAAACTGTGGCTAAGTACGAGATTATGGATGGGGCACCAGTGAAAGGTAAGTTTCACCTGACATTTACTGTTTTGTGAAAATAATTATTAAAATTGATACTAAAACACAAAAGGTTTTTTTTGTTTGTTTTATTGTGAATTCTAGGTGCATTAATATACTGTTATAGAAAAGTAGCACCATGTGCATTTGGACATTAACTTGTAGAACATTGCGTGGTTTGCACTGTAGCGTAATGGTCGCTTTGTCTCACCTATTACTTGTTGTTGTGAATTTGCAAGGTGAATCCATTCCCATACGCCTCTTCCTGGCCGGCTACGACCTCACGGCTACAATGAGAGACGTAAACAAGAAGTTCTCTGTGAGGTACTTCCTAAACCTGGTGCTAGTGGATGAAGAGGACAGGAGATACTTCAAACAGCAGGTGAAACATCTCAGTAGTCCCTGGTTGAGGAGTGATTTGTTTTCATGTGAATATAAATGCAGCTCTCTACTTCAGACAATAACGTTTACATGTTTACGTTCTAAATCAGGAGATCGTTTTGTGGCGGAAAGCCCCCGAGAAGCTCAGAAAACGCAACTTTCACCAGCGTTACGAGTCCCCGGAGTCCCGACCGAGCCTCTCTGCTGAACAGCCAGAAATGTGAGCAAGCAGCCAGCCATGGACACGTTTCCGCAGTGGCCAATCACAGGAGAGGAGAGCAAATCCCACCAAACATCTCCACCTCCGCTCCTCGCAGCTTGCGGTGATCGGCCGTGTCTGTGCCTGTCTATCGCTGTGTCCACTCCGCCGTCCACAGCAACCAGTTTGTTAGCATTTAAGGACTTCTTCCACACTATAGAAAGCACTGGAACAGAAGCTACTATGTAAAATCCTGTAGTACAGTTTGGGGCTTGCACCCTTCACTAGAAGATTTTTAAAAGCACTTGCTAGTTTTTGAAACTCCAGATAGGTCAATGCCATCCAGGATAATATATAAAATATCATTTATTTTACTTGACTTCACTTTAGAGAGGATACCACTGCATGCTGGCTGGCTGAAATGAATCTTTGGTTATTAGAGGTGAATGTTGGCTGTGGGGTTGTTATTCAACAGTCAAGAAATGAAATGTTCTGTACGTACCAAGGCCATGGTGCCATACCAATTTTTGCAATCACGTTAAGGTTCAAAATAAATAAAAATGGTTTAACTTATTGAGCATCTAATCATTAGAGCTTTACTGTAATAGACAAATTCTCCCTACTGTAATGACATTTTGGGGGGGGGGGGGAGCTATATATAGCACTAATTTTTGGGAGGGCTTTTTTGTTTGTTGGGTTTTTTTTTGTTTGTTTGTTTTTGAGGCTTTGGATTTAAAACCTTTCCAAATGATGAGTTTTCTTTAGGATGGAATTGCTTGTGCAGCTTATGAAATGTGCAGCCCGTGGAGTCTAGATGGTTATGTTTAAAGTTAGCCGCAAGGAATGGCACACTTGAATATTCTAATTTTGGTTTCTTAACCCGTTGATGTCACTCGATCTCATGGCACTGCATTTCATTTTAGAGTATTAACCGTTTGCCTTTTTTTTTTTTTTTTTTTTTTTTAACACCACCTGCAGCCATTTCATCCATCTGTTTAAACTTCCAAGTGACTATAAGCTTCTGATGAAATGAGTCATGTCTGTTGCATGACCTGTTCAAGGTTCTGGTATAACAAAGTGTTCAAGTTTTCATTCTGTTGCTAATGTGCAATGTGCCGGTTTTCTCTAGGATGGTGAGAAAATACATTCCTTTGGATGTTGATTTACCAGCATATAAGCCATTAGTGTTATGATATGAACGATACTGACATTATAACTTAACAAGAACAGTACTATAGGAATGGCATTTCCAACCTACGATGGCTGCTGCAGTAATGCATTATAAATATTAGAAATGGAGTGAAGCAGGTGAAAAATTAGTTGTTAGTGGACCTTGAAAAAAATGTACATATCCAGCCTCAATATGTTTATCTGTCAAATAAAAATGCAAGTTTATACTGATAAACAAATCTGTCTGCATTTTGTCATTTTACACACAGCTGTACCACTGGGATAGGTTTGGCAAAAACAAACAAAAAAAGTTCATTATGGTATGCTTTAATTGTGTCGGATAAATATTGGGGTTTATACAGAGAATTAAGAGTCCACAGTTACATGGTCTTCTACTAAATATCTATAATTATAAACTAAACATAATACTGCTACATGTGATCCAACGTTATTGTAGACCCTAACATTTCTAAGTACAGCTGTGGTCAGAAGTTTACCATCACGGAGATGAATGCATGGCAGTATTGGGCTTTCAGTGGTTTCTGATTGAATGATTGTACAGTATACATCTTTAATAGGGGAAAAAAGATTTGGGTGCACAAGTTTTAATTTATTTGGGGTTTGCAAAATTAAACATACAGCACACCTACTAACTGGATAAATGTCCCTTAGCAAGTTTCATGTATGTAAGCTCCTAACCACACAGATATATAAACTGTAAATAAATATATACCTGCTGTCCACTTTATTAGAAACACTTGTGCACCTGCAAATTTATACAGTCATGCAGTCAACCAAATCAAGTGTCAGCAGAGCAATGCATAAAGTTTATGGCTTTAGTTAATATATATCCAAAGGAGCTGGGAAATAAATGTGGTATGAGGGTGGGAAAAGGAGAGAAGGGTCTATTTGCAGTTCAATACAAGACACACCGCGAGTTAACAGCCAGGACTCCTGCCGGAAGTTCCCGAGACACTAAACCCACCCCACAGGGTTAACCCTAACGCCAAGCTGGGCTGCAGTGTAAGATGGCGGCTCCGCTAAGTGGGCGTGTCGTGTAAGTACTGCGCTGGAATAAAAGTCCCCTTGAAATAAATAAATGCGGAATTATAAAACAAAAGTCCACGCAAATAAATAACCGTGGAATTACGAAATAAAAGTCCTCGGAAATAAAAATAGACCTTTAAAAATCCTAATTCTGAAGTAGAAAAACAATTTATTTATTTATTTAGTTAGTTTACTATTCTGGCCTTTAAAAAAATATATATTTATATGTAAATTTATTTATATATTCATGGCCTCATTGATTCATTTCAGGATTTTCTTTCACAGCCATATTTATTTCTTTGTTATCTTATTTACATAATCTTGATTTAAATGACATTCCATAGATAATCTCATATATATTTTTGCTTTACTATTATGCTCCCAGAGCCTTCAAAATTAAATACAGCCGCACATAACCGGAAAGGGGAATGCGCGTGTTCAGAGTCACTGGACGATGCCTGTCTAAAACAACTACTAACCTGCAGGCTTGTTTATGGATCAAATAATAAAATGGCCATGCCTAGGTATAATTTAAGAAATGCGGACACTTGTTGTTGTTGTTTTTTTTTTTCAAATCCGCGCTTCCTAACCTTTACACTTTATTTCACATCATAACCAGCAGGCACTGCGTTAGACACCAAAACCACCAGGGGCCTTTTGCACGTTGCCTCCCCGGTGAAGCTGCCGATTCTGACCTTAGGCTTTTCTGATGAACAACATGACTTAGCTTGGTGCTGTGTGTCACAATGAACGTCCCGGACCTTTGGTTCCCAGTTTACACGGCTGGCCAGTAGATGTGAGACTTGTCCGGATGTTTTAATCATGTCTGTTCAGCGCTGTGTTTATTTTCTGACGCGCACACACTTGCAGCGCAGGGCCTGTGTGATTACATGCAGCTCCTCGGCTGTTGTGTTGAGCTCCACTGGACATGCATGTGGACCACAGAGAGCAGTGCTGAGCTCTTCATCTACACGGAGAGCTGCATCTTCAGACAGCTCATGGAGACCCCCGGACACCTCCCTGTTCATCCCACTGGCGGTGAAGAGCGACGGCGCCGCAGACGGAGCGGTGGGAGCCGAGTTAACCCGAGCACTTGACAAAAGTAACGTGGAGTTTGTCTGGACGGTGTTAACTAGCAGCCCACCTGGTCTAAAGTACCTGCTGTGTCCTATCAGTGTCAGGCCTGTCTGTTCATGAACACGAGGGCTAGCAGCAGTACAGCTACATGCCTAACCAAAAAGATGTCAGTCAGTAGTTGTGAATTGCCAATAATACTCAAACATGACCGTACAGTTGATCATCTACCTATTTTTATTAGTGACATGGGTACTTGCCAACAGTTTAGGAAAAAGATAAAGATCACGTTTCCGAGTGTAGTGTGAAGCACGAACGTGTTTGTGACCATCGTGTCTAACCAGGGAAACGAAATCGAAACTAGGAGCATTTACAGCTCACAGGTGTTTTCAAGTGTCCGCGCATGCGCACTTCACTTAACTTCATCCTTCATATAGTACTGTAATGCGGGTATCGTTTTCTGGTACTCAGCCAGTCAGTTTAACCTTCTGAGACCCCACTGTCCTCCCATGAGGACATCACATTTCCCCCATGTACACAGTGTGTATTTCCTTGCTCAGGGTACCTCAGTGTACCTTGTTGGTCCTGGGCCTTGAACCCACAACCTTCCCATTGAAGGTGGGAAGTGCCCTGACCACTAGGCTACCACTGCGCCAAAAGCAGAAACAGTCAGGAGAAAGGCCAAGGCACACAACATTAGAGAGTGGGTCTCAAGAGGACGTGTTTTCTGACAAGACAATTTACACCATAAACCTAAAGTCCTACCCTTGGTTCTCTGATTGAGGTGTTTTCTGTTGAAGCCTACTTTAGTAATAAAGTAGACGAAAATGCATGAAATACTTCGATTATCTGCTACGTACTATCTTAACGACATGTCTGCACTGCGATTTTACCAGGTGCACCGATCATAGAGAAGTTTGTAAGTGCCCTGTCGTAATGTTATTTTGATGATCTTTCTCAGTATAGGGCTGGTAGTGCAACGTTGGTGAGATTTTAAACAATGCTGGGTTGAGGGAAGAGTCTGTCAACCCAAAATCTCCAGTCATCAGTAGCACTGTGACAGTGAATATGCAGTAGTTGACCTGATAACCTGACACCTCAGTGTATGCCACTGCTCAGCTTTATCATTATTGTGAATTACAGGTGAACTACTCAAAGTGCTGAACCGATTTTACAAAAGGAAAGAGATGCAAAAGCTTGCTGCTGATCAGGGACTCGATGGTGAGTTTGTCTTTATAACTGAAAAGATTTATACATGACTGGCTTTGTCTTCACTTCAGTTGTCTTTCATAACCTTGTTAAGCTGCTTTCCTCTGAGAGTCAGAAGTGCTCCAGTCAAGCCCAGTCCTCTGACTAAACATCTGTATTATAATTACAGTGCCCGTGCCAGAGATATTACACTGGATTACGTTTTGAAAAACAATCCGCAACAGTCCCATTTACCAAAGAAATCAGTAATTTCACACAAAATATTGCTTTTAAAAATGATTTCATTACTTCCAATAATGATGTGGTCCAAATAAATGCTCTGTTATACAGAAGTAACAGACCTTAGAATGTCACAATCAACCAATCAGAATAAAGTATTCAATAAAATTATGCAATAAAACTAGATAAACTTCAATCTTCCCGCTTGCTGGGGCTGATAATCTTCCACACCTAGGGGTACTCCAGGAGTTGGTTGGCTTTGTTTGCAAATTGGTAGGATTGGAAAACCATAGGAGTTTGGTTCAAGATAACTTGTCCCATCTGTCTAGGCTGATACTTGACTGCTCATAATCTCCTGTGACAGTGTTTTCCATTTTTATTAGCATAAAGGTTTCTTGAAAAAGCTCGGTATTTAGCCAGGTGAGCGCTCACAAAAAGATCTAGCAGTGTGGCATTCATGTGCTTTGAAGACACAGTCACAAAAACGACAATTTGGATAAGTGGAAGGCTGAACTGGCACCTTTAAGCTTTTATTTTAATAGAGTAGCTAGTATTGCTCAGGTGGACTATTTCAGTTTGAAGAGTGGTTGCCATGATCCAAACACAAGGGTTTGCACATTAATCTCAACTCTGGCATATATCTGCAGCCCAGCACATTTTGGTGAGTTTCTTGCTTAGCACACCTGATTTAATGCATTTGTTTGTTGGAGCCAAAAACAGCAAACAGTGCCAGCCTTCAGCTGTCTACGAACATAACGGTGCAACCCAGATTAATTTAAAGCTGACATTAGACATGTAGCTCCTAAACAAATAAGTCCACAAGCAAGAAAACCAGCTATGTGAATTTGATTGCATTAAATCATAAAGAATAAACCAGGATCTTGATAAGCCATTTTCCAAAGCACTCCTGACCAGTTCAAATTTGCACAAGGCACATATTTCATGAATTCACTACTTATAATGCTGTTTGTTTTTTGTTTTTTAATTATTCACTTGTAGCTCGTCTCTTCCACCAAGCCTTTATCAGTTTCAGGAAGAACATTCTGGAGATGGAGACTCTTAGTGCTGATCTGCACATTATTCTTAGCGACATCTGCTATGGAGCAGGTGAGTACTGAGACACCGCTTATGGATTCAACTGTGACATTAATACTGTGCAAGGGAAATTAGTTGGAATCATGCTGTGTGCTCACCAAAACTGCTTTTTCCAGGACACATCGATGATATTTTCCCATACTTTATGAGGCACGCCAAACAGATCTTTCCCATGCTGGACTGCATGGATGACCTGCGCAAGATTAGTGATTTGCGTGTCCCAGTGAACTGGTAGGGACAGTTGTAAACTACAGTTTGTGCGAAAATCTCCCCACACAGGGGAAATGAACACTTTTGAGCAAAAAGTCTTCCAAAAGTATTCATGATTAGTTATACGTCATTTTTTGGGATAGCTTTTTAGAAAATGTCTCTGACGAAAGAAGAACAGATTGAAATCATTCTCATGGCGACAGCACAAAGATCGTTTATTAAAGGAATGCATTCAATGAGCATTTACATGCATTACACCAGCTGTGTTAACATGAGTTCATCATGAGTAGGAGAGATGGCTCCGTCTGTATTTACAAAGAAATGGCAATCACGTACAGGCTGTTTTGTAAATAATATTGCATTTTGCTGAAAAGTGCAAATTTCCCATGTGTATGGAGGCAATTGTTGGACACGTGTATGTTTGTTTTGGATTATTTCTGGTAGGGGTTTGCTGGGTTCTTCGAATCATGTTGAAATGATGCTCATTTTAAATTTGTAGAAACTACTTACATCTTCATCATCTTGTAATGAATAGTTAGAAAGCTTTGATTTGAGAGGTGCGACATCGCAAAATCATCTGACATTCCAAACAGACCCAACAGACAGAAATCGCAGCCCCTTGTGGACTTAAAAACAGGATATAACTTGAATTAGTTCTATATATCTACCAGTTACTTATGGCTGTTTTAACAGAAGTATAATTACTGTAATTCCTTGATCTTCAGTGACTAACTGCTTTATAAGTACTGGTAACTATTGTAATCATGTGCTTTTAATATTAAAACAAACATTGATAAATAAAATACAGGGGTATATAATTTAGTCGACTCCTGCTTGTTACAATGGCCAAATTTGGTTATGCTGCCATAGAAAAAACATTTAATTCCAGGATAAGTGGTTTAGTCGAATGTCTGACATGGCATGAGTGTGTTTTGTAGGTATCCCGAGGCTCGAGCTATTCATCGGAAGATCATTTTCCATGCAGGTCCCACTAACAGTGGGAAGACCTACCACGCCATCCAGAGATACCTGGAGGCAAAATCCGGAGTTTACTGTGGTCCTCTTAAGCTGCTGGCCCATGAGATCTTTGAAAAAAGTAACACTGCAGTAAGTTGTGTGTTTTTAACAATGTTGTCCAAGTTATATGTTAGTCTGCTCACTTAAATTGAACCGTAGCCTTGTGTATATGCATAACTACAAAATGAATTGGTTATGACTTTACTAGGGTGTACCATGTGATCTGGTGACAGGAGAAGAGAGAACCTTTGTGGATCCAGAAGGGAAACAATCTAGTCACGTAGCCTGTACCATAGAAATGTGCAGTGTTACGACTCCATGTGAGTGGTGGAATTCACATAAGGGAAAATACTCAAGCTTAAGTACATAAAATTTTGCTACATGAAGTGTAACTTACTATTGATTCTCTGTTCAGATGAAGTAGCGGTCATTGATGAGATTCAGATGATCAGAGATCCTGCCAGAGGCTGGGCCTGGACTAGAGCTCTGCTGGGTGAGTGCAGCGCAGTGCAGTAGTTAAATGCAGCTGGAGTGTACTGTGGTGATTGAGCTTTCTAAATTCCTAGAATGTCAGTGAAATATCATAGTCAGTATTTTTTACCATAATAAAGCCTGTATGTCAGAGCTTCTCTATGTAGCAGTAACCAAACCTTATTTATCAAAGTGTTAAAAGTTTGCTAATGCCATTATCCAGTTAAAGGCTGTTGTGCATACAGAGTCCCAACTATGTGTTACTCAGATTCTGCTTTGCTTGATGATTTTCTGTGTATCCCAATTAAACCTCTGAATATTTTTTGTTTCATGTTTTTCATGTGATCAGGCCTGTGTGCTGAGGAGATCCATGTGTGTGGGGAACCTGCAGCCATTAGCTTCATCACT
Organism: Chrysichthys thysi; assembly: GCA_030068315.1. Classification (NCBI taxonomy): domain Eukaryota; kingdom Metazoa; phylum Chordata; class Actinopteri; order Siluriformes; family Claroteidae; genus Chrysichthys; species Chrysichthys thysi. The sequence goes on along the minus strand of JAQLOM010000037.1, from coordinate 7,504,778 downwards.
GAACTCATGTTCACCACTGGCGAGGAGGTGGAGGTGGGTCTGTTCTTTGCCTTTGCCTTTGTTCAGAATAAGCAGCTTAACTGTTTGACATTTCCGATTTGACAAGAAGCAATTTCTGTAAGAGAAGACACGTGGCGTATTCCATTTGAGTAAAAAGTTATATGGTTGCAAAAGTCAGATCACTCTTGATAAATTCCTCATTTAAAGATAGTCAATTTTTATAATGTTTAAGAGAGATATTGCTTTTTTTTCCTACCACTAATTTATTTGGCCCTGAACATAAAAAGCCTTTTCTGAACCCTCAAGGTCCGCAACTATAAGCGGCTGACTCCGTTCTCTGTCTCGGACCATGCAGTGGAGAATTTGGACAACCTGAAGCCTGGCGACTGCATTGTATGTTTTAGCAAAAATGACATCTATTCGGTGAGCAGGCAGATAGAGATCCGAGGCCTGGAATGTGCTGTCATTTACGGCAGTTTGCCACCTGGTAAGAGTCCCAGAGTTAAGAGAATCCAGTAATATTATACCTTTATAGCGTTACACATTTGCATCAAAAGTATTCCTTTCCAACTAATATGTTTTTAACTATTCTTTAATGTAGTTTATTCAGCTTTATATTGTACTGTGGTTCTTGTTTACTTATTTGTGGCATTTAGTCAACTTGTGGCCTAACATCATAAATACTTTGACAGGTACCAAGCTGGCCCAAGCAAAAAAGTTCAATGACCCAGATGACCCCTGTAAGATCCTCGTGGCTACCGATGCAATTGGAATGGGTTTGAACTTGTAAGTATGTTTAATTACATAATGTTTAAAGAAATAATTGAAAAAAAGCAAAAGCATAATTGTAAAGTTGTCCAAGCGTTTGAGTCCAGAACAGGGTTCGAATACAGACGTTGCCAGAGCCATCTTTGTCCTAGAGTCCAGAATTGGCTCTACTTCCTGGGTGGGAGGGATAGCATATTCTCTCCTCTGATACATCACAGGAACACTCACCAAGCTTAGGAGTCTTAGGTGTTTGTGCAGAAGAGGACGGATAGCCGTTTCCTCCAATTGTGTTACGCTGGCTTGTGTGCCTTGAAGTTCAAAAAGATGTGGTTGGCGTCATGTGTTTTGGAGGAAGCACGAAGAAGCACCCTCCCCAACTGGTAGCTACTGTATGAGAGGGTGCTGGATGGTGGATAGAAATAGGTCAAGATCATATTAAGGAGAAAATAGGGAAAATCCCCCCAAAAAAACAGAACATGTACAATGGCAAAGGCACTGACTGTAAATAGCTACTGAAATACATTTGATTATATTGAAAAACTCCTTGCTACAAAACCTAATATTTGCATTTTTATGTACAGCGATCCCCTGTTTATCGCTGGAGTTACATTCCAGACCCACCTGCGATAGGTGAAAATCTGCGATATAGAGAGACCATATAAAACATTTTGTTTTATAGTATAAGCCTTAAAATCCTCCTCCCACACACTTTAAACACAAGTAAACGTATTAAAACACACTTTTTAAACACATTGTAAACATATTTGATGTGTATTTGGATGCTGCCCATTGTTCTAGCTGAGACTGCGCCATGTTAGCAGTGGCCAATCAGAGCCCAAGAGAATGAAAAGCACGCTCTGATTGGTTGAGTTTCCTTCTTCAGCCAGTAACATGCTTTGTAAGAAAACATCTGGGTATTTCAGCTTCCCAAGGAACGTTTTTCATCTCGTGATACGTGAGACTCTTGGTCTATGCCTGTAGCAGGATGTTTTATGACTTACTATATTGCTTAAATGTATTGTTATTAATATTTTAGCGTAGAAAACAGATCGCTAGAAACTGCAGATTTCCATGATAGAAGATTCAATATGGTCTACAAAAAATCTGCGATATAGCGGGGCCGTGAAAGGTGAGCCGCGATACAGCGGGGATCACGGTATTTCCAGGTTCTTGTACTGTCAGTTTATATTGTCCAATTTTCAATTTGATGCCTTCACACTTTTTTTTCCACTTCTGGTATTTCATGCAAGTCAGGCTGTTGTTTTGTTAGAATGTAAGCTTCCTTGCTTCATATACAAATCTGACCCTATTTCCATCCTTACCAGGAGCATCAGGAGAATAATATTTAACTCCCTGGTGAAGCCCAGCGTGAATGAGAAGGGGGAGAAAGAGATGGACACCATTTCCACCTCTCAGGCTCTGCAAATCGCAGGCCGAGCAGGTCGCTTCAGTTCCATGTTTAAAGAAGGAGAGGTGACCACCATGCATCGGGAAGATCTGCCTGTGCTGAAGGAGATCCTGAGCAGATCTGTTGATCCTGTGGAGGTGAGAGACACTTGTGAAACATCAGTTTCTTTCCTGTTCATCTATCTAGAGCATGAAATGTAAAACTGTGGCATGCACTGCAAGTGAATAATCTGTATTTATTCCCAAGTGGGCAAATTGCTGAGCATTTTAGAGCAGAGACATGGCATCAGAACTGCATCACACCATCAGCAACCAAGACATGTTACAATAAAAAGAGGGGGGAAAAAATGCCATTTAGGTCTGTTTGAGTTAATTTTGCCGAATGTAGCAATCTCGTGATATCATCTAAAGAAACTGTGCTTAAAGCATGTTATCCTCACATGACTCTCCTGTGTGTGATTTCAGACTGCAGGTCTACACCCCACTGCAGAACAGATAGAGATGTTTGCTTATCACCTTCCTGATGCTACGCTCTCCAATCTCATCGTGAGTGTTACAAATCTGAAGAATTGCTGCATCATTCTCATAATTCTGGGCAAAGCGCTTACATTTTGCTTGTGTAACAGGATATATTTGTGAGCCTCTCGCAAGTAGATGGCCTTTACTTTGTCTGCAACATCGAGGACTTCAAGTTCCTGGCAGACATGATCCAGCACATTCCTCTGAACCTGCGCTCTCGCTACGTCTTCTGTACAGCACCCATCAACAAGAAACAGCCGTTCGTTTGCACGTCCTTCCTGAAGGTACTGAAGATGAATGACACGACCATGACAGTGGTTCGTGGTATAAAGATCTGCCTTGTGGAGTGATGTTTGCTTTGTGATCAGCCTGCCTGATTATACACCTCTAAGGCAGGGGTCTCAAACCTGTCCAGAAAGGGCCGCTGTGGCTGCAGGTTTTCATTCCAACCAAGCAGGAGACACACCTGATTCCACCTGTGTAATCAATTGTTCTTGGGTTTCAGTTACTCAGGTGTGGCTTCTTCTTGGTTGGAATGAAAACCTGCACCCACAGCAGCCCTTTCTGGACAGGTTTGAGACCCCTGCTCTAAGGTCTTCTTGCCTCTCACAGCATCCATTAGTTTGGAAGTGCCGGTTAAGCTTTATGTATTAAGGAAGAGCATGCTGCGAGAATCCCCTGATGATGTGTGTTTGTCTCTAGTTTGCTAGGCAGTTCAGCAGAGACGAACCGTTGACTTTTGCCTGGGTGTGTCGACACGTCAACTGGCCCTTGGTCCCTCCCAAAAATATCAAGGATCTTGTTCACCTGGAGGCTGTGCATGATGTGCTCGACCTCTACCTTTGGCTCAGGTATTGTTAGATTGGAGAGTTCTTCCCCTTGTTTTAAATCTTTGGAAATGACATGCAGGTGGTCACAAAACTTGGGGAAAAAAATGGTAGATGGGTTTCTTGAGGTTTTGAAGTTTTATCCAAAAAACCATCAACCAATGCTTAGGTGCCTAAAGTAATTTATTGTCTCCAAGCGGTAAATCTTTCTGTGTACGTTACAAATGCAGTCTTAATGGCTTAAAATTACACTCTCGTTTGGAGGTCGCAGAATACGACACATGGTATTACATTACAGCTATTTAGCAGACGCTCATCCAGAGCGACGTACAACAAGTGCAAGAGTCAGGTACAAGAATAGAATTTCTAGGCAAAGTGAGTTCACGTGCTGAGCGGATAAGTGCCAGAATAATACCTAGTGTAGTATTCTGTAGAAATACCAATCGGCTAACAGCAGTGAAAACGGAGCTTTCCATAAATCAGCGCAGATGTAAATACATACCACAGATCTATGTAAAAGGAGGACAAAACCCTAGTATCTAACCTGAACACATCATGACCAGGCTAGACAAAACGAAGCCTGGGTTACAATGGGATTACACGGTGGACAGGGAGAGGTGCAGCCTGAAGAGGTGGGTCTTCAGTTTGTGTTTGAAGGAAGACAGGGAGTTGGCAGTTCTGACCTCAATGGGAAGATCATTTCACCAACGAGGAGCCAGAACAGACAGTAGCCTTGAACGGGCCGGACAGGAATGGAGAGGAGGAGGGGCCAGACGGCCAGAAGTAGCAGAGTGAAGGGAACGGGCTGGGAGATAGAGACGGACAAGTGTCTGGAGATATGCTGGAGCTAAGCTCTTAACTGCCTGGTATGCTAGCACCAATGTTTTAAATTTGATGCGAGCTGCAATAGGCAGCCAGTGAAGGTCAGCAAGAAGAGGGGTAACATG
>JAQLOM010000037.1:7428727-7439410 GCA_030068315.1 Chrysichthys thysi | reverse complement strand
CTCATGACTGCTTGAATAACTTTGGACAGTTTAGCGTATGTTTTCCAAGAGGTGGCGCTAGCCGTTTGCCGAAACAGGTAAGGAACGTTCCGGTGGGCTTACCAAAATGGTGTCCACGGTGGTACTTCTGCTTATTGCGTAAGTAATACATCTTTCTCCGGTCTAAAATCTTTGGTTTTAACTGAGAATGTGTACCGGTTGTTAGGATGAGTGGGTAATAACAGATGTGTGTAGTGCCTTAGAAATGCCATGCTGCTGGTAAATGGCCTGAATTTGCATGATCACAAGCTTGTGTGTGTGTGTGAATGTGAGAGAGAGAGATTCCCTGGAAATACCTGCCCTTCTGTGCTCACAATCACACTGTTTGTGTTCTCAGGTATGTGAAAGACCCATCATACATTTGCTAGACACACCAGGAGTGCTGTCTCCGAAGATCGAGAATGTAGAGACTGGCATGAAACTCGCCTTATGTGGTAAGATTGTGTAGTGCGGTGATTCCCAGTCCAAACCTTAACAACAGTCTATCTAGTTTCTCTCTCTTAGCAAAATGTTGACTATGTATTCAGTCGGTGCAGTTTATTTTAAAGTGATAAAGAGAGGGGGATGCTCAAGGGAGACTTTTTAATGGATTATTCTACATGTGCATCAAGACTGGCGTACACTTTAGAAAGGGCATCAGTTAGTATTGTGGATTTCTTGTTGTAGATATTCTGTAAGATAGAGCACAAAATGTGACGATCTGGGGTACCTGTGTAGGAAACACTGGTATAGTGCTAGGTCCTTAGCAATATCTTAGCTAGTAATTGATGTGAAGTTGTCCGGAAATTCATTGTTTATTTTCCAACAGGTACTATACTGGACCATTTGGTTGGTGAAGATATCATCGCTGATTATCTGCTTTTTTCACTCAACAGACTCCAGCGGTTTGGGTAGGTAAAATATAGGTTCTTGATAGGTACTTGTGACCTTTCTCGATTAAGCAAAGTTGATACTTGTTATTGGTTAAGAAGTCTTTGCTTTCACGATGTTTTGTCAGATATGTGGAGAGGTATGAGCTCGACAATCCAACTGATGATATTCAGCATGTGCTGAAGTGTATTGCTGTTAAATTAGGCAAGACTCAGCGAGTGAAAGCCATCACAGGAGTAGGTGAGTGAGTGAGTGATATTACATGACTTACAGTATCATCAGAGAACACTTTGGAAGACAGAAATTCAAACACTTGTCATATCCTGTAAGAAATTTATTTTACTTTTAATTCTGTAGGCGACATTGCCGTCAGAATACCAAACTACACCGCTGCCGCCTACGACTTCATCAGAGCTTTCCGTAAAGGAGAGCTGGGCAAAGTCATGCTTGACTAACAGAACACAAAACATGTTAGTTATGCTGATGAGAGAGTCATGATATTCATGATAATGGCAACTTTGATAATCCTGTATTAATATATTGAGGGAATTCTATTGCACAAAGATGCTTTGGCGCTTTTCTTACAGATCTGTGATGTAATACAAATGTAATACCGTGTGCAAAGATTAAAACAAATATTTAAACGAACCACAGATTTTCCTATGTCATTTAAAACAGCACCTTTAAATAAGAGATAGTCAATAATTTGATTCAAACACCTTTTACATAATACTCTAGCTATGTTTTCTCCTAGTCAACACACACACACACAATTTCAGTCTTATACAGTTCATAACACTTCTTGTACAGTACTTCACAGATAATGGAAATACACAGTGAAAAATGTCACATGAAGCTATCTATGTGTAATCCTAAAACTCTTATATACACTCGAGGGAAAAGTTTACTCTGTAACCGCATGACCAGGTATTGATGAAAGATACAGTATTTGTTTAATTATGTCTTTGTATCGTTAGTTGCTAAAATTCTTACTAAGAAATACAATAATAATCTATTACAAGTGGAAACCTTTTACAAATTAGTATAAATTGCCCATTCATATAACATATAAACTAAACCTGTTCTAATATTTGGTTATACAATATATACTACAGGCATTTGTTATACAATACTACAAAGAGTTTGTCTGACAAACAAGGCAGAAAAAGTCAGCTATACCAAGTAAGTAATAATACTAAAAACAGTAACTTAACTGCTTGTCTCATACCACTTTCTTTGCTGTTTAGATTAACCGCCTTATATGCACGAAAAGATCACTAGTTTTTGTTGTTATTATAATATACCCTGATAGGCAGGGTGTGTAAACTGCTAGCTAGCCTTTATTATTCAGCTCACTCTTTAGTTTTGTAAGTAAACATTTTGTTATCGTGATGTATATTAAATACTGTGGTAAAAAGTTAGCAAAAAATATTTTACATCAGCGTGGCTTTTATAAAGAAAACAGATGCAAGATTATCTATCAACCTAGAATATGGGAACAAGAGACAAAATTTTAGGTTAAAAGCCACTGAGTTCTCAATAGTAAAATGTAAACACTCTTGAATAGCTTTGAAATATATTTGAAAACTACACTTGAAAAAGCACAGGTGTATTTGCTGTTTTGAATTAACTTCCATGAAATTCAAAGTACAGGGTGGGCCATTTATATGGATACACCTTAATAAAGATTATATATAATAATAATATTAATAAAGGTTTTATTAAGGTGATATTTTATTAAGTCTCATTTTATTAAGGTGTATCCATATAAATGGCCCACCCTGTAGTTTATCAGTTTGTTTCAGGCTGACATTTTTAAAACTCACGTTTAAAAAAAACTCCGCCGTCTTAATTCAAATAGATTTTCAGTGATCAAAAATTCAGACTAAAATTTCATATATATTTAAATAACCGTGTTCATGTTGCTCATCCCAATGCTCAGATTCAATCAGGCACATTCAGTTTTTTCAACTTAATGCAGCTTTTCAAAAATATATACATTAAACATTTGGGCCACTGATTACCAAGATATCCAAGTCATTTCTCTTGTTGCCTTTGTCCATCTCTTGATAGCCCAGATCCTTAGTTGTATTTTTTCAAGGGAACTTGGCAAACTGAATTTGACTGGTTGTATATAAGAAAACTGAATTATTGGATTATTGGACTGAATTTTGTGAGCACAGAAAATTCTAAATTTTTATTTAAACTATTATGATGGAGTATATTCAATTGCATTAAAATAATTAATAATAAAATGGCTATTTAGCATTAAAGTGTTCCCCTTCCATAAAAGAGCTGAAAATGTATTACATATTATCCTGGCAGAGCATTCTGCATGTCATACTCAATATAACAGCGATGAAGCGAAATATATTCACAGTTTTAATAGATGTTTTATATGATCTGCTTGCTTAACTTAGATTAGCATATTTATTTTCTATTATTCCTGCTGAAATATATGTATATAAATCAATTAAATCCTGTTAAAGCCTGTTTAGGTGTTGTGGCTTAGTCTACAACTTCTAATACCAATTTCCTTTATGAAATGCAACATCATACATTGCATTAATAATACTAGCAATACGCACTGCACAGTAAACTTTAACTTTTTAAGCTCTCAAAGCTTCTGCTTTCATCCTCAAGGAAGCAGAAAGCTTAATGGCAGTACTAATGAGAACAGTTCATTATATTTGAAATCATGAGTCACTACGCTAGATGATTGGGCGAGGTAAAGTTCCCAGTCTGTCCTGTTGCTGTAATAATCATCCCCATGCTCGGAGCTTTCGTCTGGTTTGCGCTGGGCCGAGGCATACCATCCTCCTGCTCCTAGCGCTACTGCGGCACCGGCTGCAGCCGCTCCTGCAACCCTCACAGAGGACGAGCCACCAATGCGGGACGAGCGTCCACCGTGTGCACTGCCTCGGATGGAACCCCTGGCAGAACCCCGAGCAGAACCCCTGGCACCTCCTCTGCCACCTTTGGACATCACTTGGTCACACAGGAAAGCAGAGAGAAGCAGGAATACGCAGCAGGTGGCTATGGCTTGATTCATTCTGGAACAACCTGAAATAAAATGCAACAGATCTTTTATGATAAAGCAGGGTTGTTTTTAGCTTTCCAGTTAAATGATAACAAGAAGAAATACGTTTGACTTTTTTGAAGAAACTGCATTTGAAAACCAGGTCTTCCTTTGTTTAGTCTCCTTGTTTGGAAGCACCTGCATATCTCTTTGCTTCCACTGAGTTCTCTAGTTTCTTTAACCTGCTGCTACTCACTCCAATCTATGCAGTCCCTAAAGGTAGTACATTTTAAATGGTCATCTAGCAAAACACATTCAGAAATTGCTCATTTTATGGCCTATAAAATGTAAGGAGATGTAGATGTAAGGCCCATAAAATCTAACTGTGGAAATCTAGTTTGCTCTGGCAAATTTGAGATTTAAAATTGTAATGATGAACTTGACTAGCTAACCTTCACTGTCGACTTTATTAGGAACACCTGTACACGTCCACCTTCATGCAAATATCTAATCAATCATGTGGCAGCAATACAGTGCATAAAATCATATAGATACAGATCAACAACTTCAGTTAAGTTCACGTCAAATATCAGCATAAGAAAAATTGTGGTCTCAATGATGTTAATCATGGCATGGTTGTTGGTGCCAGGTGGGCTGGTGTGAGTATTTCAGAAACTGCTGATCTCCTGGGAATTTCACACAACAGTCTGTAGTGAGTAAGTGGCAATGTAATGTTATACTGAACAGTTTTAAATATTTAACGTTTGATTGGCCCCTACGCAGCTGGCAAGAGGGGAGCTGGGCATTTTTCATTATTGCAATATTGATTATAGTTGATTTAAGCTTATTTATATACAGCTGTAATAATCTATTTGTTAGTTTTTTGTGAAAATTACACTCACTGTGTTGTGATCATGCTGTGCACCAAAAAATAAATACTGTACTTCACATTGCTAGCTCACTTGAATGCTAAAGAATGGAAGCTCTCTGGTACCACCTGGTATAACCACCATCTGCAAAGACCTTTCACATGATCTTGATCCTTCACAATTTCCACTGCGATTTACACCACATTGTAGTAATCAGCTTTATACTAAATAAAACATAAGAAATCTTTGTCATTATGCTTGTGTTCAATAAAACATTCTTAAATTTTGAAGGGTTACATGTATTTTATATTATGGTATGTAACTTTGGTTAGTCTTGTATTTTTAGTGCAATTTGGCCACCTCCATGAGGAGTTTGTCAGTGCTGCTCTTCAAGTGGGAGGGAAAAAAATCTAATTGAATTCAGATCACTCACTCACTCATCTTCTGCGGCTTAATTCTGTTCAGGGTCACGGGGTGAAGCTGGAGCCAATCCCAACTGACTACGGGCGAGAGGCGGGGTACACCCTGGGCAGGTCACCAATCCAGCGCAAGGGCCAATGCACAGAGACAGACAACCAATCACACTCACACCTACAAGCAATTTAGAGTAGCCAATCAGCCTAATCCCCTCTGTGCATGTCTTTGGACTGTCAGAGGAAACCAGAGAACCCGGAGGAAACCCACACGGACACAGGGAGAACATGCATACTCCACACAGAAAGGCGCTCAGGTCGACCCCGGGGATTGAACCCGGGACCTTCTTGCTGTGAGGCGACAATGCTAACCACCATGACACCCTTGAACTCAAATCAGTGAAGTTAAATAGTAGTCTAAATATTATATTATATAACGTGAAAACTTGTGTTTATCCTATCATAATAGCTTAGCTCGTAATTGTTTGGATTTTTTTTTTTTGGGAGGGGGGGGGTTTAACAAAAAAAAAAAACACCAGCTAATCCATCCACAGATTCTAAGGGTGCCAATAATTGTGAAGTAGACTGCATTAGCCTCTTGTTTGTTTGTGAGCTGGGCTTTTGTGCTGAAAATAGGTCAAACGAAATGGCAGCCTTTCACAGAGCTTGAAATGAATTTACCCAAACACAATCTGTTTCATTTTGCAGAGGATTAGCTCTACAGGCTAACGTGAAAGAAAACAATGTTTTTATACTTCCACAAATACCAAATTACATTTTGTCCCGGGATTTAAATGGCCGCCCTTGTCAGAGCTAATCTGCGACATTTGCCCCTCTAGGATACACACAAATAACACAATAGTAATAAAAAATAATAATAAAAATAAACACACCAGGGTCGGGATTTTGAACCTATTAACTAGCTGCAGGCTGTCTGCATTTGCTCAGGTAGCCCTTAGACTAGTATACAGGCTTAACACACATTAGGCAGTAGATTCAACATAAAGCTTTTCGACCACCAAATATCTTAACAATTCAAAACATGTCTTTAATATGACTCGATACCGGAGGAGGTTAATATAGTTTTTTAAACAGCCTAATAATAATAATCCCTGGACTACCCCCGGTGCTGCACCACCATGCCCGTGTTAGCGCAGGTGCGCGGTGAAGTGCAGGCTGAGGCAGGTGGGGTAAGGCACACAGCCAGGGTGGCAGCTCACCGCACACAAATATGCCTCCTTGGTCGTGTCTCCTGTATATTCCGGGATAACAAAGGCATTAAACCCCGTGCATCGTGATTGATATACCGGGCATGTTGCACTGCAGAAATGTAACTGCATGTGTGATGCCAGCATTCTTGAAATCCCAGTGGATTACGCCTAGATCCAGAGAGTCGCCATTCTGCTCCAGTTAGTCTTCCTGCATCTGCAGCCTCCTTAAAGCCTGTCATCACTATCATGTTTTGAGGACTTACCTCAGCCTTTTGCTTAGGATGCTGTCCCAAATCCGTGCAGTTTTCCTCTCCTCTTCTCATAGGGCAGCTACAATGCGATGCAGGTGTTATGTAAGGATGTTAGGACATGACAGGAGGCTGAACGGTGGAGTGATGGCGCTTTGTGAGGAGCAGACAGAGCTCCTGTGCGCCACATTAGGCGGTGAAGTGCTAGGTGAATACTCAGTGCTGTGTGTGTGTGTGTGTGTGTGTGTGTGTGTGTGTGTGTGTGTGAAAGAGAGAGACAGAGAGAGACTGTCTTTAACACATTGTGTGGAGACAGTGTCCTCACAATGTGATATAAATCTGTTATTTTCTTGTGGGAACATTCTTCCTATCCCCACAAGGGAAAACTCAATGTTACAATAATCTATGAAAACAATAAAAAAAAAAAAACTGAAATAGCCAAAAGGCTTATCTTTTGTTTGGTTACTTATGGTTAAAGTTAGGGTAGGGTAAGTATTAGGGTTGGGTAAGGGTTAGGGTTATGCCTAGAGAAATAAATGGGAGGTCCACACAAAGACATATAGGGTTAGGGTTATATGCATAGACATATACATATAAACAGATGGGTGGGTGTGTGTGTGTGAGAGAGAGAGAGAGAGAGAGGGGGGGGCCATGTTTTTAACACATTGTGGGGACACAGTGTCCCCAGTGTCTGTTATTTCCACCGTGTGGGAACATGTTTCCTGCCCCACAATGGAAAACCCGATTTTGCAAAAATCTATGAAAACAATCAAAAACATTTAGGGTTGTCATGGGTAGGGCTAGGGTTATCCCTATAGACATATAGGATTAAAGTTAGGGTTATATACATGTACATATAAACGTGTGTAGTGTGTGTGTGTGTGTGTTATATCACGATGGGCAGTGAAAGTCCTCACAAGGGTAGGAAAATAGTATCTGACAGCTTAAACCTTATGGCTGGTCCTTATGAGGAAAACTGTAGTTTTTATTTCTTAAAAAAAAATGTTTAAAAAAAAAGCCAAATGTTTTCATTTTGGTTACTGGGGGTAATGTGGGGGTGTTTTGGTTTAGAGAGAGAGTGTTTAATTAAGTTAATTTGTTAAAAATCAGTTGGCGTATGGCAGTAGAATAAAATATAAAACATGAAATGTGCTGAAATTACTTTTTGTCGACAACCAACAGAATTTCAATCATTTAAAAAACAACTTAAATGCTGTCTGTGTATGTTAACACAACAAAAATTAAAACGTGAAAATGTGTAAAGATCACGAACATCATTGCAATTTTGTTAAAAGGAGTTAATGCATGCCAGCATTATGAAAAAAAACCCACACATACAGAGTGGTCCAGTAGGGAAGAAAAGTTTTAACCAAACAAAAACTATGTTGTAGTATCTTGTAAATTCTTCCCAGGATCTGATTTATGACTCATCACACTTATCAGATAGGCCTACCAGCAATACTAAGTTCAAAACAAACCATACTTGTTTAGGGAATTCTAAGTGAAACTACGTAATAAAAATACATTTTGAAGAAGAAATAAATGTATACATGAGCATTAATTTAAATCACAACACAGACATTCCATTCACCATCCACTTTATTAGGAACACCGGTGCACCTGCACATTCATGCAGTTCTGTAATCAGCACGACAGCAGCATAATGCAGATACAGGTCAAGAGCATCAGTTAAAGTTCAAATATCAAATATCAGCATGGGGATAAAATGTGATCTCTGTGACTTTAACCATGGCATGGATGTTGGTGCCAGATGGACTGGTTTGAGTATCTTAAAAACTACTGATGTCCTGGGAATTTCATACGCAACAGTCCTTAGCGTTTACACAGAATGGTTCCAAATACAAAAAAGAAGGTTTGAGCAGACGGAAACAATTTGGTGACTGGTTAAGTTGACAGGAAGTCTACAGTAACTCATAAAATCACTATTTATAACCACATAAAGTTCCACTCCTGAAGAACAGCCACGAACAAGAATTTGAGGCTGGATAGTTGAAGATTGGTAAAAGGCCAGATGATTTCTTTTTCTAATCTTCAACTGTCCAGTTTTGATGAGTCTTTGGCTGAGATGGTTGTCTGCTCACCATGTAAAGTGTGACTACATGAGTTACTATATTCTTCCTGGCAGCTTGAACCAATCTGGCCTCTGACCTCTCCTATCAACAAGGTGGTCCACCACAGAACTGTCGCTTACTTCATAGTAAGTTTTTTTTGCACACTACTTTGTGTAAAATCTAGAGACTGTTGTGTGTTAAATTCACAGGGGATCAGAAGGTTCTCAAATACTCACAACTGCATATATGGCATCAACACAACAATGTCGCCTCACAACAAGAAGGTCCTGGGTTCGAGCCCTGGGTTTGACACAGGTGCCTTTCTGTGTGGAGTTTGCATGGGTTTTCTCCTGGTGCTGTGGTTTCCTCCCACAGTCCAAAGACATGCACATGCTTGTGGGCCCACAGCAACTGGTTAAGCTGTTGTGGTGCACCAGTCTATAAATTGATGGGTGAAGTTAAATGAATAAAAAAAACAACAACAATCCCACAGTTAAAAGGCATAGAGATTACAGGTGTTCCTAATAAAGTTTGCTCTTTATATAAACCTTTATCAAAATGTCTTTAATACAGTGAAAAATATATTTGTAATCTAGTGTGTCCAGTTTGTGCCTGGTAGTGTATGTCAAGAGTGAAACCTATTTTTGCAATTACTTGTCTGTTATTATTGCTAAAAACTGAATACAGAAAGTTTATTTGTCCCAAACATGATCATTATACCATTACACTGATTTAAAAAAAAAAAAAAAGGATCACAACTGTATTTGTGCATCCAAAAAGGTGAAGTCAAAGACACTTCAAAATTAGGACTGAAATATTACAGACCAAATCCATACTACCCAGATTAAAGTGTAACACTATAGATCAGTGGTTTGTATTAGTTGTATTTGTACTAGTAATAAATGGAAGAAACACAGATCTAGGAAAAAGGATTAAACGTCTTACTCTCACTCTGAAAGTGTTCCTGGCGCTGAATTAATTAGCAATATGTGTCCCATTAATATGCGTTATGCGAAATAGAGAAAAATTGGTTCTCACGTTTCTTGACACCATTAAAATTATAGCATCAGAAATTTCTTCAAATGTATCTGAACGATGCTCACCAGTTATACTGTATCTCTAATGTGTCAGTGGTGTAAGTCTTTCAGTTTTTCTTTTTCATTTCCATTTTCATTCATATTACATCGATGTTAGATGTTATATGTAATATGTAATATACATAGATCCAAAATACAAACACACATTTATGTTTCTTGTTTTTTTAGGTGGGGGGGGGTCAGTTCAGTCTAACAATAGCAGTAGAAGTAGGAGTAATAATACAGTTAATCAGAGTACTGTACTACTGTTCGTACCATAGTTACACCATCATAATCACAGGCAAAATGAAAGACAGGGAGACATTTAGACCAGTAGATGGTGCAAGGCTTCAGCTCCTATGCTGTCTCTCATCACAGTGCACTACACACTACACATTAACTGATCTCATTGTGTAAGGACAGCACAGGAATTTTTATATTCTTAAGGAAACGACTTCTAAGGACAGTTTTCTTTTTATGCTAGGCTCACAATCTGCACTTTAGCCACTGAAAAGATTGTAGTGAATATTAGTTTTGTTTTGTTTTTTTAATTGCTTATATTTTATAAGACACATGGATGAGTGTGATTCAAGGTTAGACTTGCATCTTACTTGATGGAGTGGTTTAGGTTTTATATATACATATGAATATACAGTAATTGACTGACAGAAGCAGTTAACCTGAGGTCATCAGAAAGGATGTGTCCTTAAGGAGCAGGAATAGTTATGTGCTAAAGTAAAATCGGTCTGTTATGTATAAGTATGTTGACAGAGAGTTCATATATCTTTTAGAATTAAAAAGAATTAAGAAATAAAAGACTCTTTATCTCACTTGTGATTTTCCCAAACTTAGCATCTAGATCAGTG
>JAQLOM010000037.1:7363825-7375010 GCA_030068315.1 Chrysichthys thysi | reverse complement strand
GGATTTTTACAACATTATTGTTGAAATACACAGTCCTGAAAAAGGGGCGTTTCTTTTTTTGCTGAGTATATATGTAGTGCATTCAGAAAGTATTCAGACCCCTTTCAGTTTTTCACCATTTGTAATGTTGCCTTATACATTGTACATGTATTTCAGTTTTTGGTTTGTTTGTTTTTTTAATAAATTTGCAAAATAATTCTATAATTCCATGTTTGTGCTGTCATTATTGGGTACTGGGTGTAGATTCATGAGGAAAAAGATTAATTTGATTGATTTTAGCATAAGACTACAACATTACAAATGGTGAAAAATTGAAAGGGGCCTGAATACTTTCTGAATGCACTGTAGATAGATTGATTATCAAAATCTATAATGTTATACACCAACCAACAAAATTCAAGTGAAAAACAAATAAGATGAAAAAAAAATATGATACCTGGTTGTGTGTCCTTAACTACCGTAATCATTTTCTTTGCACCATTTTATTTTATTATAAAAGGCGGTGCACATTTGTGCAACCAGGGTATTGTATTTATCTTTTGTTTTTCTGTCCTAAACTGTTTCTATTTGCTATTCACTCGAATTATGTTGGATGCTCTATCACATTAAAGGTTGAAGGAAGATCTGACATGGTTTATCTTGGTTTCTTTTTTACATCACAGAAACCTGCCATTTTGACAGGGCTGCGTTCACTTTTTATATCCATTGTATGCTATGCTTTGTCTGTCATTTAATGACCTAGGATCTCTGAGACGGTGCTATTTACTCAATAAAACACCTACACACACCCAGTGTGAGTGAACTTTATTAATAAAAATGAAGCGGAGCTAGTCATGAATGATTGACTGGTTGTAGGAGGGAGCTTGTGTTGAAAGAAGGATGGAAAGAGTGAATCACTAATGCTGTCAGTTTCTCCTTTCTTCCTAAGCATCAGGGCTTTTTTAAGGATAGAAGCAAGGTTATACACGCATGCACACATCTCAGGGTTATCTTAGTCTGTAAATGTCATTTTTTCTTTCTAGAATTTAGATTGTGATAAATTGGTAATTATTAATTAAAAAAAGATTAAATATTTTTTTTAATTACTTTACCTAATAAGGTAATACATGCATCATAAACTTCCTAAATACGGCATTTTCCATGAGCCTACTGATCGACATAAATGATTTAATGATTTTCAAAATGAATGTGTTTTTGTAATGGTGAATGCAGTGGTGTGCCAAAGGCGTGGTCGTGGTCTCATTTTGGCCCGGGGGATGGGCCCATCCTGTTGGATGGGGTACAGTGCACAGGAAATGAGCTCTCTCTGGAGGAGTGTTCTCATGCACCCTGGGGCCAGCACAACTGTGACCACATGGAGGACGCTGGAGTGTCATGTAACCCCTATACAGGTGAACAGAAGCACGACAATCCAAAAAAACAAAAAAAAAAACAACAACGGCAGTGTTTATATAAATCACCCCAAGGGACTCTGGAGCCTGTAATATTTAGTCTTTTTTTGTTAGTTTACTTCGCCTGTTCACATAAACATTAAGATTAAAAATGATATAAAGTGTAGCACAAACTTTTTAATTAAATATAAGATGCATGCGGTAAAATAACATCAGTAGCTACAATGGATAACACATCGTATATTAAATCAAATGAAATGAAATAGCCAGATAATTCCATTGAAGTAAATAATAACTTACAATATAAAAAAATATTGTAAGTCCTACAAAAGGTCAAACCATTTTGACATGTGTGTGCATGCAGATCAGTGAATATAATCATTTTTCACAGTCTCTCATTCTCTTTTACCTCTCAAAAACTTGCCAGTGAATGAACATGCAAGGGTGTGTGTGTGTGTGTGTGTGTGTGTGTGTGTGTTTGTGTGTATTCCCCTTACATGCTCCAGATCCACCAAACCATGACCAAGTTACCTGTTTTTGAGTCATTTACCCTGCTGGAATAAATGTAATTATTTCCAATATCCATTTTGTTAGGAAAGGGGAGTGAGCCTTCTAGACACGTCCTGGTAACATTCAGAGCTCTATGCATGAACTTGATGGCATTTCAACCTCTGATAGCCATTAACTCTCAAACTCTACATGTGCTAAAGAATAGGATTCATCTGTATAAACACTCTGCTTCATAATTCCGGCACATGGATAACAGATTGATATGGAACTGAATCCGTGTTTCAAAATAAACACACTCACTCATTTGGATAACCCGTCTAAGTGAAAATGCAGCTGCAAAAGCTGACGTGTTAAACTGTGTAATAGACGGTGCAGTGCGTCTGGTGGGAGCTGATATTCCATGGGAAGGACGTTTGGAGGTGTACCATGCAGGAGAATGGGGCACAGTGTGTGATGACAACTGGACTGAGCAACATGCCCAGGTGGTGTGCAGACAGCTTGGGTTCAGGTGGGCATAAAGTCCTCCTCATACAAAACCGACCCCAAAGCGGTAGTCACCAAAATTAGTTTGGTTCGCTGAGTTACCCTATATTCAAGCTAGCAAACAACAAATTCCTTGCATCCGTTGTAGTTTAGCTTTTGTAAGTATTTATCGCCCCCTGCTGTTATTGCTTGTAGGTGTACACTGTCCAGAAGATTAGCAGTTTCGTGAAGTATGCTGGTTATTCCAGAGGCCCCAATGATCTCTTTTACTTTCAAGTTTGTTTATTTTTTCATCATAATGTCTCCATACACATTTAATAAGAGGTTGCAAAGGACAGGACAAGATAGTACATGGGAACTAATTGCAGGTAAGATCCAATGATGTATTTGAGGAACTGAAGAAATGTCAGACCGTACAACATAGGATTGATCCAAGGTATCATTTGAGCCCTTCTTCTGGATTTGTCACTTTACCGCTTGATGTCTAAATTGCATTTGAGTTTGAGACGTTGCTGGTCATCTTTTTTGCTTTGTCGCATTTAGTGAAATTATGGCTCTATGTCATGCAAATACATAGTAAATGAATCGTTGTCTATCGCTTTGGCACTGCTAGAGTGAATAGAGTTGTTTCAAATGTGAGTTGTTTCACATCTGGAATTGATGTGCACTGTACAGGCCAGTAGACCGCCACGGGGAGGACTGATTACCACTTTTTGTAGTTTATTGGATTACAATGATGTAAATAATACAGATAGTACATGACATCTTCTTCAGACTTACCAGACTGTAACATTTACACGCCTCTGATACTTTTCTAAAACTCCAAAGGATTTTTTGTTCTTGATAAGAGCTGCTGTAATAGAGCTTTTTTTTCTTTTCTGTCCAACAGTGGGCAAGCAGAAATTGCTCCAGATGGTGCTTATGGGGATGGCACGGGGCTTATTCTGCTGGATGAGGTGAGGTGCAAGGGGGGAGAGAGCTCCCTGCTGGAGTGCAGCCATGCAGAGTGGGGGCGCCACGACTGCTCCCACAGTGAAGATGTGGCCATACGCTGTGAGAGAGGAGGAAATACCAATGACATTACTGCAGTTCCTCCAGTTTCAGGTAACCTTCAGGTCTACTTCAGGAGTTCTTTAAGGATTCCTTCATGATAAGAGTTCTTGGCTTTCAAAAACCAGTTCTACTTGGAAGTATTTCTGATAGGAAAACACTCATAAAAACTTAAGAGTTATTCCAGGGGCACAACTGAACAACCCATAAAGGGTTTAAAACCTGTGTAGGTCTATTAAACAAACTACAACACTAATGGTTTCTATTCTTATAGCCTGTTAAACCCTAGTATGAATTTTTTTTGCAGTTACATGGAGTTACATGCATTTTTCCTTGCAGTTACAGGGAGAATACACTTAGTTCCCAGTATGGTGTGTCAGAATGCGCTAAACAGTGGCCACTAGGCTTTTAACCCCTTATCCTCCAGGCATGAGGCTGATTCAGTACCTGCTATGAATTACCCAGTGGCTTCAGGAAAAAACTAATAGGACAAGAGGCAAGTTTTGAAGTTCCTGTTTCTTAAAGCTTTATCAAGGTGCCGTGACTCTAAAAGATTCAGAAAGGTCTGGAAAATCAGATTAAAAAAAAAAAAAAAGGATAGAATTTAAAGGTACTTCCAGATGTGGAAAAGTATTTAAAAAAACATATTTTGTAAAAAATGTATATTCTGTTTTCAAATAGAATACCCAAGACACTAAAGGTTTTAAAGCTATTAAGGCATTTCCTTATTTTATGCATTGATACAGCCTCCCTAACGCATACTGACCTACAAAGGCAAAAGACCTTAACTTGCCAGAGTGTGAAACTGAGAAAAATGACTTTAAAGTTTAAATATTATCGGTAGGACTCCCAAAATTTAATATTTTTGTCTGGACAAAACAGTAACTTTAAAGTCATTTTTCTCAGTTTCACACTCTGGCAAGTTAAGGTCTTTTGCCTTTGTAGGGCAGCATATCACGTTTAATGTTATTAACTTTACGGCAAAATCTAAGATTTTAAACCTTTGAAAATTCCTGAAAGGGCAAGAACTGCTCTGCTGCGATTCACCTGACAGCTCATCAATAATTTCCTTCACATGCATTACAGCAAGTAAAAGTAAAAATAATCCACACAGGAGACTCACAAATCCATGGCTTAAAGAATGACTGCTCTAGTTTGTACATGCTGTGCTTGCAGGACCTCTGGTAAGGCTGGTGGCTGGAGAGAGCCGTAAAGAGGGTCGTGTGGAGGTCTTCATTAACAGCGAGTGGGGCAGCGTTTGTGACGATGGCTGGAATGATATCAGTGCTGCAGTAGTGTGTAGGCAGCTGGGCTTTGTGTGAGTCGCAAAACAAGAGAAAACGTCGGATAGCGCAGATATTATTTATGTGTGATAATCTACTCCCTGTATTTTATATAGGTAACTGTTTGATTTAGTGTCATTGCATTAACCTTCTATTGTTTCTTCAAACAGTGGAGTATCTAAAGCCCGCTCCATGGCTTATTTTGGTGAGGGCCAGGGTCCAATCCACTTGGACAATGTAAGGTGTGTGGGTACAGAGTCATCTCTGGGAGAGTGTTTAGCCGACGGGTCGGACAAACATAACTGCAGGCACAGTGAGGATGCAGGGGTCATCTGTGATTACGTGTCCCAGCCAGTAGCTGACAGCACAGCGGCAACCCAGTCATGCGGCCTGAGGCCCAACACACAGCGCCGCAGGAGGAGGATCATTGGAGGAGACAAGTCGCTTAGGTAATTTGGTTTTAGGGCTTACCATACCATAATTTTACAGTGAGAAGAGGGAGTCATATTATTGAATTCATTATCCTAGAAGAAGGAAGTACATTTCTGTTGTCATTTCCCCACAGTTATTTTATTTTATGAAACATGCTCCCTCATATCCTCCTGAAAGGGTCGCTTTATGTCAGGCAATATGAAGACAAAATCATTCTAGCTGTAATGTACTTTGTAAATTTTTACCATCATCTGTGGATATTTTGCATTTTGCCAAGATCAACAATCGTAATTAAGAGTAATGTGCTTCCTGCCCCACTCTTCCAGATGCCATTAAGACAAAGGTCGTGTTGGCTGGAGCTTGTGACTTGTGTATTTTAGTTAATTAGTTCATGAACAATCTGAGCGCTTGTTCTGCAGAGGAGACTGGCCGTGGCAGGTGTCTCTTTGGCTAAGGTCTCAGTCGAAAAGGAACCATCCGCTGTGTGGAGCCACTCTCATCAACTCCTGCTGGATCGTCACTGCAGCTCATTGCTTTAAGAGGTACGAGGGAGACATCCAGTGGTTTTGCATGAAAGGCACAATGGGTTTATTCTGTCTGCCTACATGAATACTTACAAAGGAAGATTTTCATTTTCTGAGGCCTTGTTCACAAAATATCTTGAAGTACATCTTGAAGAATCTCTAAATAACCAGTTTAGGGGAGGGTCTTTAAAATGTATGTAAGTCTTAATTTTAAAAGGGTTTTTTTTTCTCATTCTAAATAACGCACTTTCCATATTTGACGAATTCTCTTCGGTGTCTTTTCAACAATACAGGTTTTTAGATCTGGAACTATTATTGTATGAAATCAGCATTATCATTTTTTCATGCCTTAGGCCATTATGTTTTCAGGTGGTCTGTTCATTCATCTGAGATTATCATTAGCATGATCGAATATTTGTGGAATTTCTATGGCATTACCATTGTAACCAGCAAACGAACTGATAGGATTTTGGAACTGATCTAAACAAGATCAAGGTCACAGCAAGGTCAAATGTATGAAATAGTGTTTCTTCAGTAGAGTCCTTCCTCTTTTTCGCAAAGAGATATTCCTTGTACATTCATTTTCAAAAACTCAAGGTGCATGGCTAGCTGCGATGTTTGCCATCGGTTCATCCGTGTGTCTGTTCATCCATCCATCAGGGTGTCTGTCTGGGTTACTCTTTCGTGTGATATCTCAAGAATGAGTGGTAAATGCAGATGAACCAACAGATGACCTGATTAGATTTTGGAATTAATCCAATCGGGGCATGGTTCATGTATGAAGAAATGTTTATTTTAAAGGTATTTCTGGCATACAAATTCCAAACAACAAGGCTAAACTTCTTGGTAGCAGAGGCATTACAATCACATTATTTATTTTGATGGGGCAATATGAGCCAAGGCAGTGCTGTGGGGCAATGCTACCCACTGCATCACCCAGGGTCCTAGGTTACTGTCTGTTTAGAGTTTGCCTGGGTTCTCTGGTTTCCACCCACTTCCCAAAACCATGCCAGTAGTTTGATTATTATTATTAGTTTGATACAGTAAATCACCCCTAAGTGCGAATATGTTTGTGAATGTGTGTGAATGGACTGGCATTCCGTCTAGGGTGTATCCCTGCCTCTTGCCCAGTGTTGCCCACAGGATAAGCCCCGGATCCATCCAGGATCCTGACCGGGATAAGCGGTTACTGAAAGTGCATGAGTGAGCGTATGAATTCATTTATGAATCATGCTGTCGTGTTTAGAAACAGGGTCAACACCGTGCTTAAGATTTCTCAGTATGCAATTGTTATAAAGGCTTTAATGAGAAACTCTTACTTAGGAATGTTTAGTGTCACTCTTGGTGGTAAGCTTAAAATTTTTTGTGAAAATGGACTGATTTTTAAAACCACACCACCTCCTGCCACTTCCTCAGGTTCGGCTCTGATCCCTCACGATACGTTTTGAGGTTGGGAGACTACCACACGGAGGAAAGGGACGACTTTGAGCGCACTCTCTCTCCTGAGCGCATCATCATACACAAGAAGTACCTCAGCCAGGGCTGGGAGTATGACATTGCCTTGGTGAGACTGAAGGGCACAGATGGGAACTGCGTATCTTTCAACCCACACACTAACGCTGCCTGCCTTCCTGCTCATGGTGACAGGAAAACAAAGAGACCTGCTGCGTGTGTCATCACTGGCTGGGGAGTTACAGGTATGTGAGCTCCCGACTTGATTTTATGTCTCTGACTGCAACCGATTATAATTAAATTAAAAAAGTTAATTGTAAATATACATCATAATGGGAGTCTTCTCTCTCTCTCTGTTTTTGTTTTTGTCCCAAGATTCTGAGTATTCACGTACATTGCTGCAGGCCTGGCTTCCCTTGCTGCCATCCTGGAAGTGCAAAAAACGTTATGGCAGCCGCTTCACTAGCCGCATGCTGTGTGCTGGCAGCCTGTCAAACTATCGTCGTGTGGACAGTTGCCAGGGAGACAGTGGTGGCCCGCTGGTGTGCCAGGGTGAAGGCGGGCGCTGGACACTAACTGGGGTCATTTCCTGGGGTCACGGCTGTGGGAACCCCAGCTATCCTGGTGTATACACTCGAGTCAGCAGGTTCCTAAAGTGGATTGAGAAGGTCACCCTGGGTACTGCTTAATTCTGAGGATAGAATATTACTGTGGCTGATTTGTTTTAATATAGCGTGCTTAAAGTATGAGATGCCTGTCAGGGGAAACAGAGAGACCATGTTCCATTGTCAGAACAGCAAACCTGGCTTCCTCATTCAGTAGCTCAGCTCATTCCATGTTAATTCCCATTTATTGTGATTTGAAGAGCCATATGGTAAGTGTGTTTGAGTCTTGATTGAGGTACAAGTATATTGAATGTCCTGAATCCTCAAGGGTGAACTACACTATATGACCAAAACTATGTGGACACCTAACCATCATATCCATATGAGTATTCCAGAAAGTTGGAAAGACATAATTATCGAGAATGTCTTTGTATGTTGTAGAATTAGGATTTCCCTTCGTTGGAACGAAGAACACCAAACATGTTTCAGCATGGCAATGCTCCATGCACAAAGCAAGCTCCATAATGACATGGTTTGCCAATGTTTGTGTGGAAGAACCAGAGCCTTGGCCTCAAACCTTTGGGATAAATTGGAACTCCAACCGCACACCAGGTCACCTCGCCCAACAATATGAGAAAGAGCTATCAATCTGTCAATCCTTTCCTTGACCAGGTCGGGTGAGGTTTCCTCTGTTGAGCCACATTAAGCTGTCCGAACTGCATCAAAACATCAGCGCCTTACCTCAGTAATGCTTATGTGACTGAATGAGCACAAATCTCCATAGCCATGTTCTAAAATCTAGTGGAAAGCCTTTCCATAAGAATGGAGACTGTTATAGCAGCAAAGCAAGAACCATGACCATTGGAATGGGATGTTCAAGAACAGACTGGGGTGTATTGGTCAGGTGCTTACAAATTTTTGGGCATATAGTGTAGTGTTGTTGGACAGGATGTAGTATGTATTTAGAACCATATTGCACTAAACTGCATGCCATTATTGCAGGTGATTTTTTTCCTAAACATTTCAATTCGTCAGTATTGCGGGTCAGACAGCTCAAAGATGAATTGAGTTGTTCTTTTGTTTGTTTGTTTGCTTGTTTTTTTTTTTTTTTTTACATCTCTCACAGCCACATCTTCAGCATATGATTGTTACCACAGTCATGAATTTCCACACACTTTACTGTAAAAGTGTTGTAATTCGTGGCTGTGATAATTACACATGTAGATGTAGTAGATATAAATTTACTTTGAAAAATGCGACAGTGAATTAACATTCCAGAGGCGCTTACCCAGTGATTTTTGTAAATACTCATGTTGAAGCTTTGTTTTATTAATGCTACAGAGTTGTGGCAAGATGACATATAACTGTATCTCTGATTGTGGAATCCAGTTCAATGAAGTCTATGAACAAAAACGTTTAAGTGCAATTGTATTGTGCATACGGTGTTGCGTAATGGTGCAGAAGCTACATCATATCAGATCAACTTGTGAATGTTTACTTGATATGTTTAATATATCACATGGTGCACTTCAGAAGACCAAAGCTTCCATCCTAAGAAAAGCCTCTACTAGAAAACTGTATGACTAAAACTTTAGTATTCTGGTTCAGACCCAGTTCAAAAAGAATTTAAATGAACAATATTTTGCTCAGAACAAAAACAAAACTGGAAACACAATGCTCACTAGCTGTTCTGGAACAGAAACACTAACTGGAAATCTTGACTACTGGTTAATAATGGTATTTCATTTGTTCAAAAACTATCGACTCATTATAGAGAATATTACTTGCGTCTAAACTCTCGATGTTTCCCATGATTTCACTGTATCTATTTTCATGTGCTATGCAGAACAGGCCGTCATGTAACATGGCATTATTCATGCATAGAGAAACAAGATCGATTTAACTCTCTAAAAAATGTTCTCACGTCAAACAATTACCGGTATGTTAATGTATGCATTAGAAAGATGACCAAGTCTGTTTGTTGGTGCACTGCACTCATGCCAAATAGCATGTCTATGCATTTTTTAAAAGGCATTTAGGCTACTAATTCAGCATACAATGTACACCACTGCATTGGGAGTTATTTTGATAATAATAACTGCTGGTGAATTATTTTAAGATTTCGGAAAGCTAAATTGATCACAGTAAACAGTACAATTCCATGTGTGTGTGTTGGCATGTCCTTAATACAAACACAGCTGCCAGGCCTGATGGCTTCCGAAAGCTTACTATTTTATGATATTAGGCCTACATACAGCCTATATAAACAGAGCAAAATTAACCCGTTATTTGGTTTGTTCTCACTGATTTAGGAACTTTGTTTTGGACTTGGAACACATGAATGGAAACGTTAAACTGGTGGTTCTGCTCAGAGAAAATTGATTCATTTCATTTCCAAGTGCTACATAATACTGCGCCATAATTGCACTACGATTTGTACTGTATTATCAGTCTTTGTTGCAATGCAAAACAGTTTCCGCTGCCAAATGATGATTTTGAATTGTATTATTTATTATATAATCCATTGTCATGCACCATAATGTTACACAAACATCAGAATTATAAATCTCATTATGTGTGGAACTGCTCCTTGATCGGTGTATTATGTTGGACACATTATGTGGTGTGATTACTGTATTTTTTTCTCCAAAAATGCTTATCAATACTGATAAAGCAAGTGTCATTTTATAGTTTTGGTTGAGCAAATAAAAATCCACTAAGTGTTTGTGGGCAACCTGGACCATATTCTTTCACTGTATAGAGAGAATCTATTGGAAATGTTCTAGGGAATTGTTTTATTGGAAATGAAAAATGGGTCCCTTTATTTTGGATAAGGTTTTGTTTAGGTAGTTTGATTGTTGATTTAAAAAATGGAGCATTTGCTGTGCTCAGTGATAGTACGCTGGGTGTAGGTTTTGCATATTACACAAATTAGCTCAAAGTAGGCAGATTTGGTCCCAATGGCTCCAGTATCCAAATGGTCCAAATGGCTACTTGTGTGGGTTTAGGCAAAACACATTCCAATTTAAAAAGACTGACTATCAGTCTCATGGTTCGTGAGTTATATGTTAAATGCTGCCCTATTGCATCATCATTACATGTCCTCACATGCTGACTAGTAGTTGTCATTCTGCCCCTCCCTGCCCAGTTTGGAGTTTCTAAATTATATTTGCTGAATATCTGTGTGGGTTTCCCTCACCTCCCAAAATGCACTGATGGGCAGATTTGATATTCTGTTTCATGCTTAGGTGGGAACGTGTGTGTGTGTGTGTGTGTGTGTGTGTGTGTGTGTTCCCCTAAGGAGCAAAAATAATACATGGTGACTTGCCATGGACTAGACTTCCCTCTGGAGTGTATCCCTGCTTCATGCCTAGTGTTCTGGAGATCCACCACATTCCTGACAAGGATAAGAGTGACTGAGCGAGAGAAGTTGGTTCATTTTGCATATTTGTGGA
>JAQLOM010000037.1:7331254-7342316 GCA_030068315.1 Chrysichthys thysi | reverse complement strand
TTATTTGGATTTTTACAACATTATTGTTGAAATACACAGGCCTGAAAAAGGGGCGTTTCTTTTTTTGCTGAGTATATTTGAAGAGTACCCCAAGTTTTGATGGGGGGGGGGGTGTAATATGTTCTTGCTCAATGTATTAATGGTTGTATGCCATTAAAATCTGAAAGATTTTATTTAAACGATAGTGTTCCATGTTAAGAATTTTAACTTTGTTTTGTGGAAGGTTCCTAGCCGTCATCTAGCTTCTTCTCTGACTCTGGGTTAAACCTTGTGTTTTGTGTCCCGGCAGGCGTCCGCTGTGTGCTTGCGAGCCCCCGTATCCGAGTCCCTGTCCCGACTGCAGAGGGACCAACTGCAGAAGTTTGCACAGTATCTCATTAGTGAGCTCCCGCAGCAGGTAAGATTTGTTCCTTTTGAATGGTTTGGTAGCTCAGTGGATTCGTTCAGCTCTATTCTCTATATTGTCATTTCCTAGGCATCAGATGTAGTTCATGGAGCTGCCACTTCTTGTGGTTTAGAGGGTTCATATGTTTAAGAACACTATCTTCCAAAATGCAAGATCTAGGTGTACCAGACATCTACCACCAGATGTGGAACTTTATGGAGCTTGAAATTATGCACTTAGATTGATAATTGGCCAGCTTCAGATAAGCACTTTTAAACGAACAGGAATTCTGCACATCATAATATGTGCATTATGCAACGTATGCAAGACAAATGATTTAGTAGTATTACTGGAGGTGCATCCTTTGACAGTATGTTCTTTGTTGCCAGATCTTACCCACAGCCCAGCGTCTCTTAGATGAACTTCTGTCCTCACAGTCCACTGCAATTAACACCGTATGTGGAGCTCCAGGTATGGATCAGAAATTTGATTTCTGGGTATTGCCATTTGTGTGTGTGTGTGTGTTTGCCATTGTAGAAGCAGCTGCACAAACACATTTGAGGCGTAGACTCAAATAGTACCTCCTTCAGTCTTATCAGTTGTTTTGCTTTGCAAAATAAACAAAACACTGCTGTTTTTTGTTTTGTTTTGTTCAGTTTTGCCATGTCTGATTTAAAATCACCCAAAACAAGTCCAAAACTAATTACACCATATGACCAAATGTTTCTGGACACCTGACCAATATGTGGGTATCCCCCAAACTACTGCTACGAAGGTGGAAGCATAAAATTGCCTAGAATGCCTTTGTGTGCTGTAGCATTAAAGTTGCCAGCCAGTACAGGGCTCACACATGTTCCTGCATGACGATGCCCTTGTGCACAAATCGTGTACATTACATGTTAATGTTGGAGTGTAAGCACTTGAGTGCCCCTAACAGAGCCCTGTCCTCAACCCCACTGAACACTTTTGGGATGAACTGTAGTGTTTCCCACAGGACTTTGTGAGACTGTATGGGAGGACCTTGCTCAGACCATAATAGAACAGTTTGTGTATTTTAAAGTTAAGTGCATAAATCTGGTGCATGTTGAGAGTAAAATTAAACGTTTAGCTCTGTGAAGGAGTTTGTGCTCTAATCAGTTATATGATGTGGTATTTTAATCATAAACACACTAGTTGTGTATCTATGAAAGGTGATGACACAGCAAAATGGTGACGCTCACAAAGCATGGTAAAGGAGTTGAACAGTTCACAAATGGGTGAAACCAACCAACAAACAAACTACTACAGCATACATTTCAGCCCTCAAAGGGATGAAGCAGGATCTGCATACCTGTGCTCAACTGGTTTGTTTTCTTTTTAGAAAATATAAAATGCTGATTAGAGAATATGCAGAATAAATAAAGTGTTTAACCTTAGCCAAAAATAGACGTATTTAGACTGAGCCAAACTGCAGAATGTAGTGGTGGATGATGTGATGATCTTACATTTGTCCACATCTGTCGTTTCTATGAATAGAGGTTGAAAATAGTTATGTTCTCGGTGCATGTGCATGGCACAATCTTGTATACGTGCTGCTGTGGAAAAGACCTGAGCAAAGAATCACATTTCAGAACGCGTTGAAGCTCTGGTTAGACTCCAACCAATCATACAATTGTATTCTGAAGAATAATTACGCTACTGGATGTGTTTAGGAGTCAAATTTCTTAGTAAGGAACAAGATGAAGTCTGACAGTTCCAAAGCATACTGTATTCAGGTGAGGAGATGAGCACTGGACACACTGAAGTTAATGGTCAAGACAAGACAGTCTAGTGTGTGCGCGCCTATGCGTTGTGCCCAAGCAACAGGGCAAAACATAACATTGTTTATGTTGTTAGGAAAATGTGAAGATGGTTTCAGTTCATTCTGAAACTGTGGCAGGACAATTTAGGCTATAGCGGGCCTCCACAGTCTGTGTAATTAATGGTAAACACTGAACTAGAATGCTGACTGTACCCTAGGCCTCTACGCTTGACATCAGTGCCTGACCTCACTATTGTTCTTATGCCTGAATGGGCAAATTCCCACAGCCTTCTTTAAAATCTAGTGGAAAGCCTTCCTGGAAGTGTGGAGGTTATTATAAGAGCAAAGGGAGACTAAATCTGGAACAGATGGGTGGGATGATCAAGTGTCCCCAAACTTTTGGCCATATTGCATGCATCCCTTACAAACCCAATGCACTATTTTTTTTAAAGGCTACGAGCGTGGTTAGGATGTCAATATACACTGTAATATTTAAACATATCATGCAGTGCAGGATGTTATTAATAATACGGAGTTTCCCTGCTCAAAAGCAGCTATTCAGAAATGGGCCACGGCGCAACCGCCCTGCCAACACCGCAATGTAATGAAGTCTGTTGAACTCAGGCTCTGAAAATCATTCTTTGCCCCATAACACAGTAGAGCACCTTGGAAAGATGTATCCTGGGTTCATGTTGAGTATACACAACTGCTTGTTCAGAGGAGGCTGTTTTTCATTTAAT
Source organism: Chrysichthys thysi (assembly GCA_030068315.1). NCBI lineage: Eukaryota > Metazoa > Chordata > Actinopteri > Siluriformes > Claroteidae > Chrysichthys > Chrysichthys thysi. The sequence continues at coordinate 7,339,411 of JAQLOM010000037.1, read as the reverse complement.
CTTTCTCTATTTGACATGTACTGCCAGATTTATGATGTCTACTCATCTGATGTCTCAGTGTCAAAGCCAACTGTCACTACAGCTTTAGTGATAAGCTGGTGAGGTTGACGGCCTCCCCAAAATTAGCTTGGGGTTTATTAATAGAGAGCACAGTAAACTTGGAGCATTGAGATTAAGCCGGTATTGCTTCTCTGTGATAAACTGCTGCTGTAAGAAGTGCCAATTAAGGCTTTAAGCGGTTTCCTAAAACAGAATAACCCACTTAATATTAATTGTTCTTTTAGGAGGCAATGAAGCAGAAGGCTGAAAACACAAAAAAACAACACTATAAATTGGGTAATTGGAAAGAATATCTGTGATTTAATAAAGCGTAAAATCCAACATGTATCACACACAAGTAAGCTACACTGTCTACTTTAGTGGTGATGTCTTGGTTGCCCTACATTTAAGTTCAAAAGCATAATATCTTATCTGACCCTGCTACGGATGTACACAATAGTAAACAGTGATGTATGCAGTATGCGAAGATGCACACAACTGCATGCATCTTTAAGCCTTTGCCATGTGTTTTAATAAGATTTGATACTAAAGGTCTGTCATTTGTTTTTGTTTTTTTAAATAAATATTACCAAGAAGTGATTTTTAAAATGCACTAACTCCAGATGACTGTTTTCACCCTTCAAAATTGCATCCCACAAAGACTTGCAAAGATGTTTTTCCTCATCTAAATCGCCCCCTGTAGGATGGCTGCAGATTAACTGTGTGTCTTACAGACCCTACTGCCGGGCCTTCAGCTTCAGACCAAAGCACCTGGTACTTGGATGAATCCACCCTCAGTGACAACATTAAGAAGACACTGCACAAGTTCTGTGGCCCTTCCCCTGTGGTATTCAGGTATTAACAGTTATACTGTGGAACATTAGGACCCTTGAGCTATTTTTATTTTACAGGGGGCGGTGTTGAGCTTACACACCTGATTACGACAGTCTTGCTTTTTATCTGTTGAAACAAATTATTATATTTGTTGAAGAAACAAAGCCTTTAGCATTAAATCAAAGGAGACACGGATACACTCGAACAGAGAAGGGTGTAATACTGAAGCAGTTTATCAAAACCATCTCTAAAATTATTTAGCAGTAAAATATGAACATAAGGTCATCCGATCTGTAGTACCAATGTCTATGAACTTGGTAGACCTTTTTGATGCTACATGGTATTCCTGGATTCTCTTGCTCATGAAATAAGCTTCAATGCTCAGCTTTTGTATCTGCATTAGGTTCTGTACGAGATTAATAGACTAGGGAGAAATACTGTACCTCTGTGTTTTTAAACTGTACCTGACAACTTGAAAATGTTGGTCTTAATGTGTCTCCTCCAGTGATGTGAACTCCATGTATCTCTCTTCCACGGAGCCTCCAGCTGCAGCAGAGTGGGCCTGCTTACTGAGGCCACTGAGGGGCAGAGAGCCGGAGGGCATCTGGAACCTTCTGTCCATCGTCAGGGAGATGTTCAAGAGGAGAGACAGCAATGCTGCACCGCTCTTGGAAATCCTCACTGAACAGTGCCTCACCTATGAGCAGGTGTGCAACAAGTACTCACGTTCTCATTTATGCTCATAGGGATGGTATTATTCATGGATGGAGCAAAACACTAGCGCTGTTAACTGTACTATCACCCGTAGTATTACTGTGGTAATATAGTAGTACTAAAACACTAGTACTAAGTGTGTTGGTATCGGTGCTATTAATAATTTAGAATATGTGGTTTTAATTAAATGTAAGCAGTATGAAAGTGTTATCAATAGCTTGAGCACAGATGTTTCAGATAAATCTACAAAGCTACACAGTTGTCTGCAGATTATTGAAGAAAATGTATAGGTATCAGTATTCTGTTTTGCCAAACAACTGGAGTTTAGAATTGGGGACAAAAATGAATACCTGATAAAGTGGTACTAGTCTGTTTGGGAGCACACGTCAAATATTCCAAGCCACGTCCTCCTGGCTTTTGTTCGATGTCACTAATTAGTTAGCGTCCACATCATAACTCAAAAGTTCTCTTTGTTTTTATGGTCTAGATCATTGGTTGGTGGTACAGTGTGCGGACATCTGCATCTCACAGCAGTGCCAGTGGACATACAGGTCGCAGTAATGGGCAGACAGAGGTAGCTGCTCACGCCTGTGCCAGCATGTGTGATGAAATGGTGGTGCTCTGGAGACTGGCTGTGCTTGATCCCACTATGAGCCCCCAGAGGTATAGCTCCAAGCTTCTCAATGCTTCTAGACTTTGTGTACTGTGTTGTAAGCTTGTGCATAACCTGCTGGCTCTGATATCATTAAAAAGTAGCCATCCTGTGTGCGAGGAGACATTGAATTGTGCTACTTCAAGAGCTGTTCCAAATCACAAATAACGTAGGAATTAAAATATCATGGTATTAAAAAACACAACAGCGACCCTTTCCTTTAAAAGTTGAGTCTTTAGCCACAAATTATGATGAGCAGCAGTACAGCTTGTGTGGTGATGACTTGGACCTTTCCCATTACACAAAAATCCACTGTGCTTCTTATTATTTAATGTGTTCAACCAGAACTATATCTAATTTAACCACTTTTTAAAAGGCTGTTGATTCACTTTAGGGTAACTCCAATAAAAGGACATATTCAGTATTATTAATGCTATAAATAGATAGAGGACTCTTTTGTAGGGCAGCATGTTGCATGCCAGAGTTGCCAGGTCTCATTGAGTGGGCTGCTCTGACTTCACACGTGCAAGACGTATGTCCTTCATGATTTAAGCCATTCTCTGTGTTTTGTGTTTGACTAGACGTTTGGAGCTTGCTGCCCAGCTCAAGCAGTGGCACCTTAAGGTGATTGAAATTGTGAAGCGGGGACAACACCGCAAATCCCTGGACAAACTCTTCCAGGGTTTCAAACCAGCAGTTGAGTCTTGTTACTTCAACTGGGAAGTGGCATACCCTTTGCCTGGCATTACTTACTGCAGTGCAGACAAAAAGAGCGCTTCCTTTGGCTGGGGCCGGGCCGCGCAGCCGCAGAGAGGGGCCAAAGCAGGGGTGAGTGGGGAATCTCTGGAGACTGGAGGTGGACGAGGTGGTGGATCTGAATCTGGAGCTGCTGAACACAAATCACGTGGCAGCTCCCACCCACCCCAGCAAGAGGTGGCCGTGCGGCCCAAAGAGACCATTGTGAGCAAAAGAAAAGCCATGTCTGGGGTGAACAGTGGAGGGATGTTGGTACGTTTAGGTGGGGGTATGTCTCTATCCATAGATGAAAGCACAAAGGGTGCATATAAAGCTTGCAGCTCATCATTGTCTACTAGTGGCAAAGGCAAGCTTTCACAGAGTGGTAAGAGTTCATGTGGAAGTTCAAGTGCTGCTGGTGGGAAGCATCCAAGTGCCAAACGCCGCACTAGCAGTGAGGACAGCTCCTTGGAGCCTGATATGGCTGAGCTGAGCCTGGATGATGGGTCTAGCCTAGCATTGGGAGCAGAGGCGAGCAACACTTTTGACTTCATGCCTCCACCCCCTGAGATGCTGCCCTCACCCAGCTGTCTGCTCAGAGAACCACGCAAGTACAACAGCAGTAATGGTGGTGGTAACGTCACCAAGGACCGTGCGTTTGAGGCTAAACGTGGCATCCATGCAGCAATACCACTGGCAGCTGAAACCCAACACTGCTTCCCCAAAGAAAGCCCAATGGCTGCCATTGCAGTAGCAGTGGAGAAAGAAGTGGATGTGGAGGCAGAACTTGAGGAAAACGGAGGAGATGAAGATCCCGTAGATCCCGTAGATCCAGATGCTCTCCCATCTATATCAGCTATGGTCACAGCAAAACCTTCTCGAAGCCGAAGAGAAGGAGAAGGAAGCAGCGCACCAGGGACACCTGGACCCCAGGTCCCAGAGGCGGCAGCAGCTGGTGGAGATCCAGTTGGTGAGGATGATTACCAGGCCTACTATCTCAGTGCAGCCTCTGAGGAGGGCGCTGAGAGAGGAGTACCAGATAGCAACCTCGAGGAAGAACCAGACATCTTTGCTGGAATCAAACCTCTGGAGCAGGAAGGTCGGATGGAAGTGAGTAGATTTGTCAGGCTTGGTTTTTTTTAATGCTGATGCCTTTTCTCAGGTCATGCATAAGCTATGGTGTGCATTATTTAAAACCATCTGCTGTGTGTAGGTGCTGTTTGCCTGTGCAGAGGCTTTATATGCTCATGGTTACAGTAATGAAGCATGTCGTCTGGCTGTGGAGCTAGCAAGAGATCTCCTGGCTAACCCTCCTGACCTCAAAGTGGAACAGCCACAGACAAAGGTAACAAGCAAACAAACTGAAGCTGACAAATGTATTGGGATTTCCCATCTACATTTGCTCAAAACATGATAAATAAATGTTATGGTGGTCAAATACTTCAATTCAAAATAGTTACATTTAGTATTTATAGTAATGCGTAATTGTTGAATATTAATCATTTTATAATTTTATACTACCACAGGCAGAAATAACAAAAACAACGAAAACCAGTGTATTTTTTTATACCCTAGACTCTGTAAAACTCTTTTTTTAATGTTTTACATTCTCATGTCTCATTTCATCACTTCAGCCACAGGGGTTGTTGTTGATTCTTATGGTTAGGGATGCATTGAAACTGATACTGTTGTTTGGTATAGTTCTGCTACTGGTACTGATAAAAATGGTATTGCTACCTACATCTGATACCACATAATACTATGTAATGTAAGCCTATTGTACACTGTTATGCTAATGAACAAATGACATGAAATGACAGTGACCTGGACACGTCATGATTAACGATCACAAAATGAAGCGGACTGCAATCTGTGATGTGTTAAAATATCAATGAAATACTACAGCATCTTCAATATCAACCATGATGAAGCATCACATTTTGCTCTGTGTTCTATTAAATCTGTGAATCATGTTGTTTTGCATTTGTTAGGGTAAGAAGAGTAAGGTGTCGACCACCAGACAGACACAAGTGGCTACTAAAACTCTTTCCAAGGCAGCCTTCCTGCTCACAGTGCTGAGTGAGAGATTGGAGTTTCATAACCTAGCCTTCAGCACTGGCATGTTCTCATTAGAGCTCCAGAGACCTCCAGCTTCCACCAAGGCCCTGGAGGTACACACCATCTTTCACATGACCAAAAATTCCTTCCATTAGTTATCTTTGCTCGTAAATCTTGGTTTCTGTCTTTAGGTGAAGCTGGCATATCAGGAGTCGGAGGTGGTTGCTTTGCTGAAGAAGATTCCTCTGGGTCTTGTGGAGATGACCGCCATAAGGGATAGAGCTGAGCAGTTACGTGACGGAAACTTCTGTGATTATCGGCCAGTTCTGCCGCTCATGCTGGCCAGTTTTATTTTTGACGTTTTGTGCACTCCAGGTGAGTCTCAGCTTTGCATAAGTGCTTCTAATATTGCCATTGCCTTTTTTAAAGGATGAAGCCACAATCTTGTCAATGCCCTCTAGTCATATCAAATTAACTTGCCTAGTAATAATGTCGTTCAAACACACTGCAATAAATGCTTGATTTTTAAAAGTTTACTTTTGTGCGGACAAATCATCAGTGATGTATCAAACAACCAAGCCTTGCTATATTTATATATAAATTGTTATATAGTTCGGGTCTTTGTAATTTGAGAACATGGACAGATGGCCTTTATGGTTGATGTATAGAAATGAGCATTAAATATTATATATAGGTTCCCATCTATTTTTCTGTTTTTATTGTAATAGTGGTCTCTCCCACGGGTTCACGGCCACCCAGTCGTAACCGTAACAACGAGATGCCGGGTGATGAGGAGCTGGGCTTTGAGGCTGCTGTTGCTGCTCTAGGTGGGCTTGCATATAGTGACTGCACCCAAGTGTGTATCAGAAATATGTTCGACCAATTACTAAATCAGTCGTGCTATTTACAACAAGTGTGTTTGTTTTTGTTTGCGGTTAGGTATGAAGACTACAGTTAGTGAAGCAGAGCACCCTTTACTGTGTGAGGGAACTAGGAGGGAGAAAGGAGACCTTGCTTTGGCTCTAATGATCACCTACAAGGACGACCAGAGCAAGCTGAAAAAGGCTCGTAATGTTTTAGTAATTTTTAGCATCCTAGTTCTAACCTCACTCAAATGGTATTGGGTCATGTTGATTAGGTCATTTTATTTATTTTTTCAAATAAAGATTCACAGGTACAGTCAACGTGCTGCACCACACAAACAAATTTATTTACAAAATTGTGTCCATATATGTCAAACGTGGTGATTGGAGATTAACCTTAGCAGCTTTGAAAAGGATGGCTGTTAGACTGTCCAGTTTTGTCATTTTTTTAAACCTGTGATGTAAATATAAAAAACAAGAGTAGCAAGTAATGCCTCTAAAACGCGTCAATGCCTCTATTTCGCATTGGAGTATTTAATCGCGTTTTATAAAGCAAGGGTATTGAACTAAAATGAAAGTAAAATAGTATGCAATTAAAATAAAAATTCAAGTCAGTTCCATTTTCCTTTCTTGCAGTTATTGTCTGGATAATTAACTAAGAACTTAATGGCAGCAAAAATGACCGTTTACTGCTTACATTACATTACTGTTATTTGGCAGATGCCCTTATCACAAGCGAGTTGCATTTATCTAATTTTTATACAGCTGAGCAGTTGAGGGTTAAGGGCCTTGCTCAAGGGCCCAGCAGTGGCAGCTTGGCGGTGCTTGGATTTGAACTCACGGCCTTCCGATCAGTAGTACAGCATCTCAACACCCCGCCCATGCTTAACCATGATTTAGTTTATTGCTATAAATGGATGTGGAACTGCTGAAAGATGTATTTTCAATTAGATGTGGTGAAGAAATTAATGCTTCTCTGTTCATTCGTCTTTAAACATATAAGTTTTCATTCTTGACTTTTCTGTCTAAAAGCCATGACTTCGGTTTGCTGCTTGGAGCAGACAGGGTAAATAAAGTGGAAAATTTATGAAAGTTTGTGAAAAGTCTCCTCTTTCTGACCTTATGTTTCTAGCCCTGTAGCTGGTCTCTGGTCTGATGATCAGCTAAAGAAACTTCCATAAATGCATGTCATTGGATAAACTGCAACAGAGGATCTCCTAGAGAAACTGAACTGATTCATGTTAAGAAAACTGGAGTCATATGTTTATCAGATCTGCTTCAGTCTGTTGAAATATTTTGCTGGGTTCACCTGCTATCCACCTTTAAACGACTGCCTGTGCTTTACTAGTGACTTAGTTTTTGCTTAACTTGGCTAAATATTTGGTCAAATCTATTTAATACATTGTGTTGGAAAACAGAAAAGACAGGCTGTCACTGTACAACTCCTTTATTGATATACCACCCATTTCGAAAGTATTGGAATAGCAAGTATAATTCTTTTGTTTTTGCAGTACACTGAAGACATTTAGGTTTGAGCTCAAAAGATGAATGAGACAGAATTCCAGCTTTTAGTTTCTGATATTTACATCTAGATGTGTGAACACAGTTCCTTTTGTTTAAACCTAACTGCCTGTCAAATGCTCAAAAATATTGGAACACATGACTGCCAAGTGTTTTTTGTTGCCCAGGTATGCTTTGTTGGATATTAGATAGATGTTCTACAATTCATAGCTCTGAATGTCTCTTCAAAGTTTGAGCTCCAAGTTGTACCTGTGAAGACTGCATTTGTTGACTTGAAGACCCCAGAGTTGCCTATGGGTGAAAGCCAAGCCATTTTAAAGCAGAGAAGAGAGGGGAAAATCAATCAAAGCCATTGTGCAAGCATTCGTCATAGTCAGTACAACAAATTGACATATCCTGAAACAGAAAGAAACAACTGGCACACTAACAACCAGACATCAAACAGGTCAGGCAAGGAAAAGAGCAGCAGTCGGTGACAAATATTGGGTGAAGAAAAATCCAAAAACAACAGTCAGTAACCTCACCAACAGCCTCCATAGGGCAGGGGAGATGGTATCACAATCCACTATTCGAATTAGACTTGATCAAACCTTTCTTAACCTCTACCGACGGGATGGAAAGGCCAAGGTGCCGAGAAAGAAAGGATCTGCTTGTGATCCAAAACATACAGTTGTGGTCAAAAGTTTACATACACTTGTAAAGAACATAATATCATGGCTCTCTTGAGCTTCCCGTTATTTC
>JAQLOM010000037.1:7307507-7317879 GCA_030068315.1 Chrysichthys thysi | reverse complement strand
TTTGAATTAACATTTTTTTAAATAATATTTTATATTCCAGAGTCCCGCGAAAGCCAAAAAATTCCGTGAATCAAAATGTGAAAATCCGTGATGCACTGACCTCGCAAGAGGTGAACCGAGATATTGTGGGGGCTCACTGTACATCAACATGGGTTAAAGTACATTCTAGCTAAAAAAAAAAAAGTGTTTGGATGACACCTGCACACCAGTTACAGTCTGCATGGTGAAAAGTTTTGTTGTTCATTTGATTCCCTTACGTGGGAGGTAGAATAAGCTGAGCTTAAGTTTTTGAGTATTTTGGGTGTCATACCTTCAGGTCTTAAAGGGAGTTGTAGTCGCTCTGCAAGATCTTTAAATATTACATTTAACTGAGAAAACCTGAGAATACACACCCTATATAGCTAGCAAGTGCAACAGTCTTGAAAAAATTAGAAATGAAATCCGTGGTCTTGCAGCAGAAGTGATAGCTGAGAACATTCTGCACGGTTCCTCTTGTTCCGTTTCGGCAAAACCGGAAGGACACTGCGACTAACAGCGTCTCCGTCTCTGATACTGTTATGACAATCTGATGGCAGGCTGAAGAAGTATTTATGCGGAATGCTTAATTTCCCCTTATGAGGAAGTGTAAAAGACAGTAAGTATGAGTCAGACACGGAGCGTGAGAGACAGGTCGGCGTTCAATGAGGGTGTTCTCGCTTTCTCCTCTGCCAGCAGCTTTCAGGGCACGGGCTGTCAGTGTGTGTTAGACATTCTCTCATCAGCACAGCCCACCGAGCGAGCACGCTCAGACTCCCCCCATCCTCTATAAACACGGTGCCATACACTATTTATATGCACCGAGGGCAACAGACGGCGGAGCTCTCCTTAGAATCTTAACTTGGTACATCTTTGATGTGAAGTTGCCTTTTGTAAAGGATACCTCTTATATCTGGTCTCGGTTGCTAAAAAAAATATACTAAACCACTTATTAATGAAATGTGAACCACAAAAGACGAGATTGAAAAATCCTCTCGAGTTTGGTTGCTGGGGAAGTTTGGTAATTAAGGTTTTCAAGTCTCAGACCACAGAGAAAGCTTTAATACTAGAGCAAAAAAAGAATGCGAGTATGGCAGCCACGTCCTTGAAGACGGTCATAATTCTTAGGAGCTATCAATAGCTTTTCATTCCTTTTGTGCAGATCAGAAATTTCTGGAGTTTCAGAAAGGAAAATAAGTATGTACACAGTTTAATTACATGTCTGGTGTCATTTAAAAAAACAAAAACAAACAGCAACTCCTCATTAATAAAGACTGGTTTAATGTGCATCCTCAGAAACCCACAATAGTGTTTATTAAAAGAATTACGTGCAGTGAATCTTTAAAAACCAATCACGCGTTGCTCTTCTCTTCACTGAGAGGCTACACTTGATTTCTTTCATGTTGCCACCAACAGCACAAGCTGTCTTACCCCCACTGCAATATTACCACAGACACTTGTTTGTTGATATACAGGAGAGACTGTGGTGCTAAATCGCTCTCCCTGTGCACGTCTATCTAATGAGTTGACGTGGCATTCTCAGACAGAAATCTGCCCTGACTGGCAGCGAGGGATTTGCTGTAAAGAAATATGTTCCATATGGTGTCTTTCTCTGCCAGTATCCTTCGGGAACATTTTTATGCTTTGTTTATTTGCCAGTTTATAAACATGCTGAAACTTGAGCTATCTGTGCACCTTGAGATTTGATTTGTTTTTGAATTCAGGGTGCAGAGGTATGATTATTATGATTGTTTATATATTGTGATGCATCTCAATTTCTGTTGCATGTAAAATGTTTTCCCCCCAGCATGGCCACTTTATCATTTTTATCCCTCATGAAAAACACTAGACACAATGTTTTTTTTCTTTTAAATTGGCATGATTAAAGATTAGAAATAATGCACCTTCTAGTGCTCCTGTTGTTGCAAAGCTCCAGCAGGACCCACATACAGCTTGGTCTTTTACAGGAGTAACACTGTTCAGATATTATTAGCATATTTAAGGGCTGAAACTAAACACCGGTAAGATCTCATGTTGTACATTCCCGAGCTAAATTCCATGACCCGCGAAACGTTGCTGTTAATGTTCATTCTGTCTCATTAAGGTCCATTAATTTTTTGAATACATTTGAGTATTGAATCTTTGTGGAGTATTGAATCTTTGAAAGTGGATCAGATTTGAATTTCCACATCAGGTTTTAAAGTTTAAAGGGCTTAAGCAAAGCTTATGGGTGGACAAGTTCTACATTTATTAGCTAGCCCAAAGAACTATGCTTGCATCAGTCACGTAAAAATATTTAAAAAGCTGGACACACCAGGTCTTGCCAGTTTTGTGTTTTTACAACAGCTTGTCCAAGTTGTATTTCAGCAAGAATAAAAGCCCATGTGATTAAAATGTCAGATTATGACATTTTAGACATGAATGCAGAATATTTCAACATACTCAACGATCAGGATTGCGGTTTATCGTTTCAAACTGTCCTGCAGCGTGACTCACTCTAATTTTATCTTTCGCCCCCCATTCTAAAACAGTATATCAACTATCGGCTGATCCATCTGACCCCGGCAGACTACGATGACTTTGTAAACATAATCCGGAGCGCCCGAGGGGCATTCTGTCTCACCCCGATGGGCATGATGCAGTTCAATGACGTCCTACAGACGCTGAAAAGGGGGAAGCAGACCAAGGAGCTGTGGCAGCGGATCTCGTTGGAGATGGCGACGTTTTCGCCCTGAGAGCCCCACACACCAGCAGGCACTGACTGACTGAACTGCAGCTCACCCCAGAGCTCAGCCCAAGCCTAGTGTGAGCCACAGCGCCCCGCCTCCCGCAGACCCATCACTGGCAGCACAATCAGTCCTCTTGGTCCTGTGTTACTCCAGGATGTGCAGTCTCATGGAGTTTCTGAAACATGGGGCTAACTCCTGTCGAAAGGATCCTTCCCTTATTATAGTACCCATTGTCGTGTCTGAGGGTTTTTTTGTTTGGTTTTTTTTTTGTTTTTTTATTTTGGGTGTGACGTCAAGTAACTTATGACTAGTGTTTTTATCTTAAAATCTGTCCTTTTTCCTCTTTTCACTATGTTGTTGCTGTGCTTCACTGAGTTTTAGTTGTATGGTTATTGAAATACAATGTTTTTTTCATTTGTTAGTTTTGTTAATGTTTGTTGATTCAAATTTGAACGAAAACTAAACTTCAGACTCATACTGCAACATTCCTCTGCTTTTGGAGGAGTGAGCCTCCATTGGGCATAAAGGATTACAGCGTTGGCTACTCGGTGTATGAACGAGGGAAGAACATCCTTTATTAAAAGAAGTAAACAGACATTTAATAGGAAACAATAATCAAGTACGGGTGAGGATTCTTCTACTTTTTTTGTTTTGTTTTTTTTTTTTTTTTTTCTTTTTTTTTTTTTTTTTTTTTTTGATATTTTGTATAGTGTGTTGTGTGCAGAGAACAGTCTGAGGAATGAAAGTGACTGCTATCTGAGTTCCCTTTTCCAGCTGGCTGTTGGTGGCGACGGCTTGAGGTTTTGGAGCACTGAAGTTTGGCTGGACCAGATTTTTTAAAACCTCGATGACTTTTCAGAATTTATCTCTTATAAGTCTACTGCCGACTGGCTCTCGTCCTTCCACTCTTTTTTTTTTTTTGTTTTGTTTTTTGTTTTGTTTTTTTTTACATTTTTTTTTTTATTTTCTCAATGTTAAACTTCACTTCATTTTGGTTTTGTTTTCTGTGCATGTGTATTCATCAAATGTCGATGTGCATACACAGACTAAAGCAGTATTATCTCAGATCTTTTAAGGTCTCACAAACACACTTTTGATGTTGACCGAGAGAGGTGGTGGTCCATCACCAGGTTCCCGTGTTCCAGCCTCAAGTCCGGCACCCACTTTGGAGCTCACTAGTAGGGAATGATTGTAGAAATTGTACTGTGATATTTTTGTATTCTTCAAAGTGTAGCTTGATTGGGAAGAAGATATATAAATATATATGAATATATAAACTGTGCTGATTGCAAATGGTTGTAATCTAGACTAAAGGAAAAAAAATGAAAATGGAACAGACAAAAAGCAATATTGAAAATGTAGAGTTTACTTAATAAAGATAACTCAAAACACTAATTTTGTGATTTTAAATTTGTTGTAAATTACACATGGGTTTGGGTTTTAATTACCCGTTCGAATAGTTGCTCTTTAGTTCCTGTAACCAAAGATAAATCCAAAGAAAATGTACCACTGACCTCTTAAGATGGAACATGGATAGAAAGTACTTCATCTGGCCTTGAGTTTTGTTAATGTGTAAACCCTCACAAGGACCAAATGGGGGGGGACCCACCCTGTATTTGCAGTGCCTTTAAAGCTGGAATTCAAATCTGTTTTGGATGTTCAGAGTGGAACAGTTTGCCTTGAAAGCAAGGCATGTAAACTCAGTACTGTTGAAGAAGAAAGAGGAAGGAAAAAGAAGAAAATAGGATCTTGCATCACACTCAAGGAAAACGATATTTTGAGTTATGAATATAATAACCTTTAAAGATCAGTGTTGTAAGAAGATAATACCCATGCTGTTACAGTGTAGTCGTTTGAAAAATGGTTCATTTTACTTGTTTGGAAACTCGGCGGATACCCAAATTTGGGAATACAAAGGAATTCCCAGAATTCCCCTTTAGACCCTTCTTGTCTACTGGTTTAAAATGAATATACATGATAAATGGGTTTTTGTGTCAGCAGCTCTGAGATGTTCAGCATTTATTTTGATTTTGTCTCATTGTAAAGATATTCTGGATTGAGATCCAAATTTAGATGAAAAAATGTCTGATATTTACTTTGAAGGAATAGATGCTGAATTTCAGCCCCACTGGAAACAACAGGAAAATATCATTTGTGTTTAGCCTTTAAATTATTATCCTGGCCTTTTAACGCAACAAATGAAAATGGTCGAGGAAGAATCTTATGTTTGAAATTGTTTTTTAAAATTAATGCAAGGGATTTTCATCAGACATGTAAAAACTTGAAAGCTGTGCAGACTTTATATCTTCTTCTTTCGACTGCTCATTGCTCGACTGCGGCACAGGTTTTCTGCTGGATGTCCTTCCTGATGCAACCCTCCCAATTAATCCAGGCTTGGGACCGGCATTAAGGCCGCACTAACTTGTGCACGCCAGTGGTAGGGACCATTCACATTCACACCGGTGGGCAACTTGGAGTATTCCGTTGACCTAATCCACATGTTTTTGGACTGTGGGAGGAAACCTGAGTATCTGGAGGAAACCCTCGCAGGCACCGGGAGAACATGCAAACTCTGCACGGAAAGGCACCCTGTACAGACTTTGTATAATTAATAATAACTATAACTATATTAACTATAATAACAACTATAACCCCCCCATGATCTGCTTGGAGAGATGCAGGATTAAACTTTCTCTCTCACCAGGGGGCGCAATAAGATGAGTTTTGAACTTCTAACTCACTATTGACCCTGACCTGTTTGTAGATACGTTTTGCATGCGTTGAATGAATTCAAATCTGGTTATTTCAATGTTAAATATTTGATTTATATATAGGACATGTCACATGTGGCATCACTCCATATCTGATTGCACTGATATAAATATATTCCCTTCAGCTAAGGAACATCAGTTATTCTTGATAATCAGGAAACCTGGTGGATGGTTGCAGAAAACGACGTGTTTCTGTAAGTGCCAGGTGTAATGCAGGCTTAAACCTACAGTGCATTATTGTGATCTAATTGCTAAGTAACTTCCCTCTGTTGAGCCCCTTACCTGGAGGAAAGAAAAAAAACAGGCTGAAAGGAGGCGCTCTGTTGTGGAAGCTCCCATCGCCGATTTTTCACACGGGGGGGGCTCAAAACCCCTTTTTCTCTTGCAAAAGGCTACAAATCCATATAATTGAATCCGCGTTGATTAAACAATATATTCCGTATTGCATTATACGAATTTGATATAATGTCAAAGAAATATCTTCAAGACACACGTGTCTTCGTTCTCTCAAACTTACGCTATCACCCAGGTCGGTGCGCTGATTTGGTTTGGTCCGGAGTTTCGGCCTCAGGAGTCGCGAGCCAGCAGCATCACACAGCCGAATGAAGATGGCGGATTTGTAGACGCTGATGCTGTCAACAAGACTTTGAATTAGCAGCTCTTTCCAAACTTACCGCGTGTCCAGATACTCGTTTTTGGATAGTCGGGCTTCAGAAGTCGTCTCATTGTGAGTAAAGTTTAATTGAACCTGTTTTAAATGCTATTTCCTTACTCTTCTCGGTCGGTGAGTAACGTATGCTAACCTCAGTAACGTTAACGTTGGTGCGTGTCCGCGCGCGCGAGGAAGCTCAACTAGCCGGTTGGCTAAAAACTTGTTTAAATAAAAACAAACCGACAAGACAAACAAACGCCGTCATGTTGGTCTATCTATCTATTTATTTATTTAGCTTAGAATGGTTTGTAGTGGTGTTATATAGGGGGAAACAGCTCCATAGGTGTGAATGAACACTTAGTAGTTGTGAAGTTGGAGTAGTTTTAAAGGGAGAAGAAATCCGTGTTGAGTGACTCGAGGCTGAAATGAGCTGCACGAGACCCTCCGCCGTTTGGAGGACCACTGACTGAAGTGAAGAGGAAACTGGAGATGCTTAAAGCCCTCCCCGGTCTTCTTTTAAAACATTTATGCCATTCTTGCGGTGCGTTAGTTTGGATTAAAGATAACGTAGGAGTGTTTTTTGTTGTTGTTTTTAGTTGTTCTTTGAGCATTTCTTCATGCCCCACATTCAAATTCAGAAACTTACCCAAGAAGGAGTGAAGTGAGCTGCCTTCATCGTCTCCTCCTATTTGCTCTTGTGGACAGTTGCATGTTTCACTTGGTTTCTTTACACCAAACCGAACACGGGTTAAAGGTAGTTATATTATGTTGTATTATACAGTATAATGTTATTTTATTTGCGTTCATTTAATGCACAAACAAACAAAAATTCCCGGTGTTATCTTTGTTACAGGAGTAAACCTTCCCGAGTCCTCGTGCACCTTTAGTCTCGGTAACTTGCACGATTTGAATCTTGGGTGAATTGTTTGGGATCCTCTTTGGCAGTCGTGGGGTCAAACACGCGGTGGCGTGCTGCATTCCGGGGAGTTAATCAGCCCTATTGCACGTGTTTATTTCGTCTAGACGGGGTATAAAACGCGACTGGTGGCGTGCGTACAGTGAACGCACCTCTGGACGCTCAGCGTTGCAGATGCGGCGGTTTAGTCAGCATGACAAAAGAGAAAAACGGCTCGAAGATTAATCATCTCGGTGCATTAAATCAAATTATTTAGTGCAAGAAGAAAATGGAGGAAAGCATATGAACGAGAATGTGAGTGCGTCCGAGTGCAGGCTCTTTTAATTGGGAGTTTGTTTTGGGAGTCCATTAAGATAAGCAAGACCTTTTTGCTAGGGATGGCAGAAATAGTGGCCTGCCATTACAAAAATTGCTTTCATGAGTCAGTGGCACTTAATAGATTGACTTCTGCCAGTGCCTTGAAATGAGTTGCCCCCCCCCAGCATTTGAGCATGTATTGCCGAGAAACTTCGTACATAAGCTGAAATCGTTTAATGTGTTGCACCCATGCTTCCTCTTGCCCAAATATTTCCAGATATGTCATTAGATGTGTAGGTCATGTTGTGGTAGGATCAAACTGTGTGTATCTTGTTCATATTTGTGAGGGAAGCTGCCCCGGGTGCGTGTTGGACATTGCTTCTAGAGACATCATCGTTTGTTAAGGGACTTTCAGAGGGACAGAGGGGACTAGTACATGCAGAATGCAGGAGAGGTTTCATTAGCCACAGAAATGCCGACTTTCCGTTTAAATCTTTCAAGCCATTTGGGTCATTTGCTCCAAACAGAATATACCGTGTAACAATGGATCATTTAACAGTTTTTATATATGCACTGGAAATCGCCAGGCCGGTTCAAAGCGCACTGTTGCGTTTCCCTGTCGGACGTTTCTGATGCTGATTTTCTCCCCATTTCATAATTTAGATGCGTGGGGATTTGTAACAACGAAAGATAGAGACCGGCAAAGCTGATTAAAGTTATTCAGCAGCTGTTGCTGAGATTTCATTCTAAAAATGAAGTATGGATAGGCTTGATATGGTATTATATGCTAGTGTTTGTTCTCTGTTAATAGAATTAAGAGCAAAAGTAAGGAATGTATTTAATGAAAGAGTAATAATAATATAATATAATGCCACGGTGCTGGAAGGATCAGTGTCGTGACTGAAGCGGAGGCAATCATCTGTGAATATTTGCTTGTTGCATCATTATAGTAATGTGGAAAAATATTATGTGGTAATGCAGAGGCAGATGGCTTATTGTACAAATGATGTTTCCTCAGATATTGAAACATTCATGTTGTATTATTAAAGTGAGATAAGGTTTGCTCATATTTGTCACACTTAACCTTAGACTGACTGACTGAATGATGGAATAAGGCTGTTAAGCAGCTGAGTGACTTTTTCCACATAAAGGTTTCATTTCCAAATGAGTGATCTGTTATGGTCCAAAAATAAACAAAGCTAATAGTCTAATTATCTGTAGGGCGTTCCTCTTACAATCAGGAATCAATTGACAAATCATGGGTCATAATTAAATCAGACAGTAAATCTCTCTCTGACACTCACGCACTTTGTTTCTCGATGTCTTTCTATCGCGCACTCTGTCTGTCTCGCCTTCTCTCTCTCTCTCTCTCTCTCTCTCTCTCTCTCTCTCTCTCCGTCTGTCTCGCCTTCTCTCTCTCTCTCTCTCTCCGTCGTTCTCGCCTTCTCTCTCTCTCTCACTCTCTCTGTCTGTCTCGCCTTCTCTCTCTCTCTCCATCTGTCTCGCCTTCTCTCTCTCTCTCTCTCTCTCTCTCTCCGTCTGTCTCGCCTTCTCTCTCTCTCTCTCTCTCTCGCCTTCTCTGTCTCGCTCTCGCCGTCTGTCTCGCCTTCTCTTGCTCTCGCCGCCTGTCTCGCTCTCGCCGTCTGTCTCGCCGTCTCTCTCCCTCTCGCCATCTCTTGCTCTCTCTTTGTCTGACTCCCTCCCTCACATACACGTGTTTTCCCAAATGGTGCTACCCCGACATATAAATATATAATTTTAAGCTTTTTTTCCCCAGCTAATTGATGACTACAGCTTATGAGCTTTTGAGTTCCCAAAGATGAATGTTGGTTATTGGAGAGGTTGGAAAGGTTACCTATGAATGTGTGTGATGAGACTGCATGCTGTTCAGTACACAGGAATAAGACGCATGTAATCAGAGTTATTGTGTCCAAAAGAAGAAGAGGTTCTGTTCTGAAGTGGTGCATTACCTGGTGGGCATGTAATGATTCGCCCAACTCACAGCTCAGTTTGATTTACTATAATGGGTTCACAATTAGATTTTGCCACTAAGTTTTTGGGAAAAAAACTTAAGATAAATTCTATAAAATGCAACATTTATTTTCCTATTTATCAGCTTAAATTTCATTCTCTCTCTCTCTCTCTCTCTCTCTCTCATTCCTGTCATGCCGTCCGGCACGTAGGGTGTCAAGTGGCCCCCATGGGGCTCGGTTGACATTTCCGTCGCAAAGTGCATTCTGCAGGGTGAGGTTGCTACCAAGGTGCAAACAGGATATCAGAGACTGGCGTAAACACGAGAATAACAAGAAACAGAAACTTGGTTAAAACTGGAAAAACTGGCAACTAATGCTTTGCGACCTTGACGTGTCTGCGTGAGTCTTCTTATAGTTGCTGCAGTCAGTCCCAATCTGGTACACCTGTTGACACCCGCGTGACGTGCCGAGCATGACGCAAGTCCCCGTGTACGCGCTGGTGGCATTGTGGAGGAAAACCCAGAAGTAATCTTTAGCAGTGCGGGTTCTCTGACATACGCCGCTATTGGGAGTGTTCAGAACATGTACTCCATGTGGGCTGTTTTATGATAGTTTCGTTTATTTTTACTTTATATTTTGTATCAGTCATTTTTATGTAAGTATTTGTGGGTTGTGAAACGAATTATCTGAGTTTCCGTTATTTCTCATGGGGAAATCCACTTTGATATACCATATATCTTCTAATAGTGGCCTGTCTCTTATAGACACCCGTTTCTAATAAACGCCGGGTTAAAAACATGTCACGACAAATAGACGCCGGTCTCCATAGACGCTGGGCTGCTTTAAGCGCCGGTCTGTAGTAAACTCCGATCTCCAATGACCCACTGCCTTTTCCGTACGCTACTACTCTTTTCGTACCTGAAATGTTCATCCGCTGTTGTGGCCTACATTTTGTGGCCGTAAATACGGTACTGTAACGGCAAGGCTAGGAGAGGGTGGCGAAACCGTGATTGAGCAGC
>JAQLOM010000037.1:7180461-7195619 GCA_030068315.1 Chrysichthys thysi | reverse complement strand
ATACACACACATACATAAAGAGCTAACGGCCCTATTCGGCATACATGAGCACACACACACACACACACACACACACACACACACACACACACACACACACACTCAGACTGTCTGTGTGACTGATTGACACATAGCATGCCATCCCTCCCATTCGTAAAATGTGGCCAGTTTTGCGCTCTTGGGCTCCCAGCCCTGGTTGGTTTAAACATTGAACTCGCAGTGTCATGATGGTGGGATGAATGTGTTTCTGCTGTCCCTCTAAATGAGCTTTATCACTCGAAGGAAAAGGATTCTGAATAATTGAAATCATTTGAAGCAGTGAATCTTAAATATTTTTGTAGCCAGGGACTCCTTTAACTGTAAAATAACATCCATGGACCCCTTCAGTATAGGTTTAATCCATGAAAATTATGGCAAAATTTTACGTTTGATTATTTGTAGTTTGTTTGTTTGTTTGTTTGTTTGTTTATTAAGCCATGGAGCACGCTCGCACACACAGTTGTCTTCAGTGCTTGGATTCCTAAGTATAATAAATTTGATAATATATCATTTGATTTCCATCACTGTCGCAAAAAAAAATCATGGACCCCTTAAACAGGGCCAATTTTTCCTTAAAAATATTATATAATATATGAAAATGGTTAATGCTTTTCAACTCTCCTTTGCTCTTCTCTCTCTCTCTCTCTCTCTCTCTCTCTCTCTCTCTCTCTCTCTCTCACTCAGCCAAGAAGAGGAGGTGTGCTTATATAAGTGTATTCTGCCTCCTCTGTTTTAAAACAATAGCGTTTCCCACACAGGAGGAAAAGCCCACCCTCCACAAATGGTGGAATGTTTATAGTGCTTGTCTTATTTCTGAACTCTCAGGTAATTGTTCGGAGGTCACACGGTCCTCTCGGACACGTCGGGTCGAGCACAGAGCATTGTGTCTGAAGTTAGCAGCTCATTTGTGATCCTGGCATTTACACTTGCGGTGAAAGAGCTCAGCAGATACTCGTGTGTAAGCAGTGCTCACTAAGCGCACGCTCTGTAGCAGTTAGACACCTTTCCAGGTCTTTTAGATTGCAGAAGTGCTAAGCTGCAGCATTTGCATATTTTTAGCTCACTTGACCGATCTGACCTCTGAGCTGTGAGAGGAAAGACTCGCACCTTCCCTTTCTCTGCTTCCGTTTTTTTCTTTTTTCAAACCTAAAACCTGGCTGTTTAGAAGTCTTTCCAGATGTTGAAAAAGCCTGTCGATAATTCTCCTGTTTGTTCTGTATTTTTCTTGTTTTCGGTCTATGGTGAATTTGACTGTTTGCGTACTATACTACACTTTTCCCACATAAACGTTAGGATGTTGGAATGGTTGGACACTCGTGCTTCTATCGCTCACCTAGTAAAGCAATGAAACCTGAAGGAGAATCAAAAAATAAAGGCCTCATAAGCTGCTGTGCAAAAGACAAAGTGTGGAGTGAAGACATCTGTCTTCTAACAGACATCTGTAAAGAAGAAATTCAAACGTCAGCCGTCCCCCAAGAAAATCATTTTGGCGTTCTTTTGGAGCATGAAGGTGTCTATTCTGGGGCATTTCAAAGCCCATGGGCAAACAGTGAACAGTGCAAATTACTGAGCATTGCTGCAAAATGAACTTAAATCTGCAATTCACAGCAAAAGAAGAGGAATACTGTCCAAAGCGGTCTTGCTGCACCATGGCAATGCACATCCTCATACAGCAGCAGCGACAGTAGGGACAGTGCAGTGGCTCGGGTTCCGACGTCTTCCACGTCTTCCACGTCCTCCTTACAGCCCGGGTCTGGCTCCAAGCCATTATCACATCTTCGGTCCACCAAAGGAGGTGCTGCACAGTCACAGATTCACCTCTGATGATGAAGTATAGGAATCGGGGCTCATCTGGCTTTGGGAACAGCTGAAAAACTACTTCTCTGCAGGAATCCAGAAGCCAGCTGAACGATGCAACAAATGTGTTGTCTTGCATGTGGAAAAGTGAAGTGTTCAGTTTCACCCAGTTATTTCTATTAAAGCTGTTAAATGTATTTTGCCTTTACTTTTTGATTCTCCCTCGTATAATTATCTAAAATTGTCAGCCAGTATGGATATATGGTTCATTTCTGTTTGCTGTTCTTGTGCATTTATGTTACTTTCCTTTAAGAACACTCCAGCTAGGCTCAGGAAGGTTGACGGCAGTATCAAGAATCGCCGGTAGATTTTCAACTTTCATGATGTCTGTCAAGTTGGACGATTTAAACGTCTGCCAGAAAACATGTTGTCTGAAGCTGTAACATCAACATTTGCTGGTTGACTTTGGAGCAGAGCAACCCAGCATCTTCCTCTGATTCATCTTGGATTCCCTTGTCCATGTTGGCAAACAGTAAAAGTGTAAAGATGAATGGAGACATCGTGGTGTTTATTTACTAGTTTAGTTACAGCTAATAACCCATTAGGTCTGTTTACATTCCTGGCTTCAGTTTCTCAATCTTGTTAACAAATTACGAATCATAATCATAATTTACCAACAAAGCACTTATTCTAACGATCGCAGCTACAGCCGTCTCGTAAACGGGCTTCCGGTGTTTTTTTCCGCTGTAATGATCTAACGCTATCGCTATGTTGCACGCTATCTCACAAGCGTAGTTCCAGCCTTTTTAATTTATTTATTTATTTTTGTTAAAATGGTATAGTTTCCATACTGGTAACTTTGTGCTTAACATGGTATTCCATCTCAATATCAGAAACTGTTTCAACGCTGGTTGAAAAAGAGAAATAATTAAATCGATGCTCAGAATGATGATTGCTTACCATGTCAGCCTGAATTCCTCAAATGGGCGAGCGAGAGAAAGCATGTTTCTGCATCTCTATCTGGACTGGCCTTGCTCGTCAGCCCTTTACTGCTGCCGTTCACATTAATCACTCGCACTGCGTGACTGATTTTTTAGCAAGTCCCGGCGTGTGCAGAGCAATTTCACATGTGGTCAGTCTGATTGCTAATGGAAGCGCTTGCTAGAGACGGATGCATTAGACTGTCTGGTGCAGGTGGCGAGATGAAGTGAACCCTAATCATGCTCCCAGCCTCTATTTCCAGGAGACAGTATTGCCTGGACAACCGGTGTCATGGCAATAAAATCAGTCGGTCTTCTCATTTGGGGAAGAGGAGTGTGGTGGTCTGTGAGCGACCACATCAGTGCAGTGTGGTCTATCTGCTGGTTTGTGTCTGTGAGCCCATTTTGTTGAGTGAAATCTATGACATCATGTGCAATCTGATCCGCTTGTACATCACACAGCTTAACTGCTGCTCCATGACTCATAAAACGAATGCTGGTTATTGCTCAGGAGCTTTTCCAGAAATTGCACTGGTTTCATTTTGAAGGTTGTAGTTTTCTACCTTGGTTTTTAGTCCTTACTCGAGATATGATATTTCTTGATGTAGAAACTATTCAGGTGGAAAGCACAGTGCTTGACTAAAGGTTGGTACCATTGGTGCAAGACAAAATGCAGAAATGTAGCCATTTATTAAATTGCAACAAGCATGTATTGCTTAAATGAGCAACTGGAGAGTGTATTGGGTTCAACAGGTACAGCGTCATGCTGCGTTTATGAATTCATTTCGAATAAATTGGTTTGTATTTTGTGAAAGTTCAATAGAAAATATTGTGTGCAGCTAGAAAGAAACAGATTTACTTCAGGAATGGGCAAGGTGGGATTAAAGTCTTTCACATACCTTCAGTCTCCTCTTTAAAGCTTTAACAAGTGGCAACATGAATCCAGTAACACATCGAAGAAGAAGAAAGGAAGAAGATATCTGTTAATTTAATAAAAGGATCTATTAGAAGGAATGGAATACAGTACTCACTGCTTTGGCTGTTCCCCCCTGCGACCCGACCCTGGATAAACGGAAGATGATGATGATGATGATATAGTATTCCTAAGTATGTTTTCGTTAGAGTATAATTCCCTGTAACTTTGAGTCGTTTAGTTTCTTAATCTTAGAATGAGTCCTTTTATATCCACATCAGGAGTGGGTCTGCCATTTTGCGCTCTTACAGGAGCCCAGAACGGACAAACCTCTAGTGAGCAGCTTCCACATTTCGTTTCTACAAATAGCAGCATGAATCCGCAAGAAGGAAGCACGCGAAGGAAGAAGTAAGGAAGATGAGGAAGAAGAAAGAAGAGGGATCAATATTTGCTTGTGCTGGATAACAACGTACGAGAGCCCAAATTTCGAAAAATGGAGAATCATATTTCATTATTTAGCACAGAAAAAGCAAGAGCGTGTAAGTGCAGGTGCTCCCTGAGTTACGATGGTCTGACTTACGAATTGTCAAAGTTACGATGCCGATTGCGTTGCGCAAAAAATTGTAAAATATTTAGGACATATTTCAAATTCGCAGGCATGCATCGCTGGCAGGCCCGCGTCAGTGTATGATGAACACGGACGTGCAGACGACTCCTGCAAGTATGCGGACAATGCTCAGATCACTCGCCTCGCACGATGCCTCACTCTCTCCCGCAACTCCGAGTTACCTTGTGTATCGCTGTACTGTACAGTGCATTACTGCAGGTAGTTTTGTGTGCTTCAAGAGCTAATTTAAATTCAAAAGCATGTCTTCTACAGGAAAAGACTCGCTAAGCTAGGCTGAGATACCCAAGCATGTCTAAGTGGTTCGACATACAATATTTTCGATTTACGACTGGTTTGGTGGAACACATCTCCTTCGTAACTTGAGGACTATCTGTACTTGAAAGTACACTACGGGCGCCTGATGGCCACCGTACCTTCTAGTATGTTCTCCAGCGAGGGATGTTCAGGTGGCTGGATCCTACATAGTGGACCTTTTTGCAACAATGTTGACCAAAAGTACAAATGCAAAACAAATTAAACTTGATGTCTGTGCACTTTTCCTGCTAATTTACACACACAGTATGGTAGGAAGAGAAAATACTCCCAGAGCCTCTATGTGGACATAGGCCCTATGAGAAGGAGACGGATAAAACTCCGAGCTCTGCTTTGCTGCGTTTTTACAGCAACTGATTGCCCATATTACAACCCTGGCTACATTACTGCATACCGTTACGGGGGGTGTGTGTGTATGTGTGTGTTCGCATGCAGCCTCTGTTTCTGTGGGGCGCACATACTCCTGTAGTGTGTTCATCCTCGGAAACAGCTAGGAGGCAGATTAACTGTTCTGCAAAGAGCCGCAGTGCTGCTGAATATTGAGTGTCCAGTGTTAATGCGGTTAGGTAATAAGACCTCCAATTCTGCTGCAAATGTGCACCCCCACACTCACGCTGGCCCAATTCTGAAAGAAATTAATCAAATTACATGCCTCGGTGCTAAACCAAGATGTAATTCTGTAAACATGGGCAAAGAGTTTCAGCATTGAATCTGGGGGCGAAAACCAACATGTCTTTATTTGCAGTGAAATTAATCCGGATGTGTCGGTGAGTGGTAAATCATACATACCCTGCTGTGTGTTTGGACTATTATGCCACTCAGTCTGTGTCCACAGTAATATGTTTTAGTTTTAAAAGCATCACATTTGGTACATTTATGCCTGGCGTTCAAACCACTCCAGAGTTTTTAAGCCTTTTTTTTTTTTTTTATTAGGAGTGTTTCGGAAACCCTGCTGGCACCGTTTCAGTTTGAGCACCTTTCAGCGTGGTCAGCCAGAGACGTAGACTTTTGGAAGCGATGCCGCAGACACCCACTTTAGCTTCCTGATCGGGTCTCATCAGTCACGAGGCATCCTTTCTTGATTCGTCAGGCTTCTGTCACGTGACACTTTTTGTGGACATAAATAAGATCAGCCTGGGATTCCAGTGGTGAAGGCAGCATGGATAAACGAATTATAAGCGATGCTGACCTCGTTGTCTCTGCTAGCGGCTGTTGTACAGTTAAAATCTGCAAAACATTATTTTAAAACTAAAGCTTATTATAGTTGACCTAGCCTGAATGTGATCCTGACCCCTCATACTCTCTGTGATGTAGGCCGGCGGGGTTAGAGTTCTTGGTTCGTTGACTTTACAGCCTTATGGAAAAGATCAAACACTGAGCTCTGTACAGCTTTTAACCTTACTCACAGTGTTAATCATGATCCTGTGAATTGTTTGCTTTCAGCTGTTTGGTTGCATATTTGTTTTAGAAAGTGGATGATTTTCCTGTTGCAGCCAGTCTCCACTGTCAAGATGTACTAGGGCTGGGCGTTATGTCGATAAATTATCATCATCATGATATCACTACTCATATCGTCAGGCGGCAGAATATCGTGAGTATCGTGATTTTAGCAGAAATCTCAGCTTTTCTCCAGAAATGAGCAGGTAGCTGCAGTGTTTTTACCCTCCATGAATACATCAATGGCGAGTCTGTGTAATGTAGCATGATGTGTCGACTTACATAATTAGCTTAATAACTATTAGGTTATTCTGTTGCACTACGGTCTTACTGAGTGCACAAGAGCTCATGAGCGCCCCCTGTCTCCAGTCTGCATGCGCTGCATGTTCTTTTGTCTCTGAACATTACTTTCGTAGGATAAAGTATATCATGAATGAATATCGTTATCGTGAAAATATTGCTATATAATTTTTAGGTCATTGCCGCCCAGCCCTAAGATGTACCTTTTGGCCTCCGATCACGTCATCGTTTCACACTCAGATTGGCTCACGTTGTTTATACGGTGCAGTACTGATTTTTCTTTGTTCAGGTTGAATACGCTCAGCGTCTTTCTCTCCGTATCTCAGCTGAACTGGAAAAACTGTGCCCTTTTGCTCGTCTGTGAGTTTAACGTGGTGTTTGGCCGAGTTCATTTTTCGGTTTTAGAGACTCTTTTACGTCCGATGGCATTGTAACTTTTAAAACCGTAGGACACTGGCTAAATCCCTTTGTTCCACCGCTGTACCTCCAAAGTACTAATTCCCCATCTGAAAGCATCATCCTTCAGTGCACGTGAAGCTATTTTTTAATGACATTTTTGTAGTCACGACAACTGCTGTGCCATTCCGATGTCATGTTGGAGTTTCAGGACTGTGTTGTTAATGCTGATTTATTTCCATCCGTCCGACTCGAAGTCCTTACTTGGACGAGAGCGAGAGCAAGAGAGGGAGAGAGAGAGAACGCAGACCCAGCACGACCTGCTGCACTGAACGCATGATTAAAATTCCAACCCTGCCGCTGGAGATGACAGCCTAACCAGCACTCTGCCTCTTCCCTGGAAAGAGGGAGTGTGTATTGACGTGTGTGTTTGTGTGCATATGTTGTTCTGTATATGCGTGAACATTCCTGCTGCTTTCACTGGTGCCCTCCTACAGTAGTTGTCTAAAAGTTTACAGGCGCGCACATCTCCGCTGCGTGGCTGCTCTGTGTGGGGTCTGTGAGCCAGATTTATTGCTGTGCTGTAACCGTAGGTTATGTGTGGGTGCGTCTAAGCCTCTTGGTTTATCTGGGCTACTTGGCACATAGAACATATTTTGATGTATTGGCTCGCTCGGCGTGTTCTTAGATGTTTATGCGTTTCCAGGCACCCTGTAGTTCCTGTTGAATTCCCCAGCCGACCTGAAAGCTCCAACGTTTTCATTAGGCGAGCATCAGGCTTCTGTTCCGTCTGCTTCGCCGGGTTAATGCCTCACACTTATCTACGCAGCTACAGGTCGCATTTCATTTTTCATTGTCTAACCACATGCACATGCCGCCATAGACTGGCTGCGTAACCCCCACGGACATCGGACTTACAGTTCAATTTTATTTGTGTAGTTTTTCTTTTCTTTTTTTTTTTTTTTGCTTTCTTTCTTTTTTTTTTTTTTTTAAAGCCATAATCGTATCCAAAAAGAGCTTTGCAGTAATATAGATGTAGATGTACGTCCCTCATGAGCAAGCCAGATGCGACGGTGGCAAGGACAACTCCCCGAAATGACATGAGGGAGGAACCTTGAAAAGAACCGGACTCAAAAGAGAACCAGTCCTTTACTGCGAGACAACGGATAGTGGGATTAGAACTCCTGTTCATATAAATCATGCTCTGGTACAACTGAATACTGTAAAGACACGTGTGTTGAATGGATGAGCAGTTTGGGAATGAGTCCTGGGAAGAACACAAGGCAGTGTTTATGAATTCAGAAGCAGTTCTTGGGTACAAATCTACAGTATCCATGTAAAATATCTATTTTTTGGTTGCATTGCTTCGCAGTGTATTTTATGTATTTTTTTTTTTCTCTCCCCCCAGTGGTTATAGATGATTTAGGAAAATCCTCTTTAAGGCTTTAAAGGTAAATCATGAGCTGTGAGAAATCAATAGATACAGGGCTAGTACCTGTTCCTAAAGCTCAGGAATAACTTTGCTGCAGTCCACTGCAGTACTTTTGTTGTGCTGTCACGGTGTTGTTTTAGAGGTAAATGTTGGATGATCTTTTTGAAAGGCTGAGGGTTGTAAACAGCGCGCGTGTCTTTGCGTCCACAGATCACCAGAAGTTGGAGCGAGAAGCTCGGATTTGCCGTCTGCTCAAACACCCCAATATAGGTGAGTATCCCAAGCGCACACGCGCACATACACGCACGTATTCTTAAATCATTTTGTTCCAGATCGGGCAGTGTGAATTGAGTTGACATGAGGACAGCAATCAAAAGCACAGAGTGAGTGGAGCTCTATATCAGGGGTTATTAATTAGCTGACCGCTGTCTGGGTAGACCCAGACACAGCAGAGTACATCAGCAGACTTAACCTAGTCCTTGAAAAATGCTGGAGAAGAAAGGATCAGTGTATGGAGGGGAAAAAAGCCATAGTCCAGTGACTCTAGTTTTCTAAAAATGAACCAGCGTGCCTGCTGTAGCTTCAATTGTAGTTTATCATGTATGCATGTATTTATGTAAATGATTTAGCTGAAGGCAGCTCATCACGCAGAGACTAGAGAGAACAAGAGCGATCAGAAAGGGAAGTTTTTCCCCCCTTCCTTTCATTTTTTTCGCTCCCGTTTGTTTAGTAAAGTGATGCCTTGACTGGTTTAAATGGGCTCTAGTTGACGTGCACAAATAACCTGGAAGATGTGTAGAACGTGATTTAACCAACAACAGTGAGTTGTGGTGTGACCGTAAATGTGTTAAGTCACTAAAAACCTGTTTGACTTCAGATCTGGAATGCTTGTTTGTGTTTAGACACACCTCCTGTCAATCATTTTATACAGACGCTCACATTGGGTCAACGTAAATCCTGGGGGCGGAGCTTCATGAGGATGGGTGAGAATCATTCAGATGTTGTGAAGCCACCTGACTATTAGAGACTTAATCTTAAAAGGGAGGATTAATCATACCTAATACACCTTTAAAAAAAAAAAAAAAAGTTGACAAAAACAGAATATGCTTAGTTCACGAATTTCTTTATATTTTGGGAAATAAACCCATCTAAGTGGGTTAGGGGGGGAAAAAAAAGGCAGACACACCTTAATTTCGGAGTCCACTGCCCAGATCAAGTGGGACACTAAACACAACCACTACATTTGATATGACTTTAACTAAGTATGGTTAGGCATTAAAAGGTAAGCGATGTCACCATACAGTCGTGTTAGCTGCTTATTATTGGGCCTTTTGCTAGTTTGACATTTTATGTTGCTGCCCCTGAACACATTTTTGTTGGGTACCCCTGCTCATGCGTGAAGGAAACTGACAGTGTTAGGCAAATGAGATGAAGACATCAGGCTAACTGATGCAAATTTGCATTAAGTGAAAGAGAATGTGCATGAAGCTCACCATAACAAGTGTGACCTCATGCAAAATCATGAAAATAATGGCGCTATCACCTTACCTTTGAGTGTGTGGAGTTGCTGCGCCATTGCTGGTCATGAGATATCAGTCATGCTCGCCACATGTCTGTGGTGAACGAAAAATGTGCTGAACAGGGATGAGGTTACTTCGGACTACGCCCGTAATTGCCTTTAGACTTCTGACTGCATCTATATTTGGTGGAGGAAAAAACTCGTCACAACACACGTTTGTACCACAAAGACAAATTCAGTTCTCAGTTGTCCACGTCATCCTGAATGCTGTATAGAAGTGAGTGTAGACGACAGCACCCATCTTTTAAACTTAACCAGTCGATGTACCTGAAGACACCCTTCAAATGCCTTCAGGGTTCAAACACAACCCAGTTTAATGGTCTGTTTGGTTGCAGCTGTGGTCCACACCTTCATGAACATGTGTTGCTTCAGATATTTAGTAGGTTTCCATCTAATTCAGACCACACCGCAACCATTTAATGTTCAAGTTCAGCAGTTCTGTGTTTCATTTGTTGTTGTTATTCTTGTTGTATGTATGGGAAAAAAACGACCAAGTGCTATCAGAATTACATATCCACCATGTTCAGGTATCATCTCCGCTCATTGTCTATATCAGTGTTTCTCAACCGGGGTGCCGTCTGACGTTGTCAGGGGTGAACCCCACCCCCGGTCGCACGAAAAATTTTCAAATGGGGTGCCTTGAGATTTTGGATTCATGGAAAGGGTGCCGCATGGTAGAAAAGGTTGAGAAACACTGGTCTATATAAATTATTTATACAGTCGACATCTCCGCCAGGTCGTTTTCACGGCGTCGCGAATCTGCTGAGGCCAGTGAAGTTAAGATGGCAGATTCTCAACTTTTATATAAATGAGAACCATGTAAGAACCAATCAGTTCAGCATGATACATTTGGTACATGGCGTACTCTAGAGAGGAGGGAGTACAAAACAAAAACCCAAAACGGAACAAAAAAATACCTGACCAAGACAGCAGAGCGTAAAGGCTACATGTAGCGTATAAACGTGTTCCGCTGCACATCGATTTAAGTGGCGTTCCTTAACATTGTGCTGTAAAATGCTGATTAAGGAGCAAAAGTGTTACTAGTGGAAAACTTTGATCTGGAGCCCTTTTAATTTCGCAAAATTGTGCATCCCACTGATGAGTGTAACTACTGTGATATTGCTATGTAATGAAAATAAATAATGCACTAGTCTTTCTTTACTAGCGTCTCACTTGACATTGGCTATTATCTAGCTTGTCTCTTGGCTCCTCTGTATATGAGCAATAATGGAAAGGCTGTAAGAAATCTAAGTTTTATCTCATGACCTGCTGTTTTACTTTAAATCAGTCGCTACTCATCTACACACACCGAAGACAGCTTCCACAAACAAGGCTGTAAATAACTCAATAACAGGACTAGGATTACCCTCTATTTTAATGTAGCAATATTTAGATGACTGACATATTAATGGGGGGAAAAACAACATAAGGTTGTAATGATGAGCCCCCAGAACAGCTGCAGTGCCCCCGGCACAGATTCGGCCCAGAAGGAGCTGTACTGGAGGGACGTACGCCATTCGTCGCCAAGATGTTCCTTCAGTTGGTGTTTTGATAACGGTGGTGGAGAGCGATGCCTTAACACGTCAGCACGTCTGTCCTCCTGTGATGCCTGCCAGTCGCACATGATCTGCAGGCCATGCCTTCCTGCTTTTGCTTTGTCTCTTCTCTTTCACTCGCCGCCTTCTCTCTTCATTTCACCTTCCAGCATCCCACATTAATCTCTAACACTGCGCTGTGTCTCTGTCTCGCTCTTACACTCTCACTCTTTCTGTCTCAATGGGACAGCTTATCTTGTTGTCTGCTTTGACTGCAAATAAACTCTTAACAAAGGGGGCAATTGAGAGAGGAAGAAAAAGATCCCTTTCACTCTCATTTTCCTTCTCGTCATCCACATTCAGTGCACACTTAGCAATACTTAACGGTACACCAGCAGCACTTACATGTGTTTTGAAACTACTTACTGGATGGATTGTCTTACAGAATACATCTAGATGGGCATGCAATGTGAAATACAGTGATGTTACCAGGAAAATGTTCAATGCAACTTAGATTTTGATTTTTTT
Organism: Chrysichthys thysi; assembly: GCA_030068315.1. NCBI lineage: Eukaryota > Metazoa > Chordata > Actinopteri > Siluriformes > Claroteidae > Chrysichthys > Chrysichthys thysi. The sequence goes on along the minus strand of JAQLOM010000037.1, from coordinate 7,183,743 downwards.
TTAATTTTACCAATCAAAACATCATCTAATAAACATTTGCCACAAAGCATCTGTGTGACGGAGTATTTCAGAATATTTGACAGTTGACGGGTGTCACTGATGTACAATCCCAGCAATGCCATGAATGACCTGGCCGTGCATTCTGGGTGGGAGAGATGGCATACTTTCTCTCTCTCTCCCCATCCCTTACAGTGATGCTGGCTAATCATGGGCATCCGAAGAGGGCAAATAGCGCTTTCCAAGTGTGATGCAGCGAAGCAGCATTTTGAAAAGATGTGGTTGGGTGATTTCATGAGTCTCAGAGGAAGCCTTCCGCCAGCATGGGTAATAGCTGTTGCTGCTGATGATGGGGAGCTGATGGATGGGGGGTGGCAATTAATAGGTGACCAATTTGGGTGACACTAATGCATCCAGTAGGGACATCAGCATTAGAGATGGGCAATTCATGCCAGATTATCATAAGAACAATAATCAGTTATTCAAAGTACTGCCCAGAGGCACAAAATATTACATGAACGACGCATAAATTCGGAAAGAAATGATCTGTTGTCATGCACATGGATGATCAAGTACGCTAAACGGTACTTGCTGCACCTGACCTATGCAATGAAGCTACATTCCACTTTAAAGCTTTAATTATTCTCACAACTTACTGCTTACCTACCTAACTTATCACCATGCAGCTAAGACAGATTTTTATTTATTTATTTATTTTTTACTTGAGAGAGAGAGAGAGCGTAAGCGAGTGTGGTTGCACTTTGGGTTTTACATCTCGCAGGAGTAAATGAAGTTTAATCAAGGGGAAATTTGACCCTCTTCACAGCACCCTCTCTTTAGCTTTCAAAGCTCGATCAGTGAGACAAGCGCTCTGTGAGATGTGTCTACGAGAAGCTTCTCGGTTTCTTTGTTTTGCAGCACTGACGATCTACATATTTTCCTTGACCGTGCGATCAAAAAATTCTGCATAATGATGTGTTAGATGTAAGACAGATAGCCGTGGTGTGTTGAAAAGAGCGGCTTTATGCCGTTTTGCCTTAAAACCTTTCTTGAAATTGAACTGTTTGATAGCTTTCAGGTTTTGATGACGAATTGGCCTGCTAGTGGATGACGACGTGCTCCCCTGTGCAAAGCCTGCAGCTTTGGAATTGCCATTAAACAGTACTCGGGGGAATTTTCCGATTCACATTTGAAGATTGTTCTGTGTGTCTGTGTTGTGTACTGTGAGTTTGTGTCCCAGCCCCTCCATGCCAGTGGTAACGCTCTGGCTCGGTGCACCACTCTGCACCATAGAGGTGTAACCGAACACTGTGGCGTTGCAGATAAAACAGTGATGATGATAAATTTCTATCTCTATTCCTTTTAATGTCCACCCTAACCTTATTCATCTGAGACTTCTTGCACGTCTTGCTCATTTTAATGTCGGATTCTCAGCAAATTTCTGTCTTTTGTGAGCTGCATCATGTGCGCATAATATTGTAAACAGGTGAGCGAGCTATATGTGATATGAAACCTGTGTAGATGTCTTCTCACTCTTTAAGTGCACACTTCATGCAAAAATGCTGAACCTGAATCGTTTCACTAACTCTCTGGGCCTTTATGTTCACATGCTGTAGCTGTAACTTTTTCTCACTTTCGTTTTTTTTTTTTCCCTCAGTGCGTCTCCATGACAGCATCTCCGAGGAAGGCTTTCATTACCTTGTCTTTGACCTGTGAGTACCTCAACTGACTTTTTTTTTCTCTATAGGATGATACATTGATGATGTGGTGCTTTTCTGCGTTCTCAGCGGATTTTTTTTTTGCGTTCCGTGACAGTTTTCTGCACTATTGTTCCAAATCCCTGTCATGTTTTTTTTTTTTAGCTGATAAAGTTGTGCTGTTCACCATCAGTATGACACAAGAGCACTCATCGTTTACATCTTAATGGGTTTCTTCAATGAAAAAGTGCTAGTGCGGCCAAAATAAAAAAAACTTGAATAAAATCTATTGGAATTTCCTTTGTTATTAGTAATTGTTTTTTTTCTTGGAAGGATAATTCATACGGTGCAAACACTGGTCGAAATGGTAGTCCAGACTAGTTCTCTTCTTCTTCTTTTTTCTTTTCCTTTGTATAAATGATTTAATCAATAACGTCGGTGTTCTGCATTTGTGGGTCACATTTGTGCATGTTTCAGCCTTGTGATAATGACAAACCCCTTGTTTTTTGTTGTTGTTTTTTTCTTCCCCCTTCAGCGTCACTGGTGGGGAGCTTTTTGAAGACATTGTTGCTAGAGAGTATTATAGTGAAGCTGATGCCAGGTGGGTCCAGTTCAGGGCATCTATTGTTCATTCACACACCCTCATAGACATGCAAAACAAAGTCTTGTTATGGAGAAGTGTTTTGCCAGGCCATTGTTGTAAATAATGCATTTTTAATTACCTAATATGAGTAATAATAAGAAGAACAATGAGCCGAAATATTATTTACCTGTAATGTAGACTTTGTTCACGCAGCAAGGCATTTCTCAATGTAAGACTAGATGACTGCATGTAAAGTGGCTGCATTGTAAATATCAAGTGAGTAAACAAAACTTGTTCTGACTGTGTGCATATTGCCTGTCGCACTGGTTGCTATAGTAACATGGCAGGTGCGCATACACCTAGTTGTGCAATGTAGGCGAAAGTTAGCGACTCACCTTGCTACCAGCGTGGAGATTTCATTATGGATCATGTTTGAGTTGGAGCGTTGTTCGATTATGTTATGAGTGTATTCGGTCTAGACAACGAATAATCTTCGTAAAAATTTCATTTCTATGAAATTTAAAAACAACACTTTCCTCACTGGGTAATAAAAGTTACATCGCAGCTTCTTGTAAGCAATTTTTTTTGTAGTTTTTAATAACACTTGGAAATATACCGATATTTTAATGACTTCCCATGCAAATTATATGCACACTTTTTGTTTCAAGTAAAAAAGAATTTTTTTAATGCTCGTGCCGAGACTTTAACTTGGGATGTCAGGCGTAAAAGGCAAAGCTCATACCATTCCGCCACCGAGAACTAGTGGTGTTGTCAAGACCGGCTGGACCAAGACCAAGACATTGCCGAGACCGGAGCGTATCGAGACCAAGACCATGACAAAAAAGCCGAGACCGAGACCAAGACCAAAAACAAACTAGTTAGAATCGACATGACGTATCAAGTGTATAACAAAAGGCATTGCTGTAATGGGTCATGATTAATCAAATTCATGTCATAGTTGCTCCTTAGGCCTATATTTCATGAATGGAACACTCCCTTCAGGCC
>JAQLOM010000037.1:7166488-7180120 GCA_030068315.1 Chrysichthys thysi | reverse complement strand
TCGTTCGATCAGCTGTTTTACTGCCATGTTACAGGCACCATTTGGAAACAATTAAGGTATATAAATAAACATTTACAGAATCTTTTTGAAAATATCTCATTTCACAACGTATTGTAGGTGATTGTAAGGAAGATTGTAAGGTGCTGTTTCGCTTGGGTGAGGTGCGGCCGGTTCGGCCATGTGTGAGTGATTGATGTGCGAGTCTGTTCTTCCTCTGGTTGTATACAGATGAGCTCTCAGTGCTCAACCCTCAGCCAGAGGGTAATAAAGAGCTGTCTGCTAGCTGTTGCTAGGAGATTCTCCTAACCGCTGGATGTTGCCTCCGCTGTAGTGTACTTATCTGGCTATGGAGTGAGCCCGCCTCCGCGACAGTATGTATCTGTGTCTTATAGTCCGGTGCGGCTAATATATGTAAAAAATATTTTTCTTCTAAAATTTAGTGTGTGCGGCGTATATTCCGGTGCACTCTATAGTCCGGAAAATACGGTATATGGCGAAGGTTATATTTAAAGTACGTAATACATAACTAAATGTCCGTTATCTCCGCAAGAGGACATGATAGCTCAAATATTTTTTTCTGATTTTTCCAAAGATTTTTTTTGCTTAAAATGCATTGTCATCAGAGTAGAACATGTCTACCAAGTTTCAAGCCGATAGGTTAATGGGAAGTGGGTTAAAAATTGATTACAAAATTTGTACCAGACAAATAGACAGTAACAGTGAGTGAAGTAAAGTGTTGTAAAAACAAAATCGGAAGCGTCTTTGTGCAGGTCGGATCACACAGGCTAACTGTCAAACCAGTTACTCTCTTTCCCTCACCATGTAGACGTGAAAACTCTCGGGGGGGGTGGGGGGTGAAATATAACTGGTCAAATTGGGGCACAAGTCTTTAAAAGATGAATATTGCCGTGTTTTTTAAAACATGGTTCTAGAAAATGTTCTTCAAGCCCCAAAAAATAAATGCTTGCCAAGAGCATCTCCTCCAGCAGCCATGAAACCTTTAAAAATATAAAGAAAGAAATAAAGCCCAAAAACGAGCACGGATAACCAACAGGGTGCATGGATGAACTTTTCACACCAAATAATTCTTCTCATTGCAAAACGTGTCTAAAATCCTTCATCAGGGTTAGCTTTGTGTATAAAGCTTCTGAGAATTACTTTCAGAAATGGCTTTAACACCACTGAACATCTTGGTTAAAAGCTGGGAGTCGTAATAATGTTTATACGTTGTCAACTCTCTCTTATCAAGGGGAAGGAGTTGCTCCTAAGCCTTAATCTTAAACTTGGAATACGGAGGCCATCGTCGTAAATCGATCGACCGCATCCTACTTCTGTAGTGAGTCGATAGAAGTGAACAAAGCACAAAGTGGAAAGCACACACATACCAGCGTTGAACTCTAGCTCATGTTTCTAAATTAATAAATAGGAAAGAAAGGATAAGCTGGTAACAAAAATTTAATGCCTCTTCAATCAAGGACATCCTGTTATATTTATTCATTCATTCATTTATTCATATTCAGAAACCGCTTTATGCTGGTCAGGGTCATGGTGGATCCAGTACCTGTCCTGGGAACACTGGACATGAGGTGGAGCATCCTGGTTATAGCTGTTCAGTATTTATTAACAGGTCATAATAAAGCCTGTTTAAGGCTTTTCCCTTAAGGGTACTGCTCAAACATATTTACTGCTCACCCATAGAAGCTGCTTTAACTGCTAAAGATAATGGAGACCAACTTTACAGAAGCAGTGAGCAGCAGAAACACTCTAAACACAATGTGGGGCCAGAAGTCCTGGAGGCCAAGCCTGCCACCTAGTTTCCCAGATTATAGCACAGACGCAGAGTTTGCCACCCACGGGCTGCCTGCTTGGCGTGCTTTTGAGAGCTTCATTTTTGTCACTTGGTTCTGCAAAATCAAGAGCTTAGGGACCCTCAAGTTAATCCTGACTTTAAAAAAAAATAGTAATTTTCTCCTTTTGTCTCTGCATAGAGTTTAGCGTAATCGTTTCCAGTGTTAGTATTTTTTTTATTTTTTTTTTTTTGCTTTTTTTTTCGTCAGCATTCAGATGTTGGCAGCGGAAATCTAACAGTAATCTGGTTACAATATAGCCTGCAGAGAGTTTTCAAATGACAAAATACTCGTGTGTTTGCAAGGTAACTATGGTTCAGTGTGTCGACGTAGTGTGCAATGATAAATGTTCAACAGTAGAAAATTTGCTTTGTCCTCATGGCATGGTAGGTAGCATGGTAAACTTATGTATTCATATTCCGTGGATTTTTTTCTCTGGCTGTGTATTCATAACCATAAAAACAACCCACCCATCCGCACGGTTATTCAGAGGAGTGCGTTACCTGCCAGAGGCGCTAATATACAACAGATTTAACTTTGCCCCCCTTCTTGTTTTGCTTGCATAGTTTTCTGGTGTTAAGAGATTGATTTTCTTTCCCCTTCTCTCTTTTATTTTCTCCGTCTCTCTCTTCGTCTCTCAGTCACTGCATTAATCAGATCCTGGAGAGCGTGAGCCACATTCACCAGCATGACATTGTGCACAGGGACCTGAAGGTGAGTCATGCCGTTGTTATGGAAACTTGTGCCGAAAGCAGTGCACGTCATCAGATGACCCTAATCCTGCTTGAACCCCCTTCACTTGGCAACTGCGTGGCATCACGTTCACACACACACACTTGCAATGCAAAACGTCATTCGCTGCCCTAGAGAACAACACTTCTGTTTTTCGTCACTGGGTTTTTTTTTTGTTGTTTGTTTTGTTTTTTCGTCAGATCTATTTTGCTTGAGGCTTGACACCAGGGCGTAGTTGACCAGTATCACACGAACAACCAGCAACCAGAATAGCAGGGGGAAAAAATGAGGGGTTCATCGCTGAGGCTGGAAGTTCCATTAGATTCAGCACATGCCGCGTTCGTTTCCTCGCACTGTGCAACCCAACAGTTCATTTAGCAGCATTGTTTGCGCACTAAATGTAGTAGTACAGATTATCCAGTACACTCTAGGTTATGAGCTCTGTGTGATTACGTGTAGGTAGGTGAGAGGAAAGGAGCAAGGAACAGTGGAGAATAATCTCCCTTGACGTTTTCTTGGAGTGGGGGGTGGACTTTTTGGTTCTCTGTGACACGAGGACAGAGCAGAATAGGCTGCAGAGGCAAATTGGGGGATTGGGGGCTCGAGAGCGCAGTCTTTAATCTCTCTCTCTTTCTTTTTGTCTCACAAGCTGAGATGTATTTCAGTGTTTCTCACAGCTTCCCTTTCGCCAGAGACAGACAGACCGAGAACCAGACAGTGATCTAAAAAGCGAAGAAGGCATGGTAGGATGGTTACCATAGCAAGAGGTGTGACGTCGGACTGCAGTGAGGGAGGGGGTGGACTAGACTTATAATGCCACCTCTAATTCTATTCATCACTCCTGGTCCACGAGAGATGGAGAGAATGCAGATTTATAGCTGATTCGGCACATCTGCTAATTATGTTGAATGGAATTGAATAGAGCAGAAAAACACAAGCTTGTATTCTGAAGTTTAACAATAGTAGAGTGTGGTTATTGTGCAGGAAGAGCAAAGTGAGACAACTGGGTTTACGTCTGCGGTCTCGGCATGAACCAACACACCCTTCTCACTGCCTCTATGCGAGTTACACACTCAAGATATTAAAACGCGGTCACGTCTTCCTTCCGCTCCGGCACACACTCGGAATACCTGGACTCCGACTAAAAATCTGCTTAATATTCTTGCATACTGAGCAATGATGAAAGAGCCCTAATGGGGGATGTGCTGTGTACGTTGATATCTTCTAATATTCATCGCAGTTGTTTAAGCCCTGTCTCGCTATGCGCAGTATAACCTTCAGCGTAATTGGCTTTAGGATGATGAGCAGGCTGAAGTGCCAGGTATTGCAGTTCAATAGAAAGTTTTCCTAATGAAGGTTACACAGCTTCACAACACAGGAGAAAATGTCAGATTCTTCACTTTTGACCTGATTGTTTATCAGACTGATTTTTTTTCTTCTTCCCTATGTTTCGGGATGAGAAAAATGCCTCGTGCAGGTTACTTTAAAAGACTCGGTAACTTTTCCACCACAAGAATGTTTTTGGGAATTTCCAGTAATCTTAGCTGTGTGCGCCGGAGTAGATCATTTTCTGTAGCCTAGGAAGGATTGGGATGGAGCTTGATGAACTGAGTGATGCTGTTTGGTCAAACCCAAGCTTTCAGAATGACCAAGGCTCTTGCATATAAATTTAAATACTGGCATTCAACTAGTAGTCGATTATTAAAGCGTGTCAGTACAAAGCAAACCATTTTCAGAATGTGTTTTTTTATTTCATAAACCCTTCCATGGTCACTATATTGTTGTAGTATTTCTGTCACTTCTTTTATTTTACAGTGTGGCAAAAACACAAACTAGGAACTGTATAGTTTGTGTTCAGGATCATCCCAGAATGTTTTATTTCATGAAAAGATTTCAGAGCCTGTATCAAACCGGGTTTGAATACAAACTCTTTCTTTCTGTCTCTTAGCCGGAGAACTTGCTGTTGGCCAGTAAGATGAAGGGGGCTGCGGTGAAGCTGGCTGACTTCGGGCTGGCCATTGAGGTGCAGGGTGACCAGCAGGCCTGGTTTGGTATGAATTTTACATCTTTCTCAACATCTGCTGTGGCACAGTGTTCCTAACCAAAGTTGAGAACTACTTAGTCCATGTAAAATCACTTTAGTCACTATTCACACACATCTTATTGGTATAATGCAAAAGAAATACTTGCTACAGGGTGATGTAAACCTTAATTGATTAATCTTAATTGACCTGAAAGTATCCAAGCTTGTCCTTTCGTGCACTATTCCCTCATTCTCCTGCCCTAATCTTTAATCATTCCCTTATCTCTTTTTACCCTGCGTTAGGCTGGAGAGGATCCAGTGCCGCTGATAAGTAGGGCTTTAAGAGGATGTTGACTGGGGGTGACCCATGCTTGTGTGTGGAGTGCACATTGATCTCTGAAAGCAATAAGTACTGTACTGGGCACTCAAATTCGTGGCACTAATGCAGTGAGCTTGTTCATTTAGCCTAGCCAAATTCGGTCCCTTTCATGTCATATTCACCTGTGTAGTCATAAATACTCTTGTGGATGTCTGTGAAAGGGATAAGCATTGCCAGTCAACAAAAGCAGCTTTAGTCTAGCTGAGCGTGCTTAACAGTACATAGAGAAAGCAAAACCTGACCATCAGGAACTTCAGAGTCAGCTTCGTCATTGCTTCTCATCGCAGACGTGTTGAGCGATGGATGAAATATTGTTTCTTCAGGACACAGTGCTGCATTTAACATGAAACAGAAGAAGACAATAGAGTATACACAGCATTATACAGTAGACTAACTTCAAAAAGTAAATGAAATAAATAACCATTAAATGAACAAACACGTGGGAATTTAATATTTAGTTAAATTGTAATCGGCATCAGTTTGACGAAGAAAGAAATGTTTAAATGCTAAATGTTTTTAAAGGTATTTTAAAAACAATGTATGGAAATACTACAGCATTGCCTTTTTATTATTGATTGGGTTTTCCTGAGCTTCTGGTCCCTCTGTGCAGGTTTTGCTGGTACTCCAGGCTATCTCTCCCCCGAAGTTCTGAGGAAGGACCCGTACGGCAAGCCTGTTGACATCTGGGCATGTGGTGCGTCCTCTGTGTTGCAGTTGCTCTTTTGTCTGGCCTGCTTTGCTTTGCTGGCTTTAACTCGGTGTGTCTGTGTAGGTGTGATCCTGTACATCTTGCTGGTGGGCTACCCCCCATTCTGGGATGAGGACCAACACAAACTCTACCAGCAGATCAAGGCAGGAGCTTATGATGTGAGTAATCAGATCTGAAATAATACTTTTTTCCTTTCCGTAGCTGTGATTTGTCGAATCAAACGTACATCTCCCTGCGCAGTGTAGCATAGATTCTTTCCATTTCTTCTTTAGGTTCGATCCCAGATCAATTCATGCCAGATAAGAGGATTTGATGCAGTGCTGCTTTTCGATGATTAGTTTAGCTGAATTGGCAACCAGTCTAATCCGTCAAACCTGTGCCATGCAGACCATCACACCCACAGCCAGCCATATTGACTGAGCGTGTCAAGCCTAGACTTTATGCCCCAATTAATTTCGAATTGGCTAAGACGGAGAGTTGAGTCACTTTCTAATCAATCACTGAAGCCCTTGTCTCTCACTTTTTAAATGCTGCACATAGCATTCAGTAAGTTCTGTTAGAGTAGCTGTGTGTTGGAGATGAAAATCAGCTTCTGACTTCATAACGATTTCAATGCAAAGTTGAATAATTTTTTTTTTACTTTAAAAGGTAGTATATTATAATTATAAATAAACATGATGGATAATGCAGTAGATTTATGAGCCAGAGTTGACCATCGAGTCTTTTTTTTTTTTCTCATTGCAACTCTAAAAATGTGTGCACTAAATTGTACCTCAGTTTGTGTCTTAGTTTTTCCTCAAACCATATGTTTATTCTGTAACCCGTCATTCTTTTTTTTGTCCTTTTTTTTTTTTTTTTATCTAAGTTCCCCTCTCCAGAGTGGGACACTGTTACTCCAGAGGCCAAAAACCTCATCAACCAGATGTTGACCATCAATCCGGCTAAGAGGATAACTGCTGACCAGGCCCTCAAGCACCCATGGGTCTGCGTAAGTGCCTCAACTTTCAATTTTCGATGATTTATGTCTATTATGTTATGAGAGATGGAGATGGCCCAAAACCACGTTTTCCTTACCAGTACTGAAATCTTGAGTACTGGCCGAAATCGATCCCACATTTTTTTAAGCTTTAAAATGAGTGCTTTTTAATCGAAGCACTTCACTTAAGAGGCTATCTAATTTTACCATATTGAAAATGGCCTCATACTCATCCGCTAGGGTAAAAAGTGCAGTATTATCCTGCATGAAAAACTATATAGCTACACCATCACCACACTTTTACTCAAATTTTAGTCAAAAGATAATCGAATTTTAATATTTAGAGCAAATCATAAATTCATTAGCTCGCCCATCTGGCTAATGAAGGCTCCAGTGTGTTGCCCAGTCATATATTTTGTTTGCCCAGAAAGCTAATTAATCTAATTTACTAGGCTAACATAATGTAATAACATATGGTGAGCTAGTTAGCTAGTTAATTAATAATAAGGGAAACAAATTAGTACATGAATTCTTATGGATGGGATGACTGTACCGCCGTAGATCTTATCCTTTTCGACGCAGTTAATGTTCGTAATGTAGTGCATTGTGTTTTTGTCAGGAAGTCATTGGTGTGAACATTTCAGCTCTGTGATGTGTTCTCTCTTACCATCACACATAAGGGATATTATTCTAGCCTGGCTACGGCCTGTGTTTGAGTTGCTAAAAGTCAGTAAACTGTAAGGACTGAAAACTTGCCTACTTTCACAGGGAGAGGCAATTTGACTGACATGGCAGATGAACAACCACAGACCATTTCCTGTTGAGAGAAGCATTCTTACTCAGCACTCAGAACTTCACACCAGAACTCTCAAATAATTTTAAAGGCAGGATTCTGTGAAGTCCAGTAACCGTGTCATGCTTCAAAACGCTCATTTGTCTCACTGAGAAGTAAACAAGTTTTGCTTGAAACAAAGCGTCCAGAAGTGCGGAGGGTCATTCGGGTAGCAGCCTCCATTTTTTTCAAGGATATGTCCAGGAAAGTGTACAAGAGCGATCAGGCTCTCTGCATCTCATGGGTGGAGCATCAAAGGCTGAAACTAGCTGCTAGATCAAACAAAGTGCTGAGGTGGTTCTAAAATAAAAACTGCTGATTCAGCCGTAGGTCGTATTAATAGCAACACCGAGACGAAAGAGTTCTGGCAGAAATAAGCTCTACCTAGTCAGCAAGCTGCTCATCTACTCTCATCCAGCGTGAAGTCCACAGGATTTGATCCTGTGCTACGAGTAGAGTCCGTAATTATTGGTTCTGCTGTTCAGTCCTAGGTGTTGCCAACACATTCCTGCTGTGTATGAAATTGCACCCTCACTCACACTATATATATATATATATATAATGTAGGGGGTGACAGTGAAGGTGACGACAAACTGAATGAGTGCTCTAGAAACATGTCTTGTGATTCACAGTGATGTAAGCCATTTAAACATATTACACGCAGAGGTATTAACATACAGGAGGATGAAAAGTAATGTTTTAGCTGTTTTGTACCCATTTCCTGAAGCACCTTGTTATGCATTGAGAGGTCTAGTGTGCACCAGGCGTACCCTGGATGTATAGTGCAATATGAGTATTAAGAGAATATGATTTTTCCAGCGAGAATTCAGACAAAACACTACAGAGTGGCTGCACCCCGCATAGTGCGCTCACTCCATGACGAATAGGGGACGAGTGCAGTTCAGATAGCACTCCTTTCCCCAGATCCTTCCATGGTGTCTGTGATTAGTGTGTTCCTTTAATTCTGAGATCTGCCGTATTGTTAAATACGTCCATTTTAAAATCGGATCAGACCCTGGAAGTATCTAACCATTCTGATTGAACCTGACACCATGAGAAACGCCTCGTCTGTCTCTTCTGTTAGTAATTTTACATAATTTACATGTACATAATCCTTTTCTTTTTATTTATTTTTTTAATTTAGGTTTTATTTCATTTGTTTTATTTCTGAGCTTCAGAAACTGTATACCTCGGTTGGAGGTTTGCATTAACCTTATTTTTTTTTACTCTTGGTTGCTTTTAAAAGCTTTAAGGAGTTTTATCGTGTCAGGGTGCACTCGGCACACTCGGGCCCCTGCACTTGTGAAGGCTCAGCTAGAAGTGTGAAAAAGCTCCCGATAGCTGTGACTAAAGCCTTAGCCCAACGGTGACAAACTGATAAATGAGGTTTCTGCTTTTTATTCGTTAATGCTGTTTTTACAGTTTCAGCTATCAGAAGCTTCTCCAAACTGCTCCCTGTAACTGTTTTAATGTTACCTAATCCTGCAGTAGAGGAGCTTTATTACATTTTTGATTGCATATGATGACTTATTTGCTCATATAGTATGAAATTGGTTTCTTTTTTTTTCTTTCTTTTTTCTTTTCTTTTTTTTAAACCCTAGACCTCAATTCTGTACTCTGTGCTAACTTGGTCCTTAAATCTTAATCAATGGATTAAGACTGATTGCAGAATAATTTTGTAAGCTCCAAGACAACCCTGAATAGCAAGTTTCTATTGCCACAGTTATATTGTTTAGAATATTTTGTGCTGTGTTGAATATATGGCATATAGGGACTGGCAAATGTAATATTTGAGTTCACTGAAGTTTGATTCACTGGCAGAGTGTCAATGCTGAATTTGCTGAACTCTTTTATTTGCCCATTAAATCGGAGCAAGGCAAACGGGTGGTGTGATATTGCTTCTTCCTGCTAAATTCTCTCATTCCTCTTTCTTATGCAGCAACGTTCCACTGTGGCTTCCATGATGCATCGCCAAGAGACTGTTGAGTGTCTGCGCAAATTCAATGCCAGGAGAAAACTGAAGGTGTGAGACTCGCTCGCTCTGTTTATTAGTGCCGAGTATGTGTGCTGCTTGACTTTATTCTGTCAGCTAATTGAATTCGTTATTATTTTTGCAGGGAGCCATTCTGACCACCATGCTCGTGTCTAGGAACTTCTCTGGTGAGTGACTTGTAACCTGAGAGTGCTGAATTAGTCCAAACTTTACCAGTGTTTTTCAGCACATGGTAATACACATTGTGGGAACAACTGAGCTTGATTTAGGTGGGGGTTTTTTTATTTATTTTTTTTATTCAAACATATCTTGTGTCTTGGCAGTGGCACATTCTTTATACTTTATGACTCCATCTGACTGACTGTAGAACCTCACCCTCACTGCCATGAGATATGCTTGATGATGTGTGTTACTTGAGGGGATGGGGGGGCTGTCATTAGTAAAGGGGCATGGCCTCACTTTGGTCCCTCCCAACGGAATGCTTCTTTGTCCAATAGTGGGCCGGCAGCACACGAGCCCCGCCGCCCCCACCACCAGCACGGCTGCGCTGGCACAGGAAGGTATGTGTGGAGAGGGCACTTTCTGCCTCTCAGTCTTCACTCTGCCCGCATGTTTGGCACGGGGGAGAATGGCCTGCCCTGAACACACTGACTCTCACTGCACACACTCTGATAGGCACAGAGATGGGCAAATGTGCTAGTGCTGGGCACAGTTTTATTGGCAAATTCAGCAGATGGTTCTGTGTGAAATGTTTAGTAGTAGGGCCATATTTTCTGGACAGTAAAGTTCTCCCGAGTATAGGCTGGAATTATTCAATTACCTTCCATTTGAATCATCCCAAAGCAATCATAACCATCTACTGTTTCACGATATCAGCCTTTCCAAAATGCTTGGTATGAAAGGAAAAAGGTCACACCATAGCATTGCAAATCTTCAGGATGTTGTCAGGCATAATGTGCAAGACAGGCTATTTAGCAGTCAAACTGCCTTTAATGTTGACATAAAAGCAAGATAATGTTTGAATGAACTCGTAACATTAGTGATATATTTTACAGATGCCCCAGTCTCAAAACTTTTAGGATGGTCATAACCAGTGTGTAAATATCCTGTCTTGCCTGCACCCAAAACTGGCCTCAGAGTCACAATGCATTATTTCTTGAAGACTGGATTTTCTGCGTAGACAAGTTACATACACAAAGAAACATTGGGAAAAACCGCACAAGTACAATGTTAATTTTTAAGAGTAATATTTCGAGACCTCAGAGAAAACTGGGACTTGTTGGTAACCGTCATAAGAAGAATCCATGTGTGACCATTTTAAATATAAAAAAAGTTTCATGAGCCCATTTTTTTTTAAAGATTTTATTTTGTATGATGGTCCACCATATGCTTATTTTCCTTAAAATGAAAAATTGAATGTTTTTCATCCGACAGTGGTGTACAGTAACCTTGCCGCATGTGCTGCGGTGGTGGAACGGCAGAAATCCAAGTGGCTTGTAGTCTGGAGCATATGATTAATCGACGAGTCTGGATTCTGTTAACACTTGAAGACGTTTCGCCAAACACACAGGGGCCATGAGTTCACCTGAAATCTAGTCTCTGCTAATATTTTACTTTATCATCATCACTTTAATAATATGTTGTATGAAGTACACGGCACTTTTAATCCCACCCCCATCCGATTCCAAAGGACTTCCTCCTGCAGGTATTTTTGTTGTCACTTAAAGCTAAATAAAATTTAGATGAAATCCATTCATACTGGCATAGTGAATTCTGCCATGACCAGCACTGTGCTAAGGAGCACATTCCGTGCCACACTACGGATGTGGACCTGCTGCGTCCTCCATCCAAGGAAGGCCAGTCACTGAGCGGTATGGAGGGTTCAGTGAACGGACATGAGATTCCATGCTGCGCAGTCTCAGTGCCAGAATCGACGATTTCAGCTGAGCTGGATCACTTCATGCTTTAATTGTGGAAATATGGGATTAGTTGACTTTTTTTTGAGTTACTGGTCAACCAGCAAGCATCAAGTCATACGGCTCCTACTTTAGACCGTATTTTGCTTTATATTTTAATGGATCATTTTTATTTGAAGAATGATGAAATATCTTCAAGATTATATCCCAAGTCTAGCTGCTTTGACTTACTACTCTTGGATAGTTCTGTGGAAAGTACATGAAATATCTTGAAAGGTAGCCTGTCAAACCTGTATATTAATTCCTAAGTGGACTGATGCGAACATTACTAAAAGCTACACACTCATTGTGGTTATACACAAGCTGGAGAAAAAGCAGACTTGAACCATTGAAACCTATAAATAAGGTTGTTGGGTTTTTTTGTTTTTGTATTTTTTTTATTTTTTTTTTTTTATTTTTTTTTTATTATAAATAAACCTGTTAAAGATATCGTATGATCACAAACCAGTTGTCCCAAGAAGGGATGTCCTCCAGATATATTATCTGTTCCTCATAATGTCTTTCAAGGAATCATCATCTGTGTGAGCGTGGCGGTGGCGGGGTGATATTTAAACTTCAGATCGTTGGGCATTGTCCACCCCACGCTGTCGAGAAGCTTAGTGAATATCTACTTCAGCACGATTATAGCTCGCCGTGTTTTCCATTTTTCCCATTTGGAAATCTCGGCGACAGCACACACCATGAAACTGGGTTTGGATGCAGCCTTGCAAATGGCAGTGTTGCTTCTATAGAAAACATATGCAGCTATCTGTTGAAATAGTGTGTGTATGAGAGTTCGTGTGTCTGTTTATGCTCATGTGTCAGCATGCATTTTCTTTTGTAAAAGTGTTGGACCACATACAGTGCCCACAGAGGGCCGGTGGGGTCCTGTTTAAGTTGAGCAGACATGTTGTGCTGCTCAGCATGTGTCCAGGAGTGTGTGTGTGTGTGTACGTGTGCATGGAAAACGGGATGCATAATAGACTGTTTCCTGCATCAGTATCCAAAAGGCATGCCTGCTGGTCCATCGCCTTGAGCCTGAGGTCTGCTGGAGGATATGTTTGATTTGAATCGAGTCCAGCGTAGAGTATTCAATGCAGTAATTTTTTTTGGTCAGTATTATGATTAGGGCATCGTACTGGGTGCGGCAGTGAAGTGTAAACATGGCCTAATGGTGATTTATTGTATAAGGGCGTCAGGTTCATTTTAGATAACCAACCATGTTGCACTTGCTCTAATGTCAAGTGTGTTGGACCCAAAAAAGAAACAAAACAGCCAGTTTAGTAGACCAGTAACATATCAACTCAATCTCTTTAAATGTGTTCACTTATAGCATTGATCTGAAAAGGTGCATTTTGAACCCAAAATGGATTGAACACATATCGCCAACAAAACGATGGACTTTGTCACCTTTTTGTAGAGCTACAACCTGGAACTGAACTAGGACTAGACCTTTCATTTTGCGATCATCAAATTACGATTGTGCAAATATTATCCCCTTGAATCTGTGCTGTGAATCCCCATAAATGAGTTATTCTGAAAAAAAGACATTGTTACAGTGTCAAAGTTCTTTGCATGCTAATGAAAACCTTAAATCATTAGCACGTATTGTTAGTAGCTCCGAATATGGCACTGAGTTTATTGCTCTGTTTTGCCCCCAATGGATTAACAGAGACTAGCCATTTGTTTGTCCCAATTCATCTAATTATGGTCCACAGTACACATTTAATTTCAAACATAAATTATACGTTTATCAGACGAGAACCTTTGCCGGCCTAGAATTGTACCACAGGCCATATGTTTGACACGCCAGAGTTCTTTACAATTAACTTATAATTTGTTGTTTTTCTAAGTGTTTTTTTTTTAATTTTGCTCTCTGAACAGGTTATTTATTACCTTACTCTGTAATGTTCACTTGGTTAGCTCTCGGTATTAGTATTCAGTAAGACTTCTGCCTGATGACTGCATGTTAAACATGGGCCTCATGTTGGTCTACATGTCAGCCCACTGGAGGCAGTAAAGATATCTGCTTGTTATCCAGATCTGCATGTCAGGGCAGTAGCTACTTCGCTGCATGGACCAAGCATGAACAAAAAGAGTTTTCCTCCCGGTTGGGGGGGGGGGGGGGGGGGGGGGGGGGGGGGGGGGGGGGGGGGGGGGGGGGGGGGGGGGGGGGGGGGGGGGGG
>JAQLOM010000037.1:7095096-7114406 GCA_030068315.1 Chrysichthys thysi | reverse complement strand
GCCGAGTTGGGTCCGCCTCTTCCGCTACGTGTCCTTGAACACGTCATCAACGTGAATACCGGAAAAACCAGTAACCCTGCCAATCGGAGTGATTTTAGTGGGGGGTGCGATTGCGCAACCAGAAAAGTCCGGAAAAGAGTTAGGGTGCAGATAAGCTGCCGTGATTAGCATAAATACGCATGTATCTAAGTTAAGCACACAGCCCGGCTCCATGGTGTTGAGTCACACTAGCTTGTTGATCGCATCTCCGTTAACTTTCCGGCTCATTCTCTCTCCCTAGACATTGAAGTCAGGTAGGACAACAAATCACAATGCCTAGTAAAGCGATCAGTTTGATGTTGTGAAATAGGAGTAGTATCGGTGCATGGTATCGGCAATTTATGTACGAATACGAGTACGAGTATTTTAGCAAAGTATCAGCCCGATACTGGTATCGGTATCGGTGCAACCCTAGTATGAAGTGAAGCAAAGATTTCATGAAGGGTCTGTGAATAAAGAGGGTATGATCTAAGGTTCTCCATGTGCCTCAAAACACGCGCACACACACACACACACACACACACACACACACACACACACACACACACTGAGGGGAAGTCTACTATGAGCTGGTGAGAAAACTAAAAGCTGTGGTCTGTGCTATAGCTGTTGTATCTCTAACGAAATATTTTCTCATAATAAATGTCCACAGTATGAGAGGAAGTCTCACCAAATTGCTCCCAGAGTCCCAGGGACCTCTAAGAGCCGTGGGCATTAGTCACATGTTTAATGGCATTGTCATGTGATCTGACTAAATCCACACTGGGGTTAACTTCAGATCAAACGGATTCAGCTAACAGGCTTTGGCACACTTGAAAGAACAAGCAATGTGAAGTAAATCCTCCTTTTGCTCGCTCTGCCGAACATCACCGAAATGTCTTGTGGATTTTTTCAGCACCCTTATTCTGAGGCTCTTTGAGAGAAAGATGGTGTCTGAGATTGTGCGCGCACTTTCGGCTTGTTTGTAACTATTCCGAGTTAAAAGGCGTTCGTGTCTAGTGGATGTTGACTTGCGTTGCAGAGGTAACATTTCCTCTTACTGTAATTTCTATTCATTTGCACGTCTACGGAGAGCAGCAGTCTCTTGTCGGTTTTACATTTCTCTCTTTCCATCTGTCTGCACCTCACCAGGTCTGTCTTATTCTCCCTGTTTTCTCTTGTTGACTGACTGAGTCACTCATTCAACTCGACTATTTATATCATGTTTCAGACCCCTACAGTGCGGCCTTTTTACTTGTGAATGAGAATCGTCCTGTGTGCTGAGGATTAATCATAGGATATGATGAAACTAACAAACAAACAGTGACCTCGCAGATGGCACACAGGCAGCGTGTTTTAGACATGTACCACAGTTACCTTTTGTACATCAGGGTTATTACAAAATTGTATTTACATAAAATAGTATTTTATGCAAAAGTAACCTCTCAGGACACCTTTCACTGCCGTAATGCGATGACACCCGTGAACTGTGTAGTTGCACATGTGACATTTGTTTACTTCTGGTCTCAGATGTGTTTCCAAAACTTCTGGCACATTTCCCCACCGACATTGATTATTTTTATATATATATAATCAACTTGGGACAAAAAAAGGACACATGCAGGGTAAGACGGCTAAAAGGAACAGTTGGACGCACAGTGTGGCTTGGAAGAGATGGGTGTGGGCATGATGATAATGATTGCCCTTTAATTTCTATTAAACTTGCTTTTGTTTTTACAGTTCTTTTTGTGTGCATGTGAAACATCATTGTTGCTCATACACTTTTACAGAGAACCGTTTTTTTTTTGCCAGAATAAAGCAGTGTTCGTCAGTGAGCTCCTTGTGCATCTCATGTTTTCCTTTGTAATAAGTTTAGATTTATTAAAATGTTTGTAGAGGTGTACAGGTCGTGATCTCTAATACAGGTTACGATGCACTGTAATGAAACTTGGTCCAAAAAACAACATTGCTTGCAGATCGATTGTCTAGCATTTCTCACAGAAAGCTTGAAATGGCTCCCGAGTGGGGCGGCCGAAAAGCTTCCGTCCGGAGATCACGAGTTCAAATCGCGGTGATGCCGGGAGTGGCAGCACCATGTACTTTTATTTGTAAAGTTTTAGATTTTACACTTCATTATAGATCTATTTCCTCTTTTCCTCTGTCTAAATTGTTAAAAAAAAAAAATTGTAGTTTAACAGTTTTTAGCTGAATGTTTTTGTTGGCTAAAATTTTAAGAGTTTTTAAAAGTTTAAGTTACCCTTTCAAAGATGGCATGCTGCCATCTGACCTATATAGTAATACAGTTTGGTTGTTTTGTTACACTGAAATTAAGGTGAATGAAAATTTCATTCTAGGGCCTGAGCGATAAGGGATTTTAACTAAGATTCTGATTTTGAAAATGAAAAAAATAAAGGTCTGTGAGTTCCAATAACCGATGTCATCGTTTGATACCCGTCTCTCGAGAGAAATTTCATTCAAATCGAAATGTATTCAAATATTGTGCATAGTACAAAAGTACAATTGCGGGCATAAACGTACCGTTGGGGGGATTTTGAACCATGTACATGACAGAATTACTTTAATTTACTTTATACAGTGGACCCTCGGCTAGCGAACGCATTGGATGGCGAACAAATCGATGTACAAACTAAATTCCTGAGCAGATTTTGTGCCAACCGGCGAACAAAGCCTCGACTGACGTACAGACAGCCAACCCACACTTCACGGCACAAACCTTAAGTTCCGGTCAAGCACTCATGGTGTGAACCTGTTCAATGCATCTTTTCCTTGTGTTTCTCTGTATCCCTGCTCTAGAAGCCTTCATTATGGGTCCCAAGAAAGTGGAAATGGTAGTGAGAGTAAGAAGCCTAAATGTATAACAGTTGAAATAAAGAAATAATCGCAAAACATGAGAACCGCCACCATATCCCTCCGCCACCGTCCACCTACACCAGCAACTACATGTCCACCGCAAAGGGAACGTGCATTAAAATCATCTGTTTATTTAATTTAGTTTTGTTTTTCTATAATTAAGGTTATTTTAATTTTATTCTGTGTTTTATTGCCACACATAATACACTTTAAAAGCATGTTTTTGAGGGCTGAAACACATTAATTGTACGTACATTAATTTCAATGGGAAAAATTGATTCGGGTCGAATATATATGAAAGTAATGCATTTGTTCTTTAAACAAAAAAGACCTATCTCCTATAACTTCCATTACTGTTACAAATAAAACAAAATTTACCTTCACTTGAGGTTCACAAATGTGTTGGCAAGTGCGGCACGTTATTGCTCAGTGCACAGCAGAGCCGTGTGTGTAATGAATCTTTTATGCTAGTTGGCCAGCTGTGTACCTGAGGCCTCCATCAGCCTCATTCTGACCGATACAGATAAGGCTATTGAGCCCCGATATCGACTGGTCTTATCGGTTTCTTGATATGTCGGTCAGGCCTTTCTTCATCCCAGCTGATGGAACAAGTCCGTGGATTTATCTGGTGTAATTTGATGGCAGCATGAAGTATGGTCCATTTATTATGCCATATGGCCCTTTCAGTTGAATAGACCTCGTCTCCCTTCACTTTCAGGCTTGGTCCACCATGAATCACAGAATTATAAGTTCCATTATATGTGGACTTATGTAGGCCAGGGCACCCCCCAGATTAATTACACAGGTCTCTGCCAGGACCTGATTGCTGAATGAGTCCTTGGCATAGTAAGCATTAAGAGCTCTTGTGATAGGATTTATTTTTTTTTTTGTCGTAAAGGAAAAAGACATCTAATTATATTTGGATGGAAATGAAATTTTGTTAATTTCAGCTTGCTAACTGCATATATGAAAACCCTTTAACAAAGAGCCATAATATTTGGCTGATATGAAATGAAATTTGTTCGCAGCAAGGCTGCCTGATTTGTGCTTAGACGTCTGATGTGTAATTGCAAGGGTTACTCTAGAAATCGAAACTCCATAGAAAATGTTCTGCGCTATAGAAAATGTCGGGGGTGTTGAAAATATTTGATTGTTGCGTTTTTGAACGTTCATACATTAATTGGGACTGTTGAAGAACACATGGTAACTTCTGAACTTTGACTTTGGAAAGTTGATTTGAAAAGGCTTTAAGATTCCTAACATTATGTTCTCAATGTTCAGAAGCTCTGTTGGAGACATGTGGCTGTCTTGACATCTGCCAGACGGTACCGTAGCTATTTATCCACTTGTCTGAGTCAAGCTTTTGTCCCTGTTGGATACTTTCTCACTGTTGCCTCAAGTGCATTTTTGGCAAGTATAGAAACTGTTGGTGTTAGACCGGAGTGTGAAACTGCTTGTTGGTGAGATTTCATTAGTAGCGCACATGCACTCTGCCAGCGTGAAAATTTCAGGCTGTGGCGTCAAAGGGTGGGTGGGAATGCATTTTCTCACCTCTGACGATTTTAGTTATCATTCATTTCCAAGCAGAGATTGATTAGTCACAAAGTAACCCATTGCTTCCCATAATGGGTTGATGTAGCTATTTAAAGGCGGAGGTCATAGGAGCAGGAGCTAATGTCTCAGCTGGCTCTGCTACTTTTGTCCTGTGAGTTCCACTGATTTGAGTTTGTCTTCTCGCTTTTGTCTTCTGATGATTTTGCTCCAGTCTTGCGTTGCAAACATGCAGTTTTCCTTATGTTACTAATCCAAGAATATCTTTGTTCGTCCCCCAGCTTAGGGTGGTGTATTAATTGGTTAGGCCAGCTATCAGTGATCAGAAAGATGCAGACAACATCCCCAAGTGGTACCGTGTGGTATTGGCTTTGTTGCTGCTAATGAAGCACTCATCACAAGGCTTTTTTAAAAAATTTTAATTACAAGGGGCGTGAAATGGTTTATACTGTCAATTTATATTGCATATTTCTGCTACACCAAAATGGGCATAAAATCAGCTCCGTATTATTCATTCATTTATTCTGGTCCGGGTCACAGTGGGTCCAAAACCTAGCCAGGGAACAGTGTGTGTGTGTGTGTGTGAGGGGGTAATACACCCTGGATGGGGCAACGGTCCATTACAGAGTGTCACATTTACATAATTTAGCATAATCAGTCCAACTAGTGGCATGTTTTGATTTTTTTTTTTAACGTGGAAGGAAACTGGAGAGCCAAGAGGAAACGCACCTAATGAGCAAGCCTGTGGCTATGGTGGTGAGGGGGAAAAAAACTCCATGAGCTAGCATCAGGAAGAAACCTTGAGAGGAACCAGATCCAAAGGGGAACCCATCCTCTTTTGGGCGACACTGGATAGTGCCATTAGAATAAAATCCCTCCTATGTGTGTTTATATGGTCAAAAAAGTACAGTTGTGTAGCATGAATCTCACTCTAGTTTTAACATGAAGTCATGGACCTGCAAGACCTGAGAATTATGGGACAGGGTGTAATGTCCATACGATTTTTAGCTTTGTACTCAAGTTGTTTAGAAGAGACACAAGAACTTTTTCAACTTGAGCTACACAGGTTTACCGCTAAAATCGGATTCGTTCAAGAAACCAAGAATATTTTTTACTTCATAAATATTTAATTGTACACTAACGCTCTTGTTTGAACTATGCACAGCAGGATCGGGATTCGCGACCTGTCACACCCTCTGGTTACATAATCGGTCAGCTTTCAAAGAAGTGAAAACTCAGGCCATGTCTTAAAAATGTTAACCACAGCTAGCTCTGGCACAAGCACTAGTCTCATGTTGGTGGAAAAGGTCATAATTTTACCATTTCTTAGCTCCAGTTTTTCCCAGAAGTGCTGCCATTGAACAGTTTCTTAGCTCCCAGTGATGTTTTCCATTCTTTGAGGATTTGTTCTTTTACTCTGTCCCTCTCCTCTTGATCTGGTTGGTCTGGATTGTAGTACTGGTGTCATCCAGTGCTTTGGGTCTTTAGTTGTAATCTAGCTGTCTGTAACGCTAGTGTGGTATTGGAGCTCAGACTGAGACGACAAAAATAATTAGAGGGCTGAAATGTACCATGGGAGGAAGTTATTCATGCACTGTTAGGTGATCTAACTAGTAAGAGCTGCAATCCCATCAGAGGACTTGAAAGAACAGGAAACATAAGGCTGTGTTTGGTCCTCTACGTGACGTGAAACCATGAGTGAGGTGTGTGTGTCTGCTTCCCAAATTGTGCTATTTATTCATCTGACCATATTGAACATGGTATGAAGCCATTTGTGCTTTGCTGGAACTTGTAATTAAGACATAAATGAGATTACAATGACAAATGTGATTTAAAAGTTCAAATTCAATTGCCGCTTCTAAAACATGTGCAGTTCCTTAATGGATTTCAGTCTAATGGAAGTGCAGAGAAGTGGAACTTTAACAGCCTAATGCCATTACAAGAGATTTGACTTGCTATTAATCCATCACAGTCGCCTCCGCTGATTTTGGCTGATTGGTCAGTGCACTCGGAATATCTGTACCAGCAACTATCATACCAGTGACGCAAATTTTGCTCAAATGTTTTGGAACAGATTATTGATTGCAGTCTGTAAACAGCATGACTGCTTGTGAGCTGGTGATTAGATAATATGCTGTGCCGTTGAAATGAGCAGTGGTGTTAGTCACTGTACAAAAGCTGGGCTGACTCTCATATGAGCCAGATTTAAGAGGCATGACGCAGTCAAAAGCAGGGTGCGTTTTCATCAAAGAAATGCCACACACTATCCAGAGACTGGATATTTTTAAGCAGTGTGATCAAACCCGTACCTTTGTATCCTGTTCATAGAGGTGAGAATACACAGCGTAATGGCAAAACATTTCCAAGGCAATGGCAGGAGTTGTTACAGTCAACATTTCAGCGGATTTCTGAGTCCGTGTGTATACTAGTGCTTCTCTACTTGGAACGAGGAGACAAGCTTGTTTACCAGCATTTTGTGCCTGCCCAAAAGCACGTGACCATGCTTGTTTTTCAGGGCTTTCTGTGGGTTCATAGAGGCGTACAACCATCTGGGAGCTAAGGAGCTTCTTACTGTACATGAGGTTAGGTCTTCCTGCCAGACTAATCCCAGCGTCTGATCTGGCTAATCTGTTGGCCAGACGTGACACTCGGACCTATCCTACCCATGGACAAAAGGTGCTTTTGGCATTTGGCTGTGATGTTAAACTTAACCCTTTATTGGGAGAAGAACCATATTTGGTAACTTCAGCAGACATCCAAAATGGCCTCCCCTTCCTGTGACTTACCACGAGGTCATGGAACTACCGTACATGGATTTCTCCCATCCTAAATAAATGTTCCTTTAAGTTTATATGCGTTTTACTTTCTTTCTTTCTATCTTTTCTTTTTTTTTTTTTTTTTTTTTTTTTTTAAATATATACAGTTTTTGGGAAAAGCCACCCTACATTGGTCATATATGGTAACTCTGTTGACCATGATTAGCAAGATAAAAATGGAAAAAAAATTCTTGTAAAATTAAGTCTTGTAATATCTTCCAGTAACACTCTGAGGTTAAAATTTTGAATTTCCAAGTATTCCAATTTGTGTCCTATAAAGGATAAAGGGCTGGCTCACCCTTCCCAGAATGCAGTGTGGTGTTTTTGGCCATTTTGGGTTTTGATTCTGTTACATATGGTATAACCATACGACAAAAGACAGGCCATTTTACAATTCCATTGTAAAAATGCACACAGCTTATGTCTGCCTGTCAGTGTGGCAGACAGTCACTAACTTCTCAGGAATAACTACAGCACCAACTGACATGGCACAAGAATTGCTAATCCCACTGCATTTAAAAAAAAAATACATATATATATATATTTAATGTGTTTCTAGGTGGAGATTTCCTTTAATTTCTGTTTTTTTCACACAAAGCCAAAGCTGCGAGTTGTCAGATGTGTTAAAAATCTTTCCTGCTTCTTACATACACGTTACCTCTCATTTTAATTGACTTTGTAATCAAAGACAGACATGAAACCTAGCCCTGACGCTACCTTAATCCTCGTTCAAGCTACATGATTTTAAGGCTGTTGCCGACAGGTTGCGGACAAAAGCTCTCGATCAGACACCACTCCGTGTTTGATAGACGATCAACAATCGCCTGGTGTAAACACTACAAAGACCAGGTTAAACAAGCTCGCCGACTAGTCGTCGACTCAACCAGATATCTAGCCTGCTAAAAATCTGCGTCAGTCCCTGGTGAGCTACAACCAATGAGAGCGCAGGACTTGAATCAGCGGAAAGAGGCGAGGACCTCACCTCACGCCACCTCAACTTGGCTCACTTCAGCTCACAGAGCAAAAAAAGAAAAAAAACATGACAGAGCATGGGTGTGTCGACAGACTCAAGAAACTGAGCAAAATTTAATATCGCTTTAGCGAATAGCGCTCAACACCTATCAATTTCGTCAACTTTTCTCATGTTTTTTCAGTAATCATCATCACACAAACCAGTCGTTGTGCCTGTTTTTGTTTGTCGTCAATTTTAAAACTCCTGTTTCATTTCCTGTGTCAATTCGCACATAACTTTTCATGACCGAACGTTGTTTTGTAGACCAGACGGTCCAGTCGTGCTGAAAGATCGTGTAGTTGGTGACCCTCTGCCCACGCTACCCAACTGCGTCACTTGTAATCGGGTGTCTTGAGGTTGTGTAGTGTGAGCAGTACAGTGATCCGATGACTTTCAGCACTGTATAGTGTAAACAAGGCGTTGCTGTCACTTTTGCCACTCTGCCCATGTACTCACAAGAGCACCGCCCTTGGATCTCTTTGTTTAAAGCACAAAGGGCGTTGACAGTAGCCACAGGCAAAATGATTTTTCAAGGCTTTACTTAAATAATATTCAAGCATTTGGACTTTTACTCACACAAAAGGACATGTATACCACAAAGCCTTTTTGTGCTGCAGTGTGCATGGATGCACAGTGTTCTGGGTGGTTACAAGACCTAACCCAAGCTACATGAACTGCATGGTTGTCTCCTTAGCTGACAGGTGGAGGTGGAGAGAGAAATCTTAGCAGCTTCATGCTGGGAGACTTGAGTTTCTGAGAGAATGTAATATGTTACGACTAGGCTGTAAGAGTTGCTGTAAGCTCTAAATGTTTTTATTTCTCACTTTTTCTTCCAGATCTGCTGAAGTGTGAATATTCGCACGCTGCTGTTGTGTTTACAAGCGGGGGAAAGACAAGACGCTGACCTCTCTCCGGCTACAAAAAATATACTGGAAATTCCAGCGGCTGTTGTGGACTGTAAAGGCCAAAGTGGAGATTAGATTAGTGGAGAACAGAACACCTCCAACAAACCTGAGAAACCCCCCCCCCCCCCACACACACACATACACAAAAGTCTATTCCACAATTAAGACTTCAGAGATAGGGTGTGGAAAGGTAGAGGACGAGCGTGTGAGCGTGTCTGGGACAGCTGTGTTGAAATTCATGATTTCCTTCCCCCCCCCCCCCCCCCCCCCCCCCGCCCCTTGGTGATGCTTTATAAGCCTGAAAGTCAGAGCAAACCCAGGAATTAGGTCATGTTAGCCCATGAAGGAGCTCTTTTTGGACATTTTATTCTCGTCTTGTCTGTTTTGAGAGTATGACCCTGTGGCTGGTGTTACTGGGGCAGGCTGGTTACTGAAAGCCAATTCCAGCATGTCCTGGAAAAGGAACTACTTTGCGTCAGGCAGCAGCGGGCTGCAGGGCATCTTTACACCACGGACCATGACGTCCATCGCTCCCAGTAAAGGGCTCAGCAATGAGCCAGGACAGAACAGCTGCTTCCTCAACAGCGCTCTGCAGGTAATACACACTTATATTCTATCTCACAAGCTATCAGTCATGAGTGTCATAAGTACTAGGATCATGAATTTAGCCTTTTACTAGCAAAGCACGGGTTCTTAGGACACTACACATGAACCTATGTATAGTCTCCTGGTTGCAGATTAAAAAAATGTTCCTGATATTTTGGCATGTAACCCTTGATTTTTAAAGTGCATTTGAAGATCTTTCTAACCCTGTTGACCTTGGGAAAAAATATATCTGTAAGTTCTTATTCCTGAGAGCATATGTGCATCAGGAAAATATAACAGTTCACATCAGGACACAAGATGCATAAAAAGGAGAAGTGAAGCATGCTGGGTATTCACCTGTGAGATCATTGATTAGCGCAAACTGATTGTAAAAAGAGATTCCAGGATCAAACAGTAATTACAAACAATATGAATAATAATGTTTATATATTAATGCATTCATCTAAAAGGACAATCTGCATCGTGTTGAATACCTAACTGTAATTCATTAATCCCAACTCCAAACCTAATCTCTTAGCCCCAGTCCTATCCTCCTAGCCCCAACTGTAACCTCCTAATTCCAATCCAACCCAAAATCTAACCACAATGCTAAACACTTAACCTCAACCACAGTCCCTTAATTCAAAATTTACTACTAACCTCCCAAGCACAGTCCTAACCCAAAACCCAACGACCAATCCTAACCCCCATCCCTAATCCCTGAACCCCAACACTACTCCTAACTCTACCCCACCTCATGCCCTGAAACCCTGATCCACATACAGAAACAAAATCTTTTTTTAGTAGCTTGCCAGAGCATCATTTTACTTGTGGTTGCATTTTGCTAAGTGAGTTTAATGAAGGCTAATGGAGAGGGTGTGTATGTTTCGTGTATGGTGTGGCAGAATGGAGACAGGGCACACCCCTGAATGTGTATTCAATGATATTAGACATTCCAAGAAAAGGAGCGGATTGGAAGTCTTCACAATACTCATTCAGCAATCATATGACTCAAAAGTTAATGCTTAGATTTAATTAACGGCGGTTTCATTTAATTTGGAATCATTTGAACACAAACCTAATTAAAGGCAATGTAGGCACTCTATTCCCACACTGCAAAATTGTAATTCTTTAGTTACAGTGAATGGTTAGCACAATGATGTCTTATCTGCAATGGTGGCGAAGCGACAGGTTGTCATGTCAATCAGGAACCACACCCCTTGCCACCAGTTTAGTCAGTTGATTGTGGTACTCGATTGAAGGCAGCAACAGAAGATTTTTGTGCATAAGTTTGCACACTCCTGGATTAGACCATAATCATGTGATGTTCGAGTAAGCTACTCCAGTAAACACAGTTGCATGACCTACCAATTGAAAGTCACTGTCATGTAGCTCACTGCTCCTTAAATTGGGAGGAGAATATAATTTCAGGTTTAGTAACCTAACTGTTCTAACTTCACTGTTTTACAGCAGTGTGGCATGCCTCGTACTAAATAACTTGCCCCTCTTTAAAAAATAACACATAAAGAAGGAAAGAGAAAGAAATACAGTAGAAGTTATTTATTTTTCTGTATAGTTTCTCTCCTTGATTTGGTCTTGGCCGATTCCCAACCACTGGGCAGCTCTTCTCAATCAAGTGACTGCTACCACCCAGGAGGCTAACACATAAAACCAACCCACTGCACCTTATTCAAACTGTTTTCCAACACAGCATAACACACTCAGAAGAAATTAGCTCTTCACCCTCTTCCACATACACAAGCATATGGACATCCCCGATTGGCAGGGGGAGGCCCATCCAATTTTGCTCTCTTGGATTCTCCCAGTCACAAATGACTGTGGCAGCTTCTTGATTCAAACTCTTTATCTCTGGAAGATGGGGCAAGTATGTTTGTCGTACACCATGGGGGAAATCTTTTTTTTTTTTTTTTAAATTCGCAACACAATGCAGCCCGTTTGATCAAGGAAATGTTAGTACTGCCATCATCCAGGTTTAGATTCCATTAGGACTGCGATTAGGATTATAAAACCTATGCATTTGAAGGGTCCAAGTCTGCGTTACAATGGTACAAACAGTCATTTCTCTGATGTTTTGGCCAGGCAGCTCTTGCCACTTAATGTAGGAGAAGGAGCCTGTCAGTTGGAGTTTCTGTCTGGAAACTGTTTGGTTTTCTCATGTACACAGACAATTTTCACCGCCCAGGTTTTCTGCAATATAAATGCTAAATGTTTAAGTAGCAAATTCACTTCCATTTTTAAAGGTATTTGACAGCCCTAGATTCTATACGATTACCTATATTATGGGAGTCTCTGTGAAGGTTCTGAGCAGCACCAGGAGCATTATAATAACAAGTCTCTGCCTGAACTGATGTCAGCATTTGAAGCCTGGTGATTACAGGGTAAACCACTACTGTTATCCACACAGAAATAGTAATAATTTTTCCTACTTTTTAATTTCTCCAATTTCTGTCCACCCATTCAAAAAAAAAACAAAAACCTAAATCTATGCAAAATGAGTAAAAATCCAGCGTTCATCAGTAAAAACTACATAGCACATACCGATCAAGGATAAATGCAAACACGAAACCATGCTGCAAGTTCAGCTGTAAACATCACATCATGCTTCACACAGCAGTGTTCAGTGGGTTAACCAGACTAAACCTGGATGTCGTCTTGATTTCCATATATATAATTATTTTTTGCCGAGCATGTGTAAATCCGTCGGAAAAATCTCTTGAGGTGAAGGAGCTATCTTTATAACGCTTATTATAATGGTGCAGGAATAAGACTTTTGCTTCTCGCCCACATGAGCAACACACAGCTCACCTGTTTTTTTTGTGCTCAGTGATGACTCAAGTCTGTATGCAACAGACCACACAAACAACTGTCATGCACACTCGGGCCTGGACAATAATTACCCTGCACCCAACCTGCCATTAGGTCCCCTCTATTTTTAGATTACTCTATAACCAGCTATATGGATTTAAAGCTGCTTAGCCAGATAATAATACCTCCGAAGCTGCAAATTAATGTCAGTTATGAGCTGGAGGAGGAGGCTGAGCCCCTGTATTGTATTGTCTGCTACTATGAGGCATAACAATATGTCGAGACAGCAAATCGAGAGGCCGGGGGCGAAAACAGTAATTTCTTTGTCTGGAATTAAATGCAGTGCTTTAATGAGCTTTTATTAATATACTCTGTGAGGATCATCTTTCTGCCTGCACTGGTGCCTGGGTGATTAAGTACAGCTACAGACCTAAGAAGAGTGTTCATGCTGTGAAGCAAAGCCATAATCAGGAAATGGTGGAGTGGCATGAGGCAGTCACCACAGGACTAGCTTGGAAAATACTAATGGAGACCGGATGGTTGTGCTTTAAAGACTCAGATTTTAACAAATGGCTTGGGAAAGCCTAGTCTGAAATTTGTTTTTGTCTTATCTTGCTGAGTTAACATCAAGACGGTTATTAAAAGACCGGCACTAATCTGGCAATTGCTGCATGTTAAATTTGAAAAACTTAAAGTATGTAAAATTAAGAATTGAATTACATTTAATTTACATTAATAGAAATGATTTAATCCTGATTTCTTTAGTTTACAGTCTTTTCTTTAGTTTCCTTTCTTTCACTCTTTCTTTCTTTCTTTCTTTCTTTCTTTCTTTCTTTCTTGTCATTCATTTGCAGAATTTAAATAATTTATGTAGCTTATCTTCCATGTGAGCTGCCATGTTTCCAAATATGGTTTCATTTAAATAAGGGATAACGCCTTTCAAGGTGTCTTGTTATACAGATTTAATGGACAAGGTGGAGGCTAAGTTTCCTCCGCGGATTTCATTAATTCTGTATAACGGGACTCCTTGAAGGCCATTATCCTGCTTATACCTGGTTTACCAAACATCCCAGCGCATTGGATTTACAGGCCTAGAAAGAATACACGACACACAAAGGGTGATTTTTCTCAAAAAAAAAAAAAAAAGTGTTTGTGGTATACTTTTGTGGGGTGGATGGTCTAGCTTGTTTGATTATGGTTACTGGCTATGCAGGTTACCAGTCAACGGATAACTATGGTTGTTATGGTTACCATCTCAACGCATTTATTGGAAATGGTGATTGAATCTTTTTCCAGCCGATTTATTTTATAGGTGTCCCGTTATAAGAAGTTATTAGACAACTAGCCACCCAATCAGAAAAGAGTATTTCCCATCTTAAGGATACAAACTACTTTACGATCACATTTTGGCTTCAGTGGTTGCCATGATTTGAAACTCAGTCCTCATGACACGTACTGCATACACGACTAGTGTTTTGCTTTATAATTCGGCCATTTATGGTCTTACATTTTGTTTGAATGCTCATTCCTCTATGTGGTGTTATGTTGAGAATGATGCTTTTTTTTCTGAACTGACTCACATTTTAGAATCATTTATTTAGTAAACCCTCTTTAGAAATGCAACAATGGCCTCATTTATGTCATTGTAGAGTAAGCGGCAGTTATTCAGTTGACCGAGAGCTGTAAATTGCTAGGTGTACTTCATACCTGTGAGTTTACCCAGTCTGTAATCAGCCAGTCTCAGTTTGGCACCAGTGGGTGGTTGGAATAAAAAGGGAGGAGAAGGAGCGCGCTGCCTAGTATCCTTACAGTGAATCAGATCCATTTTGGGTTTTTGATTACCGCACTGAAGATGAGAAGTCTACTAAATGTACTTGAACATTATTTCTTTTTGTCGAAAGTACACAATACTTATTTGCCCATTTATCTCTTTTTTTTCCTTTTTGTATCATTTCCATCTTCATGGGCTTCTGGGTAAGAGTCTGTGGAGGCACACTATTAAATGTTTTGGAACTTTTCTGTCTGGTTCATAAGAAAAACAAATGAAAATGAAACGTTATTTTGGTAGAACGATGAGTCCTACAGGATTCTTTCTTTTGTGTCTTATGGGCGATTCCGTATTTCAGAACCTATATTCACCGGTGATCAACGGTGTGAAGCTGTCTCTGGAACAGACGTCATAACTAAACACTGGTTCTTTTACAGAGGAGACATGATCGTAACAGATGTCCTTAACCAGTTCAGAAATGAATGGGAAAATGTCTTTAATTTCCTCACCAGCCTGGAGATGTGCCGATTTCAAACCAAGGACAGAGTCAAGGACACAGCTCGGTGGAAAAGAAAGGAAGAAGCCGGTTGAGAGAAGGGACAGTGTTGTGTCTAGGCTTCTCATATTTACAAACAGGATTATTTCCTCCACCCCTGCTGAGTCAGTGATGCTCTGTGGCACACGGGACAGCCGGATATTTAATCAGCACTTTCCTGTTATGCTGCGAGAACACCAGAAAGAGGGTTTGGATGTTTCTATAAGCTCAATACCTTTACATTGTATAGCTTAAGAGCGTAATGCAGAAGTCGTATCTTTTAAAGCAGGGGTCCCCAACCACCGGGCCGCGGACCAGTCCTGGTCCGTGGGTCTTTTGGTACCGGGCCGTGCCGCTCTCTTCCATTGCAACATTTTGCCGCCCCCCTGCGCGCATGCGCTCTCCTCTATCGCAACATTCTACCCACCCCCCAGTCCGTGAAAATATTCTCTGACATTAAACTGGTCCGTGGCGCAAAAAAAGGTTGGGGACCCCCGTTTTAAAGGACTGCTGTGGTCATGGACTCTCCAGTCCACTGTCAGGCGTAGCTACTAATCGGCTGAAATGTCCTTTAAAGGTAACGTTAGGGTCCTCTGGTCTATAACTTCCTGTGACTTCAGCTACTGTGCAGTTTTTCTTGCAGTCTTTCGTTCTTTTGCTGTTTAGTTAGTTAGTTAGGTGTTCCGTTAGTTAGTTAGTTAGTTAGTTAGTTAGTTAGTTAGTTAGTTAGTTGTTCTTTAATTTGTATTCTTTTTTTTTTTTAAAGGGGTGGTTTGATCTCCTGTTTTGCTCTTTTTGTTTTTTTGTTTTTTAAATGGTGTTTCTTTCTCTGAAAAGTGCATTCATTTTCTTTATTTCTGTCTGTCTTTCTGTCTATCTGTCTGATTGCAAACAGTACACATACGCCCACGCGCGCACACACAGATAATCCTCCACCCCCTCAGGAAGCAGATGTACTTGGAGACAAAAGTGAGCTAATGGCAGTGACCAGACTGTAGCCATTCCTTCCTCTTTCCTTCTCTCCCTCTATCTCTCCTGTTCCTGTCATCGCTATCTCATGCATGTAATGTGCATCGCAATGGTGTCGTTTTCTCCACAGCGCAATCTCAGGGTCATCTGATGTGCAAGATTTGCACAGCTCTTCTCAGTCTTGTAGCGGAGTCATAGAGCCTCATTCCGTTTGGATCTTCTGACCCGTCAGATGTCAGGTGCTGTCTCCTCTGTTCACTTCTAATCATGTGAAATCCCGAGTTCCTGAGGAATCCTCTGTCTTTCTTCTTTGAATATGTAGTTGGAGTGATTCATTTGGGTGATCGGAGCAAATCTTGCCCATGGAATAATCCTGGCGGAATAGCCTGAAATGATTTAGCTGTCAGAATATTCGGCTGCTTTGAAGTGGCTCGTATTGAGCTCTGCAGTTTTGCAGGAATCTTTCCCTGCAGAGCTGGAGCTGGCCTGAGAAAGATGGGTCAGTCTGGCACAGCAGTAATGAACAGCTGAGGCTGAGCTCACTGTGCTCGCACCCATCATCAGCACACCGTTACTCTTCATTACTTGTGCCATATGATTATGGGTGATGTTGGCTGTATTCCCTTGCTGGTGCTTTTGATGTGGTGTTCTCATCTTTCCCAGTGCTTGAATAAACGGTTCTGTAAGCAACCTTCAAAAATAAAACAGTTTAAATTAGTCTCCCATGAATTCATCCTGCAGATAATGAGGGAGATATATATGCTAGTTGCATAATCTATTTTTTTTAAT
This sequence comes from Chrysichthys thysi, assembly GCA_030068315.1. Lineage (NCBI taxonomy): Eukaryota > Metazoa > Chordata > Actinopteri > Siluriformes > Claroteidae > Chrysichthys > Chrysichthys thysi. The sequence goes on along the minus strand of JAQLOM010000037.1, from coordinate 7,097,761 downwards.
GTGTGACAATATGTAATCAACTGCTTTCCTGCCACTGGAGGTTGTTTTTATTTTGTGAGCAGAAAGATTGGGTCAAGCTGTAAGAAAAAAAAAGGAACACATATCCATTTTCATCTGGAGATACAGTGCTGTGAATTAGTATTTGGTCCCTTCATGAATTCCTCTATTATCGTTTATTAACAACGCTTAATTGTTTCTGATCTCCAAACACATTTAGTATCAGACAAAAGAGTAAGTACAATACACAGAGTAAATATAATACACAGGTGTCAAGGGTATTGTGAATTATTGATCATCAAAATCTCCCCAAAACCTAGATCACCTGTGTGAAAAAGTAATTGCCCCTTAGTCACTCAATGAACCAAATTTAATTGATAAAAGGTTCCAGTTAGATTAGCCACTCCCACTGCTGCCAGCCCTTTTGAATCTAGACATCATTAAAATACAGTTAGTAGTTCCCTGAAAACCTCAACATACGGCACACAATGGCTCGATCAAAGGAAATTCCAGAAGATCTTAGGAAGGACGTTGTTAAAATATATCAGTCAGGAAATGGTTCTAAATTAATCCCCCAAATTCTAGGAGTCCAGAAACCAGTGTGAGAACCATTAAAAGTGGAACCTTTAGTAAGGCCTGGGTCCTGTTACATCTGACATAAAGCTAATACAACTTTCCACAATAATAACATCATACCCACAGTCAAACGTGGTGGTAGTATGATGGTGTGGGGATGTTCTCTGTATCGGGGCCTGGACGACGTGTCATAATTGAGGGAAGGATAAACTCCGCTCTCTACCACAAAGTACTGAAGGAAAATGTCCGGTCATCAGTCCGTGATCTCTAGCTCAGGTGTAATGGGTTTATACAGCTGGCAATAGTCCGAAGCATAAGAGTAAGTCCGCTTCTGAATGGCTGAAAAAAAAAAAAAAAACTAAAATGTTTGGAGTGGCTTAGTCAAATCCCTGACCTGAACCACATTGAAATATTGTGGCAGAATCTGAAAAGGGCAGGTTGTACTTGCAAACCCTCCAATGTGACTGAAATTAAAGCAATTTTATAGAAAAGAGTAGGCCAACATTTCTCTAAAGCTTTTCTTGTGTTATTGAAAGCGTTTGATTGCAGTTGTTGCTGCTCAAGTTGGCCCAACCAAGTATTAAGTTTAGGGGGCAATTACTTTTTCCACACAGGCGAAATAGGTTTTGGGAAGATTTTGTTCTACAATAAATCAGAAGATCATTTGATAACTGGACATTGTGTTTACTTAGGTTCTTTTTGTCTTATGCTAAATGTGTTTGGCGATCAGAAACAGTTACATGGTTTTAATGAAAAAAAAATGGAGGAACTCAGGATGGGGGCAAATACTTTTTCACAGCACTGTATTATATGTTGCCTTTTTTGCCTACTGTCACCATGGTGCAATGATACTGACATGCATTATGCATATGTTCATCAGATTTGGTAGTCGTTTTTGAACTTGACATAAAGTCAACAATAACTACAACAACATGGTCTTGATGTAGAGATCTGACTGAGTCGTCCCTGTGTGCAGCTGTAACTGCCTCTTCAGACTGGAGTGAAATATGTGGCGCTCATGGGAAAAGGTAGAACTTTTACATCACAAAATCATTTTATGGTGATTTATAAGACCATGCCAATCCTCCTGTGCTCTGGTGGAAGTGGCATTAAGACTGGAATCGGCAGTTTTTTGTGTGTTGTTTGTTTTATGTCAACAGATTGCAGCCGTTCTGATCTGCCTTGTCAGGCTTTTAATCCTCAGCATGAAAATATGATCCTTCCTGAGTTCGTCAGCTGTCTTTGTATGCGGCGGCTCTATATTGGCCATATTATGCGTTCTAAGATGGCCGATCTCAACTCACAACCAGAATGCGCATTTATTTATTTATTTATTGTGACAGCAGAACAAGCCTGAAAACCTTCAGTGGTCCAAGAGCTTCAATGGTTGCGTATGATTTATTAGTTAGGATCAGGTAAATCTTGTAGTATGTTATGGTTTGGGATCAGATGGGACGTGTTCCCATGCGGGGGCGACATGAAAAACCTCCAAAGGTTGCCATTTGATATGTCAGTAGTAACTTGTTTATCCCTCCCTCTGTTCATCCCTCGCTTCCTCAAGGAGAACCCAAGGGAGAGAGAGAGAGACGGCCGGTATTGCTTTGTTAAATTCATTTTTCTCTTATGGTTTTGTAAGTCATAGCATTTAGTGGGGGGGAACCTGTTTTTCAGAAGCTGTTCGTTGAACAAAATCTGACGCAGCTAACTTTGTGCCATTGTGACTTTTATCTGGATCAGTGATGAATACTTACTTGCTGTATGAGCTCGGTAAACCATGCCTGTCTTAGATTTGACTGATGCGCAACAAAGGAATGGCATGGCATTTTATTATCAAAACAAATGCTCCTATCCAAAGGGTAGAGTAGTGAAGGATTAAGAGTTGTGCTAATGGGTCCAGAGTGGCTCTTTCATATAGCAGGGATTTGAACTTGCACTCTTTTGGTGTCTATGTAGAACTTTAAATCTTGAGCCTTGGTGTAATAAGCATCAGGTGAGGTAAGAACAAAGAAAAGAACAAGTCACACACACACACACACACACACACACACACACACACACACACACACACACACACACACACACACACACACAC
>JAQLOM010000037.1:7058597-7072749 GCA_030068315.1 Chrysichthys thysi | reverse complement strand
GTTCTCATGTTTTGCGATTATTTCTTTCTTTATTTCAGCTGTTATACACTTAGGCTTCTTACTCTCACTACCATTTCTACTTTCTTGGGATCCATAATGAAGCTTATAGAGCAAAAATGCAGCAAAACTCAACGGAAAAATGTGTTGAGCACGTTCACACCACGAGTGTGACCGGCACTGAAGGTTTGTGCCGTGAAGCGCGGGTTGGCTTCCTGTACATCAGTCAAGGATATGTTCGTCAGTTGGCACAAAATCTGCTCGAGAACTTATTTCGTATGTTGATTTGTTCACCATCCAATGCATTCGCGAACCAAGGGTCCACTGTTATAAGCTTGATTTTAAGCTGCCCTTATCATATTTTTAACATTTTCCCCCACAGCAGCCATTAACATTGTTTTAATTAAATCTTAAATAATCCTGGTACGTGCCACCAGGCTTTAACAGTGAATATGACCTGTGTTATTTTCAGCAAGTCTTGAATTGCGGGGGGTTTAAGCATGCGCCAAAGTACAAGTCGTTAAAAGAAATATATTAAATGCATTTTATAACCGATATTTGTGAACTTGTGATCCTGGTCCCTGTGTAGCATTTTATTGCCTCCGACTGAAGTTTTGTCAGCTTTCATATTTTTTTTTCTTCTGTAATATCGTCACCAGTCGTCATAGTAAATCTCCAGCATGCTGAGTCACTGCCATGAACCTAAAGTTAGCGTTTCACTTTTGGAAACCCCTTGGGCCTGTCAGTCTGTGCATGTTATGATGCTGCACTCTTTCTTTTGCATCTCTTTCCTCATTCCTGTCCTTTATCTAATAATTAGCCGGAAGTAAAAATACATCTGCCACGTGCTAAGCTCTTTCAGTTTTCCATGCTAAACTCTTTCTGCGACAGTTAGCAAGGAAGGAGAATGTCTCAGGGCGTCTTCACATCTCTGCTGTCATAGAACTAAAACGATGCAATAGTCGGCGTGGAAACGGGGGCAGGGCGTAGCTCTATGGCAACCTCTTGGCATGCGTCTTCAGATGCTGCTGGATTGTAAATGTCAGCTTGTCTGTGTTTCATCCCTGTGGTCCAGATGTGACTGGTCTGTCTTCGGTTCAGCTCTAATCCTAATGCGGGGTGTGCGTCCTGTTTTTTGTCTCCACACAAGAATGTATAGGTATAACATTCCTAAAGTGTGACGCGCACACACACACGCACACATGCGAGACCGTCCGTGTTCTTCCCATTCATGTACCATGTTTCCCTGACCTTTCTCCTATGCCTGTGTTCAACACGTTCCCCTGTGCACTTGGTGAAATCTTTCTCAGGTTTACTGAGCTCTCAAGAGTCCTCATGTCTGTTTAATTACATAGGAGTTAGGCTTGTGTTGAAGCTTGGAGGGATTTCAAATGTTTATTTCTGTTCATTTTTTGTTTTTTTTTTATTATTTTTTTTACTTTTTGATTCAGACTACAGTTTATTTTAAGTTCATTCCATGGCTGAATGCAACTCGGTTTAATTTGACATACTTTAACATTCATCATAATTTAACCTTCATTTTCTTCCCCCCTGGAAAGGGTCTCGGTTTAACATTTGTGCACGTTTACAGAATCTGATTTTCCCGCATCCTGCCTTCCGTTCCTCTCCTTATCCAACCCAGTGTGCAACTTTATTTGATATCAGACATATGTTTGCATGCTTCCCATGACGAAACGTTTTACTTTTCAGCATCTTTTCATTCATTTCTTTCTTTTTTTTTTTTCTTTTTCTTTTTTTTCTCCTTTTCCTTCATTTTGTGCTTGCCGCTGAAGCCAAACTCAGGCATGCCATGCATGAGGGCAGTGCTAACGGGCAGGGCAGGACAGTGGCTGAGGCCCGACTGCAAAAGTGTATGAGGAGGGCGCGAGGCCTGCAGCAGCGCATGCAGCAGCAGGAGAAGCAGCAGCAACAGCAGCAGCAGCAGCAAGAGGAGAAGGAGAAGGAGGAGAGGGAGGAAGAGCAGGAACAAAAGCTGCCTACCAGGTACCTGCTGCTGACTAATGTTTGTGCGTGTGTGTATGGACACACTCCAGCGGGAGCGCCTGCACATGCACCTCTGTAAGAAAAGACAAGCTGCCTAATGAACAGGCGGTAGACTGACAGGAGAAGAATAATGGGAGAGCGTCACCGGGTTTTTACTCTTGATTGTGTTGGTTGCACAGGGGACGGTATTATGTCATTTATGTAAATGATGAGGTGTGTTTCCGCTGAGGTTCTCGAATTAGCGTGAGGAGAGAAAGCGGTCCGAAAACACACACAGCAGCTGTGATTTTCGCTGTTCCACTGTGGTGCCGAAGCTGTGGCCAAAACTATAATAAAAGCTTGAAGTTCAGACTGGTTATTTGGGGTCAATTTGGTTTTTCCCTGCTACCTGTGCAAAACAAGAGCGTGGCAGAAATGTCAAAAATGCGATATCTAAAAAACAAACAAACAAACAAAAAAAACTTTCTAGCTAAAGGCCGGCTCTTTCAATGAGTTGGGTGTTCTGTAAAAACTGACATTTAGCCGACCAAGACGCTCCAATTTCTGTTCTCAGGAGAAGCCCCCGCTCTGAAACAGAAACTGAAAGGTTTTGGGGATTATGTCCCATGAACGAAGATCAAGCCTGGTTCCTCATGTAACTGCACCTCACATTCTTGGGTTCCTGCAGGGGAAACGCGCCTGACCGTTGAAACCTGAAACGATAAACCTTATGCCAGGAATTGGGTTAGAAGTGTTAGAAGTGTGTGTGTGTGTGTGTGTGTGCTTCTTGTGCAAGTGGTCATTTTAATTTCTTTGTCATTCTATAGTGAACAGCCTGTCAAGATCCAAATACTTCTGACAGATGCTCAAGAGGAGGTTGTGGATGCGCTCTCAGACGCTTCCTTAGGCCCACCATCATCATCCCCCATAATGCCCCGTTCCCCTGTTCCACCCACTCCAGATCTCTCCCACCCCTACTCCAGAGAGAACCCAGAACATCCTTCGTCCATCGATAAGAGACAGCATCAGCGCTCTCATTCAGACTCACAGGAGCGTTCCCCTGCATCATCTGCCCACAGGACTTGTAAACCTAGTGCCAGCTCTGTGTCTGTGTTCACAGGAACCGGCACGCCCCAGATGCCTTTGCCAGTCAGAGACAAACCCGAAGCTCACAAACATGTGCACAATCATCACCCACCTGTGTCCCGGAGTTTCAGTGTCCCTCGCTCTTCCTCTTCCTCTGATCCCTACAGCTTAGAGGAGAAGCCGCAGGTGCTCCACTCACAACAGTCACCCGTCTTCGTCCCTCCGCCATTGCAGAGCCCAGATGCTGCTCCACCTACGCAGAATTCCATGTCGTCTTCCCCTTCGTCTCCCTGCCCCATGCCACGCTCCACCTCGCCGGCCAGGCCTGTGCCTGTAGAGCGCTGGGCTGAAAACGTCACCAGATACTACAATTCCCAAAATGCTTCGCAGCCATGTGGCTCGCCCTGTGATGAAGAGTTGTCTGAACTCGACTCTCTCTACAGAGCCAGCTTGCGGGCTCCCAGCAAACCACGAGGCTCTTGCGGGCCCAGTCCACTTCCCACCGGGAGACAAGGTAAGGTCGTTTACTGTAGAAAAGAGAGTTAAGGGTCAAGGGTCAGGAAGGTATGGCAGGAGGTAGCTTATGAGAGGTGATTTATCTGAGATATTGAATTGACTGCGGTATGTCGTCTCTCTTGGGGGGGGGAGCAAATTGTATTGAAACTAAACAAAACCACGGCCTCGGACATAGGTTTAATCTGAATTCCATCTAATTTAGCCACAGAACAGCTTTACAGTAATCCTAGACACAACTATGGAAAGGAAACCTCCCGGCGACAACCTGAGAGAGAAACCCTTTCTCAAAAGTGACGTGAACACGGATATGATCATATTGGGAATGTTTTCTGAGTTGAGCACAGTTGTTATGAAGATGGCAGCAGTCCTTTTTAGGACGACCAAACAGATACTCTGGTATGGAGTTACACCGTCCTGTCACTTTACGCTCATTAACATGCCGTGATATTTGAATATGCAAAAACCTGCAAATCGCAAAAATCCCCATCTCTACCTGCAATATCGCTGCACCAACGAGGCAGCTAGCTAGCTAACTATTTGTAACCTAGCTCGCATTTAGGATTCAGGTAGACACAAGGATTAAGGATTAATACCTTGTTATTCATTTCGACAGCTATATCTTCAGAGGTTGGTTTAGTATAACAAAATTTGTTGGAATTTCTTTATAAACTGGAATGCTGAGAAACCGTGTGTTGAGCAAAACACTGTAATTTAGTGCAAACGTCAATATAAATGGCTCTGTTGATTTGTGAAACCTGGTTGGTCCGAAAAGGTTGATTCTAATTTTCCATGTCACTAGCTCGAACACTAATGGCGGACGTCCGTCAGATCACAGGTTCATATCGTTGGGCTCTTTCTGCTGTGTTATCCTTTCTAAAGCAACAGTTTACACAGGGGCTTATATGGCAGATGGGCCACATAATATGAGCCTAATAACAACGGAATTAAAAAACATCTTGTTTAACCAGTGTCAGCTCTTTCTTAACAGTCGACGGTAAAGCTGTAAGTACGTTTTTCAAGACCGAGGACGTTGCACTTTTATATGGTTTACAGCCGCTCTCAAGTGAATGACATCAGGACCCGTCTTAACTGTTGGCAAATCTCTGGGATGTAAGAGGAATTAAGGAGCACTTGGTGGAATTAAAAACATGTTGTTCTCGGGGGAGAAAACAAAGTTCAGGGTGGTAAGGGTAATTCACCCCACCTCATCATATTTTGTTCCTTTTCTAAAGCGGTTTCAAGCAGCATTGAAACACCCTGCCATCACTTAAATCCAAAGTACATTTCTTTGTGCATCGTCATCACTTTTGTCATCTGAATGCTAAGATGGGAGTGCATGCAAAATTATAATGTTGTGTTATTTTAAGGCTTATCCTGACTGTGACCTCCTCTCTGCAGGTCCTGCTGCAGCACGCAGACTCGCATCTGGACACTCGGGCTCACTCGGCCGCTCCAAAACACCCACTGCTGAGATCGAGAGGAGTGCCTACAGGACGCCCGAATACAACAGCACTCCTGCACACAGAGTGAGGACAATGTGTTTGTATGTCAGTGACCATGCATTCATGCACATCTGTTTTTGTGCTTGAGGTTAATTGGCACTGGTAGGAGCGATTAATGCTCATTGTTGCTAATTAGGGTGTGAAATTTTAACTCTGCGTTTTTTTTTTGTTTTGTTTTTTTTTTCCAAGCCTGTTAAGCCCACGGTGTGTGACGTACCAGCGGGTGAGGATCAGATGTACAGCGCCGAGAATCTGCGTCGTATCGCGCGCAGTCTGAGTGGCACCGTCATCAGGGGACGACCCGAAAACCTCGTTCCTTCTCGCAGCTTTGTAAGTTTCTCAGGACACGTGAAGTGCGCATGAAGATGTGATGTCACTGAAATGAAACATGCTATATGTAGTCACTGACAAAAAAAAGTTAAGCATCCAGAAGGAATGGTTCGATTTGGAAGCAATTTGGTACACATTCAGACCGGAGCTGGGTAGGTAAACGATTCAGTTTGCAAGAAGCTACACCAAAGGGCACCAGACACGGAGGATGCCTTGTAGACACATGAAACAGCATTACAAGCAGTTGACGGAGTTTGATAAGGGGTCTCATTGTGGGTTTGTGTCAGGCTTGGTGGTCGTATCGTGCAATTGTCCGGCAATTTTTTTGCTGGAACCAATGTGTATGTGAGGGATCCCACACACATTGTGAAGTTTCCCGAAGACAGATCACACCAAGGGAGGATTGATGTATTATGCGCCAAGCATTACATTACTTTGCCATCCAGACACCGGAGACTCTACAACATCCCATGTCATCCTGCACTGTCGCAACAACTGGCATCAGCTGGACCACGGGTTCACACTCCGAGGGTGAGGACCAGTCCTGCCAATGTTGTGGAGAGACGCACCATATTACTCCTGGCCTCATGGTGTGGGGAGCCATAGAGTATGACTTCAGGTCAGCTCTGGTAGTGGTTCAGGGAACCCTGCTGGCACGGGGCTACATCAGTAACGGCCTGCGTTCGTATGTCTGACCCTATCTGAGACAGCACCTTGGTACAAGCTTTCAAGAAGACAACTTCCGTCCACACACAGAATGTGTGTCTATGGACTGCCTGGGTCATGATGAGGTCCTCCTGAGGCCAGCCAGGTCCCCCAATCTTTCTCCTATTCAAACGTGTGGGATCAGCTCAGACATCAACTCGGACCCAGTGCCGATCTGCCTGATCTCGAGGGCCAATTACAAAAGCTGTGGGCCAACTTGCCGCAAGAGAGAATTCAAAGTCTGTATAACTTTGTTACACACCAAACTGCTGCTTGTATCCAGGTCTGAGGAGGTGACGCGCCCAACTGACATGGGACCATCGGTGTGTCCATACCGCCAACTCTGTTCTCCATGTGATCTCATATTGAAATCATTGCAATACAATCACAGGACCTTTCAACACGTGCAGTTTCATTTCAGTTTTCCCACTCCCTCTGGGTGCTTACCTTTTTTTTTTTTTTTTTTTTTTTGGCCTTTACTTTTTGATTCTCACTTGTATAGTTTTTTTATAATCATTTAGTTCATTTTGTATTTCATTTACTCTCTTGTGTACGTTTTCTCCCTCACTCCCCTGTGGTGCCTTTCTCATTTTATTTGTATCCACTTAAGGACTCTCCTGCTTCGAGAATTGCTAAGCATGTGGACCCTCGATTGAACCCCCGTTACACCCACACCTCCTTGCATGCTGCACCCGTTACCCACAATCCTTCAGTTTTCACCCACCACCCTGAGCACCAGTACCTGCACCCACCTAAGCAGCCCGCTCCCCTTCCACCTCCGTCACAGAGGCCCACTCGAGGACATCAAGGTAACCACATGACTCCTCTGCGTCCTGTGACCACACACACACACACACACACACACACACACACACACTGGTCTGAGCTTTTATAGTTCAAACACCCCGCTGAGTTTAGTTTTCAACTTCAATTCTATATAAAATGGTAATCCTATAAAAAAAAGTTCTCTGTGACATCATAAAATGAAAATACAGTTGGTCCTCGCATTAACGGACTAATTGGGGGCAGAGGTTGTCTGTTGACATGAATAGTCCGATGATGTGAAGTGTTTTTGGGCGGGTGGGGGGTTAAAATAGTGGAAATCCAAGTTAAAACATCACTAAAGTCCATAAAAGTGCTACCCAAGAACTGTATATATGACAAGCAGCATAATGACCAACATAAATAGGTAAGAACATTAAATACTAATGTAAATAAATATGTAAATACGATTGTAAATGTCATTTCCCTTATGTGTGTTCACACCATACTCCTCACAAACAGGAGACAGAAACACCAGACTTCTTAATGAGCTCTAATTTCTGGCCAATACTAAGATCGACACGTTTTCTTTTACCACTAGACTTGTCTTTGTGTGGCATAATGTTGGCACTGGGCAGAAAAACAGTGAAAAACACCAAATAATCGCTGAAAAAACAGTACAGCTTCGCAACAACCACAGCTCAACCGATGCTTGTAAACAACTAGTTGCGTGCACGCCACTGCCACGTAGCGGCCAATTGCTGAACTACAGGACTCGGATCGCAACACCCGGGATTTTTAAACTTTCGTACCGGACATTCTGGCTAATGGATTATGTATTCAGACCGTTGCATCCGATATCCGTTAATGCGGTGTCCGTAGATGAGAGGATCAACTGTACTAGAAAAAGAAGTCCTTGAGAGCATAGTTTATTTGCTTTCACTTCACTTCACTGAACATCCAATCAGAGAGCCCTTTCTTCTGCCGGTGCTCAAAGCTGATTTCGCCTGATCAGTAACTGCGAGTTGACTTCAAATGAGTTTAGGTTTCTAGAAAAAAAAAAAGCTCTAAAATGTGTATTCTTGTTTGCTAGTGTCTGCAGGAGATCCCCAAAAGGTCGACAGGTTTCTGGCTGTGCTTGACAGGGGTGAAGCTCTTTCCAACCACAGTTCCCACAATGTGGCGATGAGCTACGGCACCCTTCCTCGGGCGCCCCGGAGAGCAGCTCCTTCCGTGCCGTCCATGCCTCAGGCCAGAGCCGGACTAGCCGCTCGCCCTGAGGCCTGGCACTACACAGATCCCCGCTATGCCACCCTGGCTCACTCGGGCCGCTCGACACCTGCTAACAGACCTGTGGACATTTCTCAACGCCAGCCTCAACATGCCAGCTTACCCAGACAGGCGCTGTCTGTGCAAAGTGCTCAGCCCATGCGTATGGATATGCCACCACAGGGAGACTGGAGGACTGCTACTCACAGAACCGGTCACCCGGACGGCCAGGTGTTCAGAACGCGACGTGATTCCCACATACAGCTCTGTTCCCTGTGCCAGCAGGCTCCAGCTGAGCCCATGGGTGCTTATTGCCAGGTCTGCATTGCATACAGAAATCACTACAGGCAGGCCAACTAGGAAAAGTGGCCCATCACTTCATGAAAATGCCAGCTTCATGCACATGACCACCTCCCATACATGCACACACACACATACGTACACCTGCATGAGGATGAGTGAGAATGAAGGAGAATCATACACCAGCCCACTTCTTTCTTTCACTTAATGCATTCATCTCCTTCAACCTGTCCTGTTGTTCGAGTCCTACTTTTCTTTTCTTTTTTTTTCTTTTTTTTTTTTGTGATGAAGAATGGCCATTAACTTGAAGGTATGATGCTTCACATCTGCACTGTGTGTGTCATGCCAGCTGAAGACTGTTTTAGACTCTGGATTTAGACCTCTTGGTTGTGTTATCGACTTAACGCACTGGGAAGAACTGAATCCATTCTTTGAATGACCTGCCAATGTGATTGGTATTTAACTACAGTGTTTGGTAAGAGTGCATTTTTTTTATGAGGACATGAAGCACAAATTTGAGACAAGACTGAGACAGAGCTTACTATTTTTGGATTACTGAACCAGAGGCCTGAATTACACAACTGACAATTCCTCATTTTGTTATAGTTTTCCCAAATAGCAGCCTGCGTAATAGAATAAGCAGCGCGAAGTCAATTATAAGAGCATGTTTAGAAGCTATTGTGAAATGTGAGCGAGTTAATAGCAGTGGAGTAGAAACGTTGCACTGTGACGAGAGGTGAAGAGAGAGCATCGCCATTTGTCTTCTGTTCTACTTTCATGACACGCCAAGTGGCTGACTGAAAAGCACTCGTGACTAAATCAGTTGTCTGTCTGCATCCGTGTCAAACTACACAAACTCTTCTCATATTAATACTTATGTAAGGGTGTTTTTGTTTTTTTTTGCTTTGTTTTGGTTTTTTTATTTTTACAGGGAAAGGCATTATAAAGAATTTTATAAATAAATCTGAAATATCAGTGTTAAAGTCACAGACATGCCAGCTACAGCAGTTCAGAATAAAACCTGAAGCTTTTTTTTTTTTGGCTCAGCATTAATGCTGATGAAGGGTCAGGGTCAGTTAAAGGTAAAACAATCAATGCGTCTGGCAGGTATATTTATATATATATTTTTAAACTCTGCAGCGTAAGTGAAACAAAGACTGTGAAGGGAGCTGAGAATTTTTGCCTCATTTAGACAACCTAGCGCATGAAGCTGTACCTCGATCACAGGCCAATTTACTCACAGAAGCATCCCAACATACAGCCAGAAGATGCAATCAGCAGTATTTAGGATTTAGTCCATTTATGCAACTGTATGGCTTAAATAGCTTCAATTAAAGCAGAAGTGCTTTAGAGCCCTCTCCTGCTTGATTTCCGTTTCTCCCCAGTTGACCACGCCACGCCCCTTTGGGTTTTGTTTGTTTGTTTGTTTTTGTTCCCAGCCACCACCACCCTCTTTGGAGGACAACTTTATTTTTAATAATAATTTCAGTTCCGAAACTTTTAGTAAAGCTGTACCTCACCCATCCACATACCAAACCAACAAAAAAAAAACAAAGAAACTAGCCTAATCCCGTTCCAATCCAGACAGTTCACATATTACTTTTTAAGGTGTCTTTAAAATTACAGGTCACGAGGCACCCTTAACTATATCCACACATATTTATGTACTGTTAAATACATCCCTCGGACCTAGAAGTAGGTATTTCTTAATTGGAATGGATGGAGCATGTATATTCATACATGATGATCAAAAGATCCAATGTACAAAATGCATATAAAGCATGTAACAATGTAATTTACGTATGATTTGATGCAGTACGATATGACTAAGTATGCAGTGTGATTTTAATTGAAGCGTTGCATTGAAGTATGGAGAAAGAGAAACTAAATTTCTTATTTTTTAATAGGAGTACAACATTAGTAAAAAAAAAAATAATAAAAAAAAATAAAAAAAAAGTGAGACGCACACGTGCTAACAGACTTTGCAGATATATAGATGCCGGTGTTGATTCATCTCTATTTGTCTTCTATACACACGGTTTTGACTCAGTGCAGTGAATTTTTACGATGTTACTTTAAAAGTGTGGTGGTCTGGGAAGTCCCATCGGACTGCAAACAGCCAGAATTGATGGCGAGAAGTAAAAAATTTTTTAGGCGCTATGTCTGCAAAAGTCAGTCTACCTAAAGATGACTAAAACCTCACTAGTTGCATGTGATTTCCTCACATGGTGAACATCAAGATTGGATCAGTGTACTGGATCGGTGTGTGCTGTAGCGTAACCGACCTATTTCTGATGAGTTCAGTTTAAAATCAGATACCTGCTATCGAAATATCCAGGTTGCGCCTGTACTGCAGTGAGTGAAGGTTTTTTTTTAACCAGCATTTTCTTTTGACAGTAGCCACCTGTTAATATTGTCTTAACATTACTTGTGGTTGGGATACGTGTAAAAGTGTCCAGAACTCTCTGTAGCAGAAATGTCAATGTTGAACATTTTTCCAGGCCACCACCCAAATGTTACCCCAACCAACTCAGTATTTCACCTTGTCCTGTATCAGAACTCCTCGAGCTTAAACTGCGGTGGATTTAGTCAGGCGTAACCACTAAATGAACGCTTTAAAAGATTTACAGTGATGCTTAAAACCTGTGCAGCTCCAGTTGTTACAAAATGTATATGCAATGTCGCAAGGCCTGTGTTCCTATAACTTAATGCAGTATACTAGCCTGAGTTTTGTGATTTCTTGCTTAACAACGTTAACACTGGTTTAGTGCACTTCACAAGTGTTAAGTTAGAAAGTGTAACTCTGTCGTAACGTACATTTCCCATAATTATGGGACATTTCAATGTGTATATGTGTACCTGCATAATCTATAAATCTATATATCTTAAATTTAGGCATATATAGTTTTCTACGCTGTACTGATACTGTATATATATCCGTATTTTCATGAAGTACTGACCTCTAAAAGTGTAATCTTACACTTACACTTATAAGGCTGCGGAAATGAAGCTGGCCCTTGGCTTGTTTGCTTTCTCTCCTTGCAGTCAGTGGGACATGAGAGCAAAGACAGAGACAGACTTGATCAGCCTGGGATTCCTGTTGGTTTTGGCACCGAAGCCTGCCTTTATATAGTTTTGCAGTGGTTGTTAAATTTCGTGTAGCCAGAGACTCCTTAAACTGTAAAATAAATTCCACACACGCACATGTTATAGATTTATTTCATGGACATAATCCTACTATACAAATATTATGCTCGTTATTAATTATGTATCGTAATATTTGACCATTTTTCGGATCCGTGGAGTGTTTTATTGCGGAACTTTCCACCCAGAGAACACATTAGATTCAACTTGACGTTATTTATAGGCCAACTTGGTTTTTTACTTCTAGACCTTTTCGTGTATGTGCGCAATTTGGTTGCAAAAAAGACTCGAGTAGGTTAGCGACTCTGGCTTGGCTCCATGTTAAACAGCTAAATGATGCTAAGCAGTGGTCAAATCAGCGATGGCTGGATGTACTATATATACGCATCTCATAAAAATTCTGAGCGTTTTTAGTAGAGACCAATGAAGTCATTGATGCTTTCAAAGTGGATGTTGTGGTTCTGAAAGCCACAGTGCTGCTCAGCCAGATGCCATAAACTGAACAAGGTTTTTGGTGTAAAATTGCGTACGGAGTGTAAATCCGGCATGTTGGCTAACTAGCAAGCAAAATTCAAGCTAAATTCACGGATATGAGAGATGGCTGCTGGGGACATCAAACATAGAGCTATCCGTCCTAATTGCCTGTTAACACAACTATCATCTGTTGCTTTGGAAAGGTGTCCAATTGGACAGTGGGGGGGGGGGACGACTCAAATGTGTTTATGAACACTTTTCTGATTCTGACACCCTGTAGGGAAACAAGATTTTAGAAAACAAATTCTGGCTTGCTCTTTAAAATCGGCACATTTTCCCACTGTGTTTTTGCGATCAGGAGGCGCGGCTGACGTCAGAGACATGTCTCAGTCAGGCCTGCTGATGTTAGAGTTGAACACACTTAATTCAAGTTACCATTCAAATAATAACTAAGGACATAAGTATAATAGTTTCATGAAAGTAGGTTGTGCTTTGCACCACAGCAACCACAAAACCCTGGCTATGCTTCACGTGCCCCACTTTGAGAACCACTGGTTTATAGAAATATGTTTTATGCAGAATGTCTTATGAAAGTATAAGTTTTCTAAAAAGGTAAACAGTCTGAGAGAAGTCACTGAATGCTGGATTCTTTACTCGTAAAATCTGTAATCTTTAAAATGATACCAGTAAATGCATTTACATGTTTAGTAATTGTTCAGGTTTGAAAGCGTTACGAATCTAAAAGTTTTTCCTGAGTTACATTAAAAAAAAGAAAAAAAGTCTAACTTTGTCGTCTGGAGGTGAGTATTTTTGCATTACGCTTGCTATTTTAGACACTTTTTGGTCCAAGAGGTCCAACATGAAGTTGAGTTTTGCCAGATGTATTGGATACAGTACTGTATGCAGTGGTTAGCTGTCTGTTCCCTTTTCCCTTTTATTTTTTTTTTATGGAAATGAAGTGAAACAGACAGCAAAACAACCGTGAACGATGTAAATACGTGTGTATATATACAGATATTCATAGCCTTCAGTCTTGAACATGGAGATAATTCTAGTTTGAACCTTGTTTGTAAATGCTGTGGTAGAAAATGGAACTGGTATTTTTGCAATAAAGCGATATTGTGCTCTAATGAGGAGCGAAACAGAAATGTTTCCAGCATGGACTCCTTTTAATGACCTTTCTTAGTTTACCAAATTATGTGGGTGGGTTTTTTTGTTTTGTTTTGTTTTCTCTTTTTTTGGAAAGGGTGGCAAAATCCAGTCAGCATAGCTTCAGCTGGTGGTTAAAATTCCCCTTTCAGAGCGCTTTTTGCCTTTGATGGTTAAAAGCTGTTGATATTCACTCATTTAAACAAATTTCCCCCTTTAGCATGTTGTACATTTTTTTTTTTTTGGCATATTTATTATTCATGAGTTCTTTCACATTCAGGAAAAACGTTTTCCACACGAGCCTGAACATGAGTAAATTGTATTTTAATACATTCACAAACTTTTTTCTGTCTAGTTAGGAATATAAACACTCGAGCCCTTGAGCTTCATAGACGATGCTTGTGTCAGCTTATCATTTAATTATGCCTACATTCTGAAACTTGGGTGTTTTTGAGCCAGCAGTGTTACTGAGCAAGTTGTAAGTAGCCAAAGTACATACATTTAGTGCTGAAGGACTGATTATTTTTTACAACAAACTGCAGAGAAATATTGTGTTTATGCAAGACACTTCAGAGGACCAGATTCAAGAAGTGTGATGTGATGTATCAGAATTGTTAGGACAACGACAAGGAGATAATTGTGAAGAAATGCCAGTCATTTTCTTGCAAACCAGTACAGATGATAGAAGCATTCATATTCAGGACTAATGCACATCATAACTATTCCTCAAGATTGCTAGCTTACATTTTAAGCAAAGGTTATGAAAGTAGAAAAGAAACAATAGGGGCAGCACGGTGGTG
The DNA here is from genome assembly GCA_030068315.1 of Chrysichthys thysi. Lineage (NCBI taxonomy): Eukaryota > Metazoa > Chordata > Actinopteri > Siluriformes > Claroteidae > Chrysichthys > Chrysichthys thysi. The sequence continues at coordinate 7,058,732 of JAQLOM010000037.1, read as the reverse complement.
ATTAGCATTGTCGCCTCACAGCAAGAAGGTCCTGGGTTCGAGCCCCGGGTTCAGCACAGGTGCCTTTCTGTGTGGAGTTTGCATGTTCTCCCCGTGTCCGTGTGGGTTTCCTCCGGGTTCTCTGGTTTCCTCCCA
>JAQLOM010000037.1:7034390-7044809 GCA_030068315.1 Chrysichthys thysi | reverse complement strand
TGCCAAACCTGGGGCTCGAACCCAGGACCTTCTCGCTGTGAGGCGACAGTGCTAACCACTCAGCCACCGTGCCGCCCACATAGCAACCTTTGAATCAATATTTATATGGGTGATGGCACTCACACGCACACCTATGAGCAGTGTAGAGTTACAGTTAGAGATGCCCTTATCTGCATGTCTTTGGACTGTGCACAGAGGAAACCCATGCAGGCACATAGAGAACATGTAAATTCTACACAGGTTATCTACATTAGGTTTGAACCCGGAACATTCTTGCTGTGAGGTGACCGCTGCACCACCATGCCACGGAGCCATTTTCATCTGCAAAATTGCAAGGATGACATCACACGCGCACACTCACTTATCTTCTACTGCTTTATCATGATCAGGGCAGCAGGGGGGAAGCTGGAGCCAATCTCAGATGACTTTGGGCAAGAAGTTGGGTACACCCTGGGCAGGTCGCCAATCCACCGCAGGGCAACACACAGAGACAGACAACCATTCACTTTCGCAGTCACATTCACACCTACGGGCAATTTAATCTAGCCAATTAGCCTAATCCCCTGAGGATTTCTTTGGACTGTGGGAGGAAACCGGAGTACCCAGAGGAACCCACACTGACATGGGGAAAACATGCAAACTCCATACAATAAGGCATCCACGTCGATCCTGGGGAATCAAACCCAGTGCTAACCACCACACCACCGTGCCACCCATAAGGGTCACGTTAGGATATTATTTGAGGTTTTATAGGGGCTCAACATGGTCAAACTGTGGGAGGAAACTTACAGTCAGGGGAGGAACATGCAAACTCTGCACAGAAAGATCCCCGAGCACGTTTGACCCCTGAACCTGACAGCTGTTAGGCCACAGTGCTAACCATATGATCATTATTATTATTTTTTACTACATGTTAATCATGTAAACAAATAAATAAACAAAGAGTGCTGGGTGTTGAGCAGCCCATGTCTTGTGGATGTACAGTATTGCTCTGATGCAGTCACATGTCCACCCCATTCAGCCTGTGATGGAGTCAGTGAGCCTCAGCAGGGCTCACACTGGGCTGCAGGGGCAGCATTCCAGCCTCCCATGTGCCCTTTAAGCCCCGTGTTGAATAAGACGCTGGAGCTGATGAAGATGTCCCCCCGTGCCCTGTCCCTCTCCCGCGGCTTCCGTAGCTCTCAGTCCTGCAATCGGATCAGGCAGCGCGCACACGGAGGGGGACAGGGCTGCACTTCTCTACGGCAAGTAGTCCGGGTCTACTTACTTACAGGACAGGACAGGTGAACTTTTAAGTTGCTGTTTGTTTTTAAAAAAAAAACAAAAAAAACTTCTGGACGCGACAGGACAGGACAGGACAGGCGGCGGTTTAGTGCTCGACTTGTTGACTAGCTAGGCTGCCTAGGGCAGGTGCTGGAATGGACGCGGCCGGCGCGTGCACCTGTTTGTTGTTAGCGTATGCTAACTTGCTTGTTTGTTTGTTTGTTTGTTTGTTTTTCAGTTTGTTGAGGTGTAACTATGAGCATCTTTTTTAAAAAGAAAAAAAAACTAGCTGCACACATGAACAGCTATTCCACGGTTTTAAAAATGGCGTTTTGAAAGAGCAAAATGTTAAATTAATTCCTAAGTGGTTCTTTGTTGTGTGCAGGTGGATTAATCTGAACTAGGGTTAGTGTTAGGTGTTTATGCCCTCAGGGTGTTTTCTCTGTTCATACCCTCCTGTGGTTTGGAGACACTGGTTTTAGTCAGAAATGTTGAGTTAGAGGTTGAGGAGTGAACAGAGATATGTTCATATAAATTATTTGGATAAATATTTAACTCTGGAAAACTCAGACTACCTTATCATAATAGGGAAAATATCTCTAGTGGCTTAAATGATGATACAGACTCAGTGAACCCAAAAACAGGTGTTTTTTCTTTGTGTGTTGAAAAAATAATAATAAATTAACCCTTTCCTACTACATGTTATGAAATGGTCCTTATGAGACCTCCTGGGATGTCCACTAATGTCCACCAACCAGTGAAATGAGTGCGTTGGATATAAGGATGAGCTAAAAGTTTGGGTCAGATCTGACCCCCGGGGGGCCCCAGGGTTAAAGCAGTGTGTGTAACCCATATACAGAGTTATGAACAATGTAATTAACCGAAGCCGTCTGCAGTAGACTTTGGAAAAATTTCTATATCTCTGAATGTCTTGAGTTTGTAAAATAATATCCTTTTTGGTGGTCACTTTTCAACAGCTGGCTTTTTACTGTGTACATTGTTCACATTTTGTCTTCTGTCTTTGATTTATCTTGCCGTCTCTACTTATTTATGTTATATATTCATGACTAAGCTAACTCTTGAAAAGCAAAGCGTGGTGCTTCGTTTACCTTCATTTATATCCTCCCTCCATTTTCAATATGTAATCTATAGGCCTAAAAGAAGCATGAGTCCTGAGAGGTGTCTGATAAGAAAGAAATACGAAACTAATCCACAGTGTGTGATTTGATCCAATATGGATTATTTTCCTATAACCGCATGTTCCAAATTGTTTTATTCCCCTTTTATGCAACTGTAATTTGTCATCAATTGCAATTTTAATGTATGATGTCATTATATGTCCAATCCACTGCAGGGCAACACACAGAGACAGACAACCATTCACACTCACATTCACACCTACGAGCAATTTAGAGTCACCAGTTAGCCTAATTCCCACTGTGCATGTCTTTGGACTGTGGGAGGAAACCGGAGTACCCGGAGGAAACCCACGTGAACACGGGGAGAACATGCAAACTCCGCACAGAAAAGCACCTGTGCTGAACCCGGGGCTCGAACCCAGGACCTCCTTGCTGTGAGGCGACAGTGCTAACCACTCAGCCATTTATTTATTTATTTTTGATGCTGAAAGCTGCCAAGTTGTCTTATTCTAAACTCTGAGATGTGACTCCAGCCACGAAATCTTTTAAAAATGGCTGTTTATGTTATATAAAAGAGCAGCTGGACAAGCTCTCTGTCTGCACTTTTCTGTATATATGAGCTCATGGATGCCTGTAATTGGCTAGGGTTGCTCTAATCAACAAGGGGGAGAGAGTTTGACATCCCTACCACCCAGAAAGCTCAGCCAGTCATGGCTATGGCATCATCAGAATTCAAAAGTATTAAAAGTGTAAATGGTTTTCTGTTGCTAAATCACATGATTATTCTTGTTCTATTACGTTATTGGGACTATAGTAACATTTCCTTCAAAGAGGCTTGATTTAAAGGATGCTATGCATAGTCTAAATCTAATAATGAAAAAAATAGTAATCTAAGTACCTTTTTAAGAACAAACGAGTATGATTTATTTCACTAGGGTAACTTTCTGTAAGGGGATGTTTATTTAATATTCATGGAACAAGTGTCAGAGCTTTTTCAGAGGTAAAGCTGTTCCATAAGGTTTTCAACCACAGGAAATGTGCAATGCTGGAGCATGTTGCTTTTTTAAGTTTCTCGGGAACAAGCTGCAATTTATTTGTCTTATGACCTCTGAAAGAGAAAGAGGAAAAAAAGCTGGGGAGGAAGATGTAAGTGTTAACAGGAATTAACTTGTGATGAAATGAATTTGCTGATAGATTGCTGTGGGTTAATGGGAATAAACATAAAACACTCCAGGATATGCTGTTATAGGAAAATAACCAACTCTGGGGACCAGCAACTCTGGTTCATGTCATGCCTTATCACACCATCCTGTCCTTGATTATTTTTCTTTAACAGTACGCCATGTCCTTCTTTAATCCTCACTCACTCATCTACCACTTAATCCTATTCAGGGTCATGAGGGAAGCTGGAGCCAATCCCAGCTGACTTCAGGGTGAGAGGTGGGGTACACCCTGGGCAGGTTAATCTTTATTTGTTGCCAATATTATATGCCATATGCCTCTAGCTCTTTATTTACAGGGCTACTTTTAAAAAGTCTGTTAAAATAAGACAACCTGTATTAAGCTTGACATTAAACTTTAATATTGTGACAATTGCATAGCACAATCATTTTTTAAAATTATAATTCAAATTTGCCATAATCTTTACAGATAGTATGGTCATTGGTTAGTATTTAAAGAGGAAAAAAAACTTTGCATTCAAGACATTCTTCAGTCATCATACCTCATAACTAGAATACCCTGTGCGCATGACCTACTATTTATTATACATCATCAAGTTCTCTTATGTCCTAAAATTATTGTATTGTTGTTTACTATATTTTGGTGGCACGTTAAACAGATGCACATGTAAATTTATTTTTTATTAATTCCTGTATAGGACATATATGTACTGCTCTCCTATCAGTGGCTAGCTCTCTATAATCACACCATTGGCATTATTATAGGAACTTGATTACAGGACAGTCGAGCATTACTTCAAATTCTTCCACTGACAAAGAGCCCTAAATTTAGCTACTCAATAGAGGTCTCCCAAATTAGGCAGGCTGGACAGGCAGGCTTGAAATGATTATCTTGCTTCTCCATATCCATGTCCCTAGCCTGTGACAGCACACCAGCTCCATCTTATCTGTGAGGTAGAAGCAAAGTGCAGAACTGACATTATTCAGAGGCTTCCCTGTGAGGACGTTCTATAGATGCATGACAGCACCTGAATGAGGCGGGAAACATGCTTGCTTATGTACTGGCTTTAAGGTAATACTTAGAGCACACAAATATCAGCATTCACTGACAGAAAATGTGGGAACACTACAATAGATGTTACAGCAGGAAAGAAGACTGGGTTTAGATTAAGAACAAAGCCAGTTTGGACAGAAGAGTTTGTAGATAAGTCCAGCATTCAGTGACCTAATGTATAGCATTTCAGTGAAATCACTATTAAACCTCTAGACCCTGATTTACTAAAGGTGTGTGTGAAGATAGGCAAGCATGGTAACATCTGCAGAAACCATTCAAGATGATTTACTAGCAGAGTCTACTGAGGTTTGTGCCTTTCAAACGAGTTTGAATTTGCATTTTGGGACAGAGTCGATGCAACTCAATTAATTTGGCTCCAACAATTTACATACTTGACTAAGCCTGCAACTCAATTTGGGAATAGCAGGTATGTGTGCCAATTAATTCATCCAAAGGGCAGACGTTAAAGTCTGTCTTCAGTTTTTCCCCTCTAGAATTATTTGTTAGGATTTAATAATGAAACACTGTATCAAGAGTATGTGTTACAGAATGGGTGATGAAAATGATTTGTTTCTTCTTAGATATTCACTGCACATTCACACTTTTGACACAGAAAGCTAGAAACACAGATAAAAAAGAAGCAGAACTTGTAATAGTGAAAAAAGGTTACACAGACTCTATGAACAAAATATTCACACCTTTTTCATGTTGTATTTTGAACCAATTTGTCAAAAAAAAGTTTTAGCTTTGCTTTTGTTTGAACTCTTTTGGGAGCCTCTTAGACATTTGAGTTTGCTTTGGGTATCAGAAACTAATAGCGCAAGCAAAAACCTCATTTACATTTTGTGTTCTAGCCCTACTGTGCATGTAACTCAATTTGTGCAAGTCTTTGTGAATCGCACACAGCATGCACAGTTTATCCCCATGCGCACTTAAACGATCCTCTTGGGCAGGGGGTTCCTCTTTCTCTAAGAGTGGATTTTAGTAAATAATGGTGGTTATGTATTATTGCGTTGTATAAAAATGCTGTAAACACATTTTATAAAATGAACACAAAGTGTAGTTTTAAAAATATTTGGGGATAGGTTTTACATTTACAAATCCAAAACATATCTGAATTAGTTCTTCATGTATGTTGTATAGATAACTGAAGTAGGAATTAAGTATAGACTAAAAAATAAATAAATAAAAATTCTATAAATATAAAAAATAAATAAAAAAATCTGTGCTGTAGGCAGTAGTCTTAAGTTGGCAAGTTAAAAGTGATTTCTTGTTGTGCTTACATTTTTTTTTTCAATGATAAAGCTGACATTTGATTGGAATTGTCCAGTTACATAACTGCATTACCAGTAGTGGATGATATCGGAATTATATCACTGCAGTATTATGATTAATAGCATCACAACACAATTTCTAGAAATATCCCTTTTACGGTGAGAGTTTCTACAACACTGATTTTATTACTTTCAACAAGTTATTGGATTTTTTTTTAAAACAAGAATTTCTTCTTTCTTGTTTTGTCCAATTCCCTGTGTTTAAATTTTTTTTTAAATTAATTAATTTCAATTTATTTATTTATTTTTTTATGTTCCACCACTTTGTTAGCAAAGCGAAGCCAAAATAAACATCCTGCTTTAATTTATGCATTACAAAAATGCCCTCGGGTATTGTATTATATTTTGCAGATAGACAAAGATGATTTGCTGTAACATTTCAGTAGGTTTCCTTTTGCCACATTGTCTCTGATGGGTCTGTCTTAAAAAATCAGTAATGAGGAATGATGTATTGATATTCCTGAGACTGTATGACATATTCATGCTGACACTGCATGGCAAGTGTTTATGCTGGAAACGGATTTGTCCTGCTGTATTGAATGTGTGCATTAGAGGAATTAACCCTGACAAGCTGGCCATTTATATACTGTCTTCCCATCTTATTACAGTCCTGAGAAACAGTAATGTTGCTATTCCCTGTGCTCCATCATACTTAATTGGGCTATTTCCGTACCCATTTAACATGTTTAGCATCCATATATGTAATCAGTCTGCTTTCTTCATGCATTATTCATTGAATGCACCATCATTCTACTATCATCCAGCTGCAACTAAGATGTTGAGAAAATTAGTCAATAGGAATGATGAATGCATTACTTTGTCACACATTTCAAACATACAGGGGGCAAGACTGATTTGATTCTTGCTCATTAGGATACATAAAGTTTTAGAAATTGCACTGACTATGCTCTTTGCTGGCCATTTTGTGGACCTCTTTGATTTGATGAGGTGCGTTAGTAATGGGGTCTAGAAATCTCTTTTGGCCTAAGAGGAGGCTATTTTAACTCTGTGAATCATGGGAGGCCTGGCATTCTGGGTGTCCCCTTACACACCATATAAGGGACCCCCCCCCACCTCCCCCCAAATCCTCCCCACCACCCCAGCATCTCTGTGCTATCGGTTTCTGCAGAGAGGCGCCTATTCTTAGGCTGTCAGTCCGGCTCATCTGAGCAGGCAAGAACTCTTTTCCTCTGCCTCTCAACTCTCTCCTGTCTCTTGCACTCATTATTTTTTATTAGTTAGTGTGTAGGTTGGGCCTAAATTGTTTGTTGTACTATCGATTGTTTTTGCATTTTTGGTTATCAAAGAAGAAAAAGTTTTGCTTTGCTAATTTTTCCCCCTCTTATCTTTATTTTTAACTTTTTGTCTTCTTTCAGAGGCTACTTTGCACCTTCCTGATCTTCACCTCCCTTTTCCCCCAATTGCTTGGAGGAAGACGTACAAAACGAATAACACACCTATATTTTTTTGAGCCATGAGCACTTACACTGTGACACTTCCTGGACCTGCTCCATGGGGCTTCCGCTTACAAGGAGGCAAGGACTTCAACATGCCCCTCACCATTTCCCGGGTAAGAAAGTCCAAAATCAAGTACCTCAAGTACGTCATACTCGCTGATCATTTGGAATCCACAAACACTGGCGGAGTAAACCTGACACGTCCCATTCTCACACAACAGAGTGCGTGGCATGAATGTGAAAGAATGAATGAATGAAAGAGTAAGCTTCCTCATTTACTTTATAAAATAGGAGAAACAACATTTGAGTCTCCCGGCAAAATGCTTCAAATTCATTTAATTCATTTTAATTCATTTTAACCAGTTCTCAATGAAGTGCTGTTGTGTTGTGCTGACTTGTAATTTGGCATTATGCAAAAAAACGATTTCTTTTGAAAAGTTTGAGACCTTAATGGTGTAGAACATTGATTTGATCTGTGTCTGGTATGGGAAGAAGGATCACCTCAAAACAATGTTCTTATTTTGTGTCTTTGTGACAGAAATGGCATTTCAGTGTTGTCAGAGGGTTGGGTTCTCACTGAGGTGAAATCCAAACTCTTGTATGATGACTAAGGCTAGAACACGTACAGGACATGATGTTATGGGAAAATAATGAATGATGGGGTGGTGTTGATGCCCCGAAATGGATTACTTTCTAATTACAGAAAATAATTCTGGATTCTGACTCCGACAACTCCAAAATCACAAAACATTTCATAGAAAGCATTATCGTTTAAGTGCTTACACACGTTTTTATCCATTTACAAAGATCATTCAACATATAAGTTCCTGTGTAGAATAGAAACAATCGTGTATTGGAATCTGCACTTTAATATAAATCTTCAGCCATCAGTATCGGAAGATTTATTGTTATAGAAAATAAAAAACACCTTTTGACCAAAATGTGTTATAGAGTATACTATAATAGATATGTGGGTCTTTTCAGGTATCTGCACTCAGTAGTAGTTTCTCTTTCTATATCTGGGTTTTCTATATCTGTGTGCGCATGTGCGCATGTGCGTGTGTGCGTGTGTGTGTGTATGCACATGTGAACATGCACCTATTGACGTGTCTTTGTGAGCTAAAGTTCTGGACTTTTCTACTCTCGGCTCTCTGGTGAGGGAAAGGTTCATGACTCAATTGTCATTCTGGCCTGAATGTGTAAATGGATAAGGGTAGCAAACAGTAGCAGTTGGATACGATCTGGATGATGCTGATCCTTTCCCATTCTGTCACTACTCCTCACATGCCTTGTGGTCAGGAACAATGTGTGTCCACTCATTTTTCTGGTTAACATCACTCCTCTGACGTTAACCCCCTTTTGTGGCCCATCACTGAAAACGACCGTGCCATTTGTGCTCAGTGGAAAGACAATGCCGTAGCCGTGATACATTAGTGTGTGGGTACAGTATTTTGGTTTTACAGTAAAGAAAGCTGGACCGATTGTCTGTCTTGTTTTAAGAGGATTCCTCAGTTTGGACAGTATTTGGCTTGAGTGTGGTGGTTAAATTTGGTTGTGTGAGTCAGCCGTGAAGGCTTTCCCCCAGCAGTAAAAGCCCACTAGCAGAAGGCCTAGTCAGTCACTGCAGTGACAGCTGAGACGCAAAAAAGCTTCACACTGTGCAAGGCGACTCGGTGGCATTCTGCTAAAAATACCCCTAAATAATGGCAATTTCAACTACACGCATGGGGGCGTAGAGGTACTTCTGGTGCCAGGTGCGATAGAGACAGAAGGAAGTTTGTATTCCTTTTGTGTACACATTTGTGTTTGTGCTCTTTGAGATATTTTGTTGATAGTTTACTCTAATGCAAAACATGATTTTATTATGAATGTAACAATTAAAATGATGAAAAATACTCCTGATTCTCATGCACTGGGTCAGTGGGATGCGTTATGGTTGCTTTCTGGATTTTCTTTACCCTATTTGGGCACTGAATATGTTACCTTTGTTAAAAAATACTGTCCTGCTTTCAATTACCTAGTAATTACAAAGTGTAAACCATAATTTTTATTCTAATAATAATAAGCTTTGTAGGACATTATTAGTGCACTAAATATCCAGCCCTGTGCTTTTAGACACGACAGTATGCAGTGCACTGTCTAGAAGCAAATATTTAAATTTTTTTTTGTGGGCCGATTTAAATTATTTATACATTTTCTGTCTGGTATGAATTTGCAGAAAGAGAACTTCTGTGTAACATTGTTCGCTGTGACATTCTCCTGATTGGTCCTTAAATATCCCTAAAAATGTAAATAGATTCTAATTTTGCTGTTTAATTAAAATTGCATACGACCACTCAAAGAATATGTTTGGCCATCAAGAACTGCTGATTCAATTCATTAATGGTGTTTTCCCATTACTTTTCCTGCTGAAATGTAAAATTATTAGCTTTTGGCATTCATAAAAGATTGCTTTTGGAAATAAGACTGTTTTATGGCTATGGGTGGTGTAAAAAACGAAACAGCTGGCTCTTAGGAAGCATTAGATTGCAGCTCTTGTAATCGAAAGCAGCAGATGACAGATATAAATACTACTGTATGAAGTTTGGATAAAAAAAACCTTCTGAAGAAAGCCAGATGGGTTTGGTATACAGCAGTCTCATTCAAGAGGCATTCAGGATGAAAATGAGAAAGAATATATAAGATACTGAAATGCTGGGCCTCATTTATCAAGCTGTCTATGCACAAATCTATTCATAAATTGTGCAGGATCATTTAAACAAGAAAAGCAGATTACTTTTAGAAAAGCATTCCTGTCCTATTGTTTACATTTGCATACAAGAGTATGATGCATTTTATTGGCTTTAAATTATGTAACTGGTAGGAGTTATGCAGTTTTATATGTACATACGTGTGTGCGTGTATATGTGTGTGTGTATGTGTGTGTGTGTGTGTGTGTGTGTGTGTGTGTATATATATATATATATATATATATATATATATATATATATA
>JAQLOM010000037.1:7013700-7027068 GCA_030068315.1 Chrysichthys thysi | reverse complement strand
TGTGTGTGTGTGTGTGTGTGTGTGTGTGTGTGTGTGTGTGTGTGTGTGTGTGTGTGTGTGTGTGTGTGCGTGCACGGATGCTTCACTGTGAAAGCACACTCTCCTTAATAACACTGCCAGTTGTGTTTATCATGGCAGTAAAGGTGATCAGGCAGATATATTAGGAGTTAGGGGTCTGGTGCTGATATTGGATTACAAGTAGGCTAAATGAGATCAAATAATGTCATAAATAGCCCAACAAACCAAACCAACCACGCCAGTGTTGGGGGTGCTTTCATGATGTTTTCAATAAATGGCTTTACCTATGCTTTACAACAACCACTCATCCTCTTTTACCACCAGAACAAAATGAAAAAGGGTAAATGTGTGCTTCACCTTGTTGAATTTACTACGCTTCTGTAGCGCTGCATTAAAATGTTTTTTAACACATGTTTTTGTATTTTCACTCTGTCTTTATTGCATTTCCCTTTAGGGAATAAGCTGACAGTCTACACCTCATTACAACACATGTTTATTTATGCCTTTATTGTTGCATTCCTTTCTCTTTTATTTAAACATGTTTGCCTTGTAATTTAGGCTAAGACCCTTTTTTTTTAAGTTTTTTTTTAAAGTACTCCCTGTAAAGTGTAACTGCTTGCTGAATTTACCACATGTGTAGAACATTTATGAAAAGGAAAAACAAGTGACGGTAACCTCACCAACTTTATCGCTACCAGGATTCTCAGGTAGCTGAAATAGATGTGTGTATATGTGTGATTGTATTCAGAGGAGGTGGATTAGTGTTTTTGCCAGATAAAGGTCACAGAGTTTCATTTCTCTCATGTTTCCTTTCAGTCTATTAGCCACGCCTCAGGCAGTTCAAGTTAATGGGACAGATATGATGCGGAGACACACTCAGCAACAGACTGTGAGAGATCTGTGTGGCAGAAGCCATCCTGCTTCATCGTGCAGGGTCAAAATGAATCACTTATAATTTTCCTTTTACAATTTCTTTTTTTTTGTCAATGCATATGACCTTCTTTAAGCATTCTACTTTCACAAGTGTACCACTTGAACACAAATTATAGGCTACTTTGTGTGTAGTGTCTATTTTAGGGTCTGATTTTCCCCCCCGATTGTCACGCTGAAAGCAAAATCTTTGATGCTTTTGTGAATTGCTACACTTTAAAGAAGCATGTTGAGTGCTGAGTGCCTCACATGAGTGCCAACACAAAATACTTGGAGCTTTTCTTTGAATTCTTTTACTTCTCCGTCAACTCTGGCATGGCAAACTATTCCCATAATTCTCAGAAAACCCAACATTCCACAACTAAATGGAATTCGAGCCATTACTGTTTAGGAATTACAGCCATATTTATATGGTCTATTTTCATAATCTCACAAGTAACATTGGACAAATGAATATACTTATACATATAAGGATTATTTTTAGTACTTGGAAGCAAATCCTTTGCAGTCAAAAACTGTCTGAAGTCTGGAGCCCATGGACACCACCAAATGCTGAGTGTCTTCCTTTGAGATGCTCTGCAAAGCCATTACAACATTCACCCAGTTCAGTTGGCAGCCACATCCCCATGTCCACCATGTCTGACAGATGTTGTGGTATGCTCTGGGTCATGAGCCTTAACTTAACTTCTGCTTACTCTGTCTTCTCTTCCCATAATTCTTATATTCATGAATGTAAATACATTCTCTTGACTTGTAGATGTTGACAATGATTGGCCTGCCACCAAGAGTGTTCTTGACTTGGCTAGATGTTGTGAAGGAGTTCTTTCACCAGTTTTTTAATCAGCTTTGTGCATGCAGTGGCTCTCTTATGAATGGTCACTGACAAACATCTGTTTTGCTGTAGGTCAAAGCGCCCAGTCCCTTTGTCTATGACTGCACCAAGAATCGACACTTCATTTCCTATGATCCCTCACCAGAAGGTATGTGCTAGCCAGGCTTAAAGAATTTTTAGATATCTACTTTCAACCCCAGCAAAAGTCATGTTCTCTAACCCGTAGCTATAAATAGTTTTGTGGAGATTCTCTCATTTGGAACAGCTGCCTAAGAGTCAGCGCTTAGATCAGCCTTGTACTCATATTATTACTCAGGCTTTACAAAGAAGCATTTCTTTAGGATTATGCAAGCCACACAGGTACCTATGAGTACAAGAGTTTTACAAGAATACCTTTCTTTCTCAGTGAAATACATTTTTGGTGGTTGACATTTGTGGACAGTTTGATAATGCTGATAATGCCCTCCAGTGGCTGTGGAACATGGTGCAGTCTATTTGGAAAACCAGTTCATTCAAAATTACACTAGCATTTGAAAAAGTTTCAGCAGCAAATTATCATTATTGTTTTTATTTTATGGGCATAATCCGTCAAGTTTGCAGGCATTTCCCTTATTGCAGTACCATTTATCCTTTGTAACTTGCTTAAAAATGAATTAAATTTTTTAAAATAATAAATCTAAAGATTCATTCATTTTTAACCATAAAAAAATTTGTCAACCTATTTCAGACAAAAATCTTGCTTGTCTTGTGTACGTGTGTGGCTGCATTTTGCTCTTTAAATAAGTAAGTTTAAGGTTGAGTTTTTAGTAAGGAATTGGCAAATACACACAAAAAAATGTTTAATAATAATTTTCTTCTTTTAATTAAGAAACTTAAATTTATAGTAAGGTTTTTTTTTTATAATTACTGATTTATATTTAATCTATACTTTGTGTAACAGTGTATTCTACCAAATATCATGGGGTGAATGTGTTCAGCTGAGTGAATGTTATGGGATGCTGAAATGTACATTTTTCATAAATTAGTGACTCATGGAAAAGGATGTTTCAAGCATGACATATTAAATGGATTCACACATTACTGCAAAACTAATTCGATTTTTGAAGTATTTTCGTGATTATTTTTCCAGGTAAAGTGTACTTATTGTGGCCTGGGAACGGCCAAATGCTGCTTAATGTTTTATGCTACATATCTGAAACATGCACATGCATATTGGTGTATTTTACCTTTACTTTTCCAATATATTTACATACATAAATATAATATCAGTGGGACACAAATAACAGCACAATCCTGGAAGTGCACAGAACAGAAACCAGTTGCACTGTGTTAAATATTAGATAGATTTGAATGCTTGCATTATAGTGACAGCAGTTGGGTTCATGTTGACATTTGTATGTGTTTTTAGTTTGATGTATAAGATTACACCCGCTCAGTTCATGTGGCTAGCTAATATAGCTTAAAATTACAATAATTAAATAATATATATAACAACAATAACAGTAATAATTATAGTAGATGTCAATTACTGCAGTGGTCATTAATTCTTTATTTTTAATGTTAAAAGAATGGACCCACTGGGACCCCAACTTTGACAAGCACATGTCTATGGTCTCCTCCTCACCCCCCTATTCTTTTATCCATGTGTCTCCTCCTTTAAGGGTCATCTTTATCAAATCAATGGTGGCCTTGCTACCTGTGCTGAAACAAACACCTACCACTGCAACACACAGGAGCACACCCAATCCTCTAGCACACAAAAAAGGCAGCAATATAACTCCCCAATTGGACTGTACTCAGCAGAAACGCTGAGAGAAATGGCCATGCTTCAGGAGAGAGCTAAAAAACCGGGCTCAGTCGAGCCACTGTGGTATGTAAGCAGGTATATTAAATACAAGCGACATGCCAGTAGCCATGTGTGGGTGAGGTAATTCCCAGCAAGTCCCCACTGAATGCTTGCAATATTAATGTGGCAAGATCAAGTTTGAATTGACAAACAGAAATCAGCCTGCTTGGTTTTGATATTAGACTTCCTTAATTAGGACGTAAATATCATAAATAGGGAAGTTAAGGCAAGGGGTCTAGCCCACCTGGCTGTTAACTGGCATGTGTTGTGTGACAGAAGGATGACAGCAGTTGGTAATTCGATACATCAGTGGTTCTCATACCATGTAGGCCATGAACTGTCTTCAGGCCTGGGTTCACCCACATACCAGGGTCAATATGTGATGCACTATACACACCACAAATGCTTGCAGGCAAATTGGGTGCCACCCAAAAAGGTGCTCTGACAGAAGCCTGTTCTATAAAAGTCAATTTCTGCTTGACATAACATCTGTAATCTTTTTTTAAACATTTCAGCCTGTTGTTAAAGATAGCAAATACCACATGTTTTGGAGGCTATGTAACCTTAAAGGATTAACGTATTCTACCATTTGACCTCAACAGGCCAACTGATTACAATCAAAATCTATATTGGAATTAAAATATGTGCAAAAAAAGGAATTTACTCAAAGGGTACCAAAGCCCAATTAATGGACCACTTTCAGGACACTTTGACGTTATCTCAAGGTTTAATGATATTCTACACATTCCTTTTATTCTACAAATCCAATGGTTATGTATCTACAGTAGAGTGCAAAAGTTACCTTGCCAAAATATTCAGTGAATGTGGAAGTTAAAAAGACTGAGTTACCAATTTAGTTTCACAAGAATTTGTACATTTTGACAAATGAAAAGAAAATATTGGTTCAAATGTTTTATCTTTTTTCCTTTTTTGGGAGATTTTCTTCATGTTAGAGGATACGTACGTTATTTAATCATTTTGGAATTCTGTTTTTATAGATCAGATGTATTTCTTGATAATGTTATTCATTACCAAACATGGAAATATAACATTTGTGCCTTGACTGTACATAATATACTCTATATAGCCAAAAGTCTGTGAACATCTGGCCATCACACTCATATGCCGGCCTTCCAGACACTGTTGCTTCAAAGTTGGAAGCACAGTTGTTTAGGATGTGTTTGTATGCTGTAGAGCAAAGATAAAGGTAAAGGTCCCAAAGTCGAGTGCAGCAGCCACAGTCCAATAACATTGCTGTCCTTCCCAGGTAAAGTTTTTGCGCACATTTTGTTAGCCTGAGCACAGCCCTTACTCCTCGCAAAGCGCCACCCCCAGCAGTTAGGTTTCACTCCTGGTCGATTCACTATGGATGCTATCCTGGCATTACACACGAGACGCCCTGTAAATTCAGCAGAGTCCTGTGCACCACCTACGTTTCTTGAAGGTGGCATTCGATTCTGATGACCGGCAGGCTGTGTGTAAGGCGATACAGTGAGTCGGCATTGTGAGATCGCACAGCGGCACCAGCACGGAAGTTCAGCTGAATGGGCAGACAAGCGACTGCTTCCCAACAACATCTGGCGTCCGGCAGGGCTGTGTCATAGCGCCAGCTCTGTTTTGCTGGGTGATGGATGTCATTCTGGACCAATCTACTCAGAGCAACGGGATACAAGTTCTTGGTCACCTGTTTCCCCCCCTTTTTTTTTGTTGGTGTTGGTGCTGCTTGACAACTGCAAGCCAAACCTAGAACAATCCTTGAACCGTTTTGAATCCGTAGCTTCCTGCTTGGGCCTTCACATCTCATGGGCCAAAACCAAGTTACAGGATTTTGGTGCCTGTCCCTTGCCCGGACTCACCAGCAAAACTTGTTTTTGCAGCAACTGTTTTGCTTTGGTCAAATAATTTGTCTATCTAGGGAACACTATGAGCCTGGTTGGTAGAAAAACTCACAACATGAGATGCAGAATTGGCCTCACTGCAAGTGTAATGAGATCACTCTCGAAGCTGTGGCACCAGCAGAAGGTACAACTGGAGACTAAACTTTGCATATACCAAATGTGCGTTGTTCCCATCTTACTGTACGGCACAGAAACCTGGACTTCAGTGGCACAGAGACTCGAAGCTTTTCATATGAACTGTCAGTGTTTGTTGCTTTGATCGTATCCAGAATCAGGACATCGTGATCCTAACAGGACTTCCCACTGTATCCAGCACTATTGTGAACGCCGCTGCCCGTCTCTCCGTAGACACGTACTCTTGCCTATTTGATTGACTGCAGAGCCGAACAAAGGCCTCCAGCTGGCTGGAAGAAACCTCCCGGCCATCCATGCTCAAGCTGATTGCAACAGATCAGTGCTCCATCCTGCGTCCTGCAGGAGTGGACCAGTCGAGGACACTCTGGACTGGCATTATGGACCACCATTTCCATGCATGATAAGGGAGACAGACAGAGATAGAGAGAGTATGCTTAAGCATTAAGGCTTCCCTTTGCTGGAACTAAGGGGCCCAAACATATTCCAGCATGACAATGAGCTCCGTGAACACATGGTTTGCTAAGGAATGTCTGGAGGAACTTGAGTGGCACTTCAAGAGTGGAGGTTATTTTAACAGCAAAGGGGGACTAAATATAAAATAAGATGCTCAAAAAGCATATATAGGTTTAATAGTCAGGTTTCCACAAATCTTTGGCCTTTATAGTGTAGCACCATGGTATTAACAGACACTTACTGATTTACTAAATGAAGCGCAAATATCATTTTACATTCCTCTAATATTATAAATGTCAGTGCGTCTATGTGGTAATGAGGACTCTGTTCTATAAAAGCTCTGAGATCTTCCATTTATGATTCAGACAGTTAAAAAGAGATGAGTGCTGTGTGTGTGTGTGTGTGTGTGTGTGTGTGTGTGTGTGTGTGTGTGAGAGAGAGAGAGAGAGAGAGAGAGAGAGAGAGAGAGAGAGAGAGAGAGAGAGAGAGACAGTACACCTGTTGCATCTCTCTCTATAAAAGGCCATGGATTGTCAAGGTTCAGGTGTCCAGCTTTCACAGCAATATATCCTCCTTCCCTCTACCTCTCACAACTCCTCTAGACCTCACCCTTTAAGCAAGGAATATTGTTTATTATGAGTTCATCCTGAAAGGTTTTTTTTTTTTGGTGTTTAGAGTTTTTTAGGATGGAAATGAGTTTGTAGCTCAGTATAGCTCAAGGAGTCCATTTGGCCAGTGTTTGACATGAGGCAATAGTGTTGATAATTGTGTGAGTTACACTATTCATAGTTTATCTTTATAGTCTGTTAGCAGCTAAGGTTGATTTAAATTTCTCTCTTTTACTCTAAGTGTACACATATCTTACCATCTTTATACCAGATTTTCCTCTTGAATTCCTTGACTAATTCTTGGTCAAATTCTGTTCATTCATCATCAACATCATGTTCTGTCTGAAATCACTTTCCTACTTACTTACTTGTTCACTATTTACTATTGTCTGTCCTATATAGAGCGCTATATAGGGGGTTGGTCTTAGCAGTTCTTTTCAAGCCAAAAGAAATTATTATACACTGTATAGCCACAAGTTTGTGGACGCCTGACCATCACACCCATATGTGCTTTATATTCCAGATTTAGTCGATGGCTGTGGAGATTTGCACAGTCAGCATTTCATCTCAAAGGCCAAGGTCAGGGTTTTGTGCAGGCCACTCAAGTTCTTCCACTCCAAGGGAAATTCTGTAGGCACTCTTGACAATTGTGAGCTTCCAGCTTTCAACATAGACCCGCGTATATGTGTGATGGCTAGGTGCCCACAACCTTTTTGCGATATAGTGTACATTGTAGTATGGAAGTAGCGTATATTGGGTGTCCACAGGATATACAAATACAGGGAGTCCTCGGTTTACGGCTTGATCGACCTACAGCGTTTTCGTGGTTACGTCAGTCATCATTTCTTATAAATTTATTAAAAAGTATTAGAAAGAGGCTTTGTTTACATTCGCCATTGATATTTAAATGAATGTGGCGCTTAGGATCGAACTCTCAACCAAACCCAACAGAGTTCATACAAACCCTGAGCACAAACGTACGGACCAATCAGAATCGAGTCAATCAGCGAATCAGAAGAGTCAGCCAATCAACGTGATTGTTTTTCTTTTTGTTACCAAGTTGGAGATCCAGGTGCTGTATTAGTTGCTATATTAGGATGTTTTGACATTATACAGTGTTGTACAGTGTGTGAGTTCTGACTAATGGCAAAAATCATGTTAAGTCGACCCGTAGGAACGGAACTTCGCCATAAATCAAGGACTCCGTGTATATCACTTGCCTACTGAATATAATTTGTCCATTTAATATGTAGACACCACTACAAACTGGCTGTACCTCAAATAGTGCACTATATGGTGAATAAGGAACAAATCCTGACTTACTTAACAGATGTTAACAGATGTTTTTTTTCTTTCTCTCTTTATTTTTGCAATCATAGGTTATAACCAACATGCCTATCAAGTTAGTACCATGCCACTGAGTGCTGTAGTGCTGTGTTGTTTGTGTGCATGTCTGTGTCTGTGGCATATTTAGGTCCTTGATTTTTGTGCAGTCCAGCAATCTGTGTATTGTCGGTTGAAGTGATTAATGTGATTAATCTTGCTTTGCAGAGTTGAAAAAAGTAGAATTTGTCTGGCTCATTCCAGCATATGCTTCATGTATATGTTAATGCGTGGTGCTGTGCTGTGTCGGGCTGTGCTCAGGAATGACTGGACTGTAGAATGGATAGACTGATGATCTCAGTAGCCACATGTTTGTCATATTCAGAGCTTACATTCCGACCACTGGTTGTGGCCGGCATGATGATGACATAGAACCGTGTTGTGACTAGAGTTAAGGCCATAATTTATGTTTGGATGTTGAAAGTTGAAGTGTGTGGGATGTTTTTTATTCTGGTATTTAAAGGAGCTAACTGATATGTATTGTAATGTTAAGTTTGACATAATTTGCATTGTTGTAGAATGCATTAATCCGAGAAGGACTAATCATTTTCCCTCATTGGGTCAGTTTTAACTTTTGGTTAGAACATTGATATACCTAAAAGTTAATATTGGTTTGTATTAGTTTACTCACTCACAAATTTGCTCTGTAGCTCCTTTAAAGCCTCCTTTTCTGCTAAGGAACTTTTTGCACTCTCTTTCCTGCATGTCTTACCTTCTAGCCAACATGGCTCTCCTTCCTTGCTTCCACTTTATCCCCCTTTCCTCTTTCTTTTTCACCTTTTCCCCCACATCCACCTAACCCCACCACCACAGCAATGAGTATGTGCCCAGTTTCAACCCTGGAGCTTTGAAGGATACAGCTCTTTCCACCAACAAGCCCATTGAGGTGAAAGGGCCGGGAGGCAAGGCCACCATCATCCACGCCCAGTACAACACTCCGATTAGCATGTACTCACAGGACGCCATCATGGATGCAATCGCTGGTCAGTCTCAGGCCAGAGGGGCTGAAATGTCCGGGTAAGACCAAATGCACCACCTTGCTTTTCTCATGTCTATTCTCTCCTGCTTGCATGAGCCATCCTTCCCTTTGTGCTGGTCAAATAGCTGTGCTTGGTTCACCTGCTGCTATGTGCTGAAGATTTCCATCAAGATGGCCAATTATCTTTCTCTTACACCAGAGGTGTCCAGTCTTATCCAGAAAGGGCCGCTGTGGGTGCAGGTTTTCATTCCAAATAAAGCAGAAACCAAATCTGAGTCTACTGAAAGCCAAGGTCAGCTGATTAAACTAGTGGAATCAGGGGTGGCCCATGCTTGGTTGGAATGAAAACCTGCACCCACAACCGCCCTTTCTGGATATGATTGGACACCCCTTTCATACACCTATTCTTTTCGGTTGATTGTGTAGTTTGGGTACATACACAGGAATGCTGAATGGTTTTAGTAAGATTTCATGTTGATTTGAGTGTGTACAAAGTGTTACTCGGGAACACTAGCTGTATAAGATGGTCACTTGTATTCATGGGTGTTGTTACATCTCCTCAAAGTGTTTTTGTGGATGTTAGCTTTTATTATTATTTAGCAAGCTGTGCATTTTTATGAATACTTCCAGTCAGAAGTTTGGACACAAAAGATAGTTTTCAGACATTTTGATAATGGCTTACTGTTGAAATGGATTTTTAGAACAAATGCAAATAATGTAGTCAACGCCTGTGTGTAAATTTATTATTGAATTAAAATGTGTTTTTAATAGTAATTTTTCCTTAAAATATAATTGTTTCCTCAAACAAGTAGCTTTCATTTAGAGAAGCAGTGAGGAATCCGGTATATTTAGGAGCTTCATGTCGCTGATCGAGGAGATGCCAAATATACACAATAGTTTCGATTTGCTTAGCATTTTTCTTGGTCACCAAATAATTTCATATGTGGTGTTTTATAGTGGTAATTACTGATATTCTGAGATAACCCTTCTATAAACGAATGTGTCCAGATTTATAACTGGAAGTGTAGATTCACTGGCTTCATGTTAAACCCTATGTATAGAGTGGACTTGAATAGAACAAGCTGTGCAGTTAGTAAAAGCGAGATCACAGAGAATCACATACAGTGTCTCATTGATCATCATGATCATTTATTCATTAGAATGACTTTTGGTGAATTGGGCATGATCAGTTACGCCTGAGCTTTGGTCTTTTGGGTGTGTGAATGCTGTAATACTGTATGTTCTATGTATTACAGCTCCAGTTTTACACTCTTAGGCAAAAAAGTATGTCCCTTTTATGGATACCCTACCACAGAACCCTTAACTATATGAGCTCATGAGGAACCAGCTCTGATGTGGAGACCTACCTTGAACCTTTAAGTGTTTCACTATCAAATAGAGTTCCAAGTAGAACCACTTTGAGAAAGTTAGGAACCCTTGCCTGTCCAAAGACCTCACAAGGAACACTTTTTTCTAAGAGTGTATGTAAGTAGTATATGTTAGGGCCTTACTGAGAGAATACTGAAGATGTTCTTGTAGGAAGCTACACAGAACATTTTCATAAATGTCTATCTGGCGGGTCAGTTATGTCCATCTCATTGCACACTCTGCCCCTCCTCACTCATGTTCGTCCATGGCTCCACCCTCTCTCTGCTGCCTCTCTGTGCCCCTCTGCTGCCCTTTTCTCCTTCTCTGCTGCCTCGGCTGGGTGACATTTCCCAGCGATGAGGCTGTCTCTGGCTCTCCCCTTTCGTAAGTAGCCCCATTCATGTATTCTTTATTTACTTTGGTCATTCATTCACCCACAGCGCAGCCTCTCGGTCTTCCTCATTCAACTCAGCATGTTTTTACATCTCGTCTCTAAACCCTCACACTCTTTTCACTTCCCTTTCTCTCTTATACCCTCATTTTCACCTTTTAATGGTCAGAGTTTGAATTATGTACTTGATTTTCTCATGAAAACATACAATATTCATCCACCATAATAATTCAATATAAGCTGTAGGTCTGATTGTTTTTATAGCCGGAATTTCTCGCAGTTTGCTCATTTTACTAATTACCACCCACTAGCTAGTTCTTCTATACAAACCAGGGACGGTGAGGGCTGGCCCATGCTTCTTCTATGTCATACTGCTGCTCATGCAAAGTCACAGTACATGCTCAGAAGAAAGCACAAACTACCCTTTTCTGCATACATGAGCTCACAGGTGCTCACTTTTCCATTGCAATACTGGAGAACTGTAGATTTACAGAAACTTTGGCCTACTTAGGATACTGGAGGATGTTCTGTTGAAATGGGCTTTGGTCACATTGGCTAGTTGGTGTAATGATTGTTAATGATTTTATTCACTTAAATGTCAAGCACTAAATGTGGGAACCACAATATCACTGCTCTACTCTGTCATCCTTCTGGGCAAGAAATTGATGTGGATGTGAATGTTTGCACTGGTAGTGATACAGTAGATAAGCTTCTGCTGTTTAGAAAGCAAGCAATCGTGTGCCATGCCTTTCCTCTTATGTTTGTCAGCTTACGCTAGAGAGTGCTGCCTTTTCCCCTCTGTACCTTCGTAAATTTTAATTCACAAATTATGAAAGCACAGCAGATAAACCCATCATTGTTTTCACTGTGACATCTACTAATACCCATTTGTATAAGTTCCAGGTGGGAAATATTTAATACATATCGCAAAAGGACCTTTTTGCAGCTAACCCATACAGACAGTACACTCGCATAAACCTCAGGCCCTGTTCGCTGAGGAGTGTGTACTTTACGGTTGCGGCTCTCTCTGTGGTTGCAGTAGTCTGCCTGTTAAAGAGCGTGTTATAGACAGTGCTTCCCCAGTGTATCAGGCTGTGAATCGCAGCGAAGAAGTGCTGGAGCCTGCTGAGTGGGCACGGAGAGCCGCCCACCTGCAGTCCAAGTCCTTCCGCCTCCTCGCCCACATCACCGGCACTGAATA
Organism: Chrysichthys thysi; assembly: GCA_030068315.1. Lineage (NCBI taxonomy): Eukaryota > Metazoa > Chordata > Actinopteri > Siluriformes > Claroteidae > Chrysichthys > Chrysichthys thysi. The sequence continues at coordinate 7,015,026 of JAQLOM010000037.1, read as the reverse complement.
CAGTGAGTGTACCCCCCCCCCAGAGCCACACACACCATTTAACCTTCATGTTGTGTTCATGACAATAAATTATTGGCTATCATTATTAAAAGAGGAACAATATATGTAAATAATGAGGCACCAGGGCAGTGCTAGCTGAGACCCTGCTTACACTTGGTTTTAAAATGTGTCTAAGCTGATCGGATGACAAACGGACAGCGCTAAATACAAATGTAAATGACCCCAAGAGGCATAGAAGACACATTTACTCAAACTACTTGCCGAGGTGGTCTGGGACACCTTTGACCACATTTCATTTGTAGTGTAAACACTAAGGTGTCCTGTTGCATAACAGCAAAATACTCTATCATGGCAGGACGTGGTACTTGTATTGTGCACTAACGCTCAAAAAAATGGAATAGTCATCTCAACACTTGGAATAGCCCGTACATGTATATTAGTTTTTGAAAAAATTATTTTGTTCTTGTCCATACTAAACAAATCTGGGAAAAGAACTGATGTAATAACTGTGTACAAGGCCCTTTAACCTTTTAGCAGGAATGGCGAAGGCAGTAACGGAATTTGAACACAACTGGTCAGCTGGACACCTTGGAGACACCTTGGAGACACATGATAGACCCAGGTGTAAACAGTGATGTGTCTCAGCTGTCTAATTGTGACCTGATCACCCATGACATTTTAAAACCATTTTAATTGTGTAAGCATGGCTTCAGTTGTTAAAACATTGGACAATAGATTGGAAGGTTGTGAGTAGGGTTGGAAGATATGACCTAAAAATTATACCGCAATGTTTTTTGACATTTTCATGATAACTAGATTTATCACAATGTATATTATGGTATGGAAATATTGTTCAGAGACAAAAGAACTTGCTGTACATGCTGGCGGAGCCAAAGGACACTCACGAGCTCTTGTGCACACAGTAAAATTGTAATATAATGGGCTTAATATTTATTAAACTAATTCTGCGAATCATGCTACATTACACAGGCTCTTAACCCTCAACTGCTCAGTTATATAAATGTGCTAAAATGTCAGTTGCTCTGGATAAGGGCAATGCCATAACTGTAAATGTAATTAAGGTTTTCAGTGATTAATTATTTATGTTGAGTATATAGTTGTAATAAAGTAGTGTATTTTCTGCAGTACCGAATGTAATGTGAATCCAGTGTGCTTTACTGTCAAGACGATGTACTATCAGTTTATTCGTCTTCTGCTGCTCAATCCTGGTCAGGGTCGCGGGGGGAATCTGGCGCCAATCCCAGCTGACATCGGGTGAGAGGCGGGATACACCCTGGGCAGGTCACCAATCTACCGCAGGGCAAC
>JAQLOM010000037.1:6876647-6887009 GCA_030068315.1 Chrysichthys thysi | reverse complement strand
GTATGTCTATATATAATTCTCAAGGTAACGTCTGCTTTCTTTCACAAACAATTTCCAAATGATAAAACGTTCTCTTTTTTTATTCACAGTGTTAAATGAACAAAATAAAATAAAATTTAAAAAAAAAGAAAGATTTTCATTATGGTCAGGGACTTTTGGACTCCACGCCAACCAGCAGTTTGTTCTTTGAGACTACAGGATGTTATACATGTGTTGCAACAATCTGGCAACAGTCCTGCAAATAGAGGCTGCAGTGTGTAGATTGTTACAGAAATCTTACTTCCTCCATAATTACAGTAAAGTAATTAAGAGATGCACTATAGTCAGGTGCATAAACAGTGCACATGGGTGCAACTTGTGTGCTTTTGTGTTTAATAATAGATTTCATAGGTGCATGTACTTGTTTTGCATGGCAGTCTAAACCTGATGCATCATTTTCTTTGGTTTTTGTCCAGAATTAAGGATTGAAGTGCATATGCAAATACATTAGGCGCACTGTAAATCGCTCGAATCTGCATGGCCATCCTGGTACTGATCTGGTTTATTCCTGTGTTGCTGTATTTGATGCTTTTGTACATGCTGTTGTGTGGAAAGTATAGGAAAGCCTGTTCCAGGTCAGAATCCCATCGTTTCAGTGATATACGGATATAGGCAAGACAGGATCTAGTATGTCCATCAAGCCAACAGGCAAGATAAAGATCTATATATGTGTATATAAGTATATCTGACCATCGTATCTACACAAGATTGATTCAGTACTTCAGTACTTCTGGTGCTCACCTGTGTTCTGTGTGAATGGGGTCATACTCGTACTGAATGCCCAGAGTCCTCACCTCTTGGTTGCGATTATTGATATCTGAAGATGCACTTTGTGTAAGTGCAGCTTCCAGTGGCAAAACAGCAGAAAATCAGAAGTATGTTGTAAGATAAATATCCCTCCAATGGGGGGACTTTTGACTGGAGTCAAATAGTTGCAGTGTGGTATTTTTTTAAAAGAATATATTAAAACCAATTGCTGTAAATATATATAAGCATTTAATTTACGAACACATACCTGTGTGTTTCAGGAATGTGATCTGGAATGATTGTTGTACTGGAAATCATCAGTGCAACACTGAGCGTTGGAGTTTACTTGTGTCTAGTGAATCCTAAAATCTTTGCAGAGCCTAGGCCCTTACTTGCTGATATTTTTGCAGACAGACAATCCTCTTGAAACACTGCACTAGAACCTCTTGTGTTGTCTTTTAAGGTGCTGTTTCAGCATAGTTTCTTTGTAAATATATGACGTGAAATCTTTTGTTACAAGAATCCATTAAGTTATAAAGTACGTTCGAAAACAATAACCAATTCTGGGAGTCGCGAAGTGAAGAGACAAAAATTTGGGGGGCAGTCCCCTGGGTAAGTCGAGATAGTCTGTACTCTACACGGAGTAGCAAGATATGAATTGGAGGTTGACTAATTCTGCAACAGAGTTTTTCACTTAGAAAGATGTTCATTTGAATAGTGTCCACCTCATTGGAGTTTTTTTTTTCTAAGCTTCCTGTTAAAAGTATTATGATTACGATGTTTTGTTTCAGGACTAACCAAAAGTCCCTATAGGGAAATTTAGGGAAATAATGTCTAGTGATTTTTGGGAATGTAGAAGGCAGTGATGCATAGGACTTCATCAAGCATTACTGGATTGGCGTGATGATTACCAGACAAACCATCGTCCAAAACCACCAAATGTCCCAAAAGTCTATATCAGCCAACGGTGGCACAGTGTGTAATCTCTCTCAAAGCACACCGTTGATTTTGATCATTTGCTAAAGGCGGAGACAAAAGATGCTGTACATTATTTTCATGATAATGTATGATTGACCCTTACGCTTTTCTTCACTACACTCTTAGAAAAAAGGATCCTTCAAGGGTTGCTTTGTATATTTAAGGCATCTTAGCTTCTCCTCTGGAATTCTTTCTGCCAAGTAAACACTCCGTTGTAAAAGGTTTTACCGAGAAAACTTGACAGAAAGGTCTATTTAAAATGTATTTTAACATGGCAATTATATCTTAGCATTATTATATGCACTATACACAATACGAACAGTATTGATGTAAACAGGGAATCAGGTTTACCACTGAGTCCGCTCTTTTGCACTTTTTTTGTTGAACCTTGATAAATCTCAAGGCAAAATGAGCTGAATTTAACCCTCTATAGGACACTTATGGGTGGAAATTTAAAAAAATCTTAACCCTTGATTGTTTTTGGAGGATATTACATGATGTTATATTACAATTATAGATTATGAATAACACATATGGACTTAAAGGAACATTTATATAGCGGTATAGGGAGACTACTTTGATGTCTGTTGAAATATGGCTCTTCATCTAATAAAGGGTTAATCTCGATCCTCATCAAGCTTCATAGTGGGAAAAAAAAAACCTGTCGTCGTAATTTACCGGCCTAATATTGCGCCACTTTTAGCAAAAGCTTCATTTTTCACCCAAAAAGAACGAAACCCGAATCATGGCAAATCAGCCAGCGTACATTTTGTAAAAAAAAATTCTGCACTATTCAAACAAAAGCAGACCAATTATACAGAATTTCTTCCAATCTTGAACCCCCGCTCTGCAGTACAGCCCTGTGTACGTGTACGTATGTGTGTGTGTGTGTGTGTGTGTGTGTGTGTGTGTGTGTGTGTCAGCTTCTGACATCAGAGGCAGCACTGAGCTGGTATTCTTGGGGCTTTCCTCTATGTTTATTCACTGCCCTACTTCCTGGAAGTAGCACACACACACAGGGGAGGGAGGGTGAAGAGAGAGAGACGTAGAGAAAGACACAGAGAGAGACTAAGGGAGAAAAACAGCACTGCATATGCGTTTGTGCCTTTTAGAAAGTGAAACCAACCTCATCCAAGGCCTTGCTAAAGGCTTCTCTCCATCTTGTTTGTCAGGTACGTTAAACGGGGAAGGCCTTTATCTGTTTTTGTGTCATAGGTTGGATTAGTAAGATGGTGAAAGGCAGGAGGGAGTTTAGAGGAACAGTCGCAGCAGCGTGTTAGAGACTCGGGCAGGATTCTCTGAATCACGGGCATGACTGATCAGGGATCTTTTTGAGCTCTAGGGAGATTCTAGGCTCTAAATCAAGCGCCTGATTAACCCTCGACTCTGCTTCTCTTCCATTACAGCATGGACGAAAGTCAGTACAACATGAAAATATTTGAGAACGAGGTAAGGCTTTTTATTTTGGCACTCCCTTTACTGTGTGCTTGTACTGTTTTACCAAAGGCTTGTGCTACTCTGCGTGTGGCTAGACGAAGGCAACATGTCTGTCTGGTTTCAGATATAAACTGTGTGAACCTTTGCATCACCTAAACCAGGGGTATTCCACAAAGGGTCCAGATACACGCTTAAAAAGGTCCAGATAAGCAACAACGATGACAGAACGGTGACAAGAGTTACCACTTGATGTTTAACCATTAGAGATTGCTTCATCACTAGTTTCGTTCAGGTTGAGTCGATGTTTTGTTTAGCACTGGCACGTTCAGGTTTCCAGGGCTTTCAGACTGCAGCGAGCTTCTTTTGCATTTTATCAGTATTTTCTGAGTATTTGGTTTGATCCGCTGAAATGACGATTACAAACCTAAACAAATCCCCACCTACTCACTATTGCTTACTGTACATGAGCAAAATCAACAGGACCACAAGTCATCACAACATCCCACACAAGTAAAGAGAAGTTAGTGTTTGTCTAATGCAGTGGCTTTCTGTGTTATCATGCGTTGAACACGCTTCAGTCTGAGTAACACTGGCCTCGGGATTGTTTTAAATCTAAAACAAAAAACAAGAAGCAGTCCAATTTGGGTTTGTTTTTTTAAACCAAGTGTGTAATTTTCACAGTATGTGATGGACGTCTCCTATCATCATTTGATGCCCTCGTTGGATATTAAAAGTGAACCCTATGTTCCAGAAACAGGTGAGGAACCCTCCTTGGTGTGTTTGTACTGTCTGACTTGGTGTGTTCAAGTGTATTTGATGGTCCTGTAAATGACGGCTAATGAATGGTCAGTCAGTGCTAATGACTCTTCGTTCATTTCAGCTCATGGACCTTATTTACAGATAATTGAGGAGCCCAAACAAGTAAGGAGACACATCTATTTATACATGAAAAAAAAAATTAAAAAATGAACAAATAGCTTTTGGGTACGTTGTAATGTTTTGATGTGATTTAACGTCTCATGATGTATACATTTGCTCGCAACACGTGAGTTAAATGATTTGACAGAAAATCGATAAAAGGAAAATATGAACTCCAAGAAATGTAACAATGCAATGTATTTATTTTTTTTTAAATCAAACAATACCTGTTTAACCTGGTAGTGCATACGTCATCAGAAGGGAAATACTTGTTTTTTTTCCTCCCCCTAATTGAACATACGTGCATTTTCTGTATTTATTTATTTCCTGAAGATGAATAAGTGGAAGACAGGCTGACAGTAAACCACGTGGCAGTCTTACATTACATGCCTTGTGATATAAGGCAATGTTCAGGGAAATTCCCATGATTTCGTATTTTGACTCCCGAGGATCGTCTTGAATCACAGAATGCAGCTCAGCTCTAACGTGTGTTATGACGTGTGTTCTGTGTTGGCAGAGAGGCTTCCGATTTCGTTACGAGTGTGAGGGTCCGTCTCATGGAGGTCTACCAGGTGCGTCCAGTGAGAGGAACAGGAGGACGTATCCCACTGTTAAGGTGACGAGCTGTACACAAACCTGTCGGAAGCTTTGATAACATCCCGTTGTTTCTCAAATTATTCCCAAAGGAACAGCAGGGAATAAATGGGACGTTCTCAGATAATTGAATGGATGCATCATGTTCCTCATGCGTTTTGTGTCACTCTTCAGGTGTGTAACTATGTGGGTCATGCTCGGGTCGAGGTGCAGCTGGTGACACACACCGATCCCCCTCGCGTCCATGCACACAGCCTCGTTGGGAAACAGTGCAACGAGAACGGAACGTGCAGCATAGACGTGGGACCCAATGACCTCACAGCACAGTAAGTGTGCGCTTCTGAGAAGAAACACTTCACACCTCACAGTAGCTCAGCCATTACTGGGTGAAAGCATTTATAGCCTTGTGATATCTTCCTGTCCACATTAACTGCTTGAATCAGTAAAAAAAAATGCCCATTTGTCAGAACTTGAATAGTATTCAATTCAAAATGTGGTTGATGTAAGCTCTAATGTACTGAACCCTCCCTGTTTTTTTGGTGTGTTTTTTTTGCAGGTTCAGCAATTTAGGTATTCTTCATGTGACTAAAAGAGGAGTGATGGATGTTCTGACAAAGAGACTGAGAGAAGAGAGAAAGAGAGCGAAGCCTGGATACCATTTTAGCGGTAAGATATAGTTCCTCCGAGCACGCAAGCCGAGCGTCATCACTCGGCTGTGGACTTGGCTCGTGTTCTTCCTCTTTCTTTGCTCCCTCTCATCCTGTGTATTCTCTTAAGTAACATTACGTATTGGTTCAGGGAAAAGAAAAAAATCTACCTAGATATTAAGTAGCTTGGAGAAAGTTAAAGGGTTTTAGTATGCCTTTTGATAGGGTAGATCATCACTTTATACTTGCATATGTTTCATGCGTGCTTTCTCCTCGTTTGATTATTGTGAATATTAAGAAGCAGGTAGCAAGTTCTCATGGGACGTGTTTGTGTTGTTTTTTTCCCCCACAAGTGTATCTGAACCAAAGTAAGATCAAATTAAAGCTAAACCTCTAATTTTGGAATTTTACAGATACAGACGAACAGGCTATTGTGCGAGAAGCCAAAGAGCTGGGCAAGGCCATGGACCTAAACATTGTGAGGTTAAAGTTCACTGCTTACCTTAAGGACAGCAATGGAGGATTCACCAGAGCGCTGAAACCAGTCGTGTCCAACCCAATCTATGACAGCAGTACGGTTACTTCTTTTCAATTTGCTCAAAAAAGTCATTAGGGAGGTCAGTGTATTAATGACTCAACTTGTATTTTTTCCCCCCAGAATCTCCCAATGCGTCCAATCTCAAGATCTCACGCATGGACAAGACGTGCGGCTCGGTGATGGGAGGGGATGAGATCTTCCTGCTGTGTGACAAAGTTCAAAAAGGTACAAGTTCTATTCCTCCACACTAGGACGTAATGTCTTTCTGTAAAAGATTGATTGACACAGATTTCTTCCTGCTTCCAGATGATATTGAGATTCGTTTCTACGAGGAGGACGAAGAGGGAGGCTGGGAAGCATACGGAGATTTCTCTCCCACCGACGTACACAAACAGGTGTGTTGAAAAATCAGTACAGTTATTTTTATTTTCATAGCCCAGAATTCAGTTTAATTATACATGGGCATCACTTACTCACCATTTAGGCTTGTCCACTTCTGATTAAGATGGACTTTTAGGTATTTTTTGTAAGTATCCTGGTGGAAAGTACAGTGTAATTTATCTAGAGGGTGAGTTATCATTTCCGCTGTTTGTCTCCGCCCTCTTCCAGTATGCAATTGTCTTTAAAACACCACCCTATCACAAAGAGATCGAGCGACCAGTCACTGTCTTTTTGCAACTCAAGAGGAAGAAGGGTGGGGACTGCAGCGAGCCCAAACAGTTTACCTACGTCCCACAGTATCCAGGTCAGTCTAGATAACCATGAAATTTTGGTCCGTCATCCATTCAAAGTTGCCTCACCTTGTTCTCTTTGTCAGACTGGTTGTTTTATGTTAAGAATCTTCACTTTGTCCTCAGATAAAGAGGAGGTTCAGCGAAAGAGGATGAAGTCTCTTCCACAGCCCTATGACCACTGGCGGGGGCCACAAGGTGGAGCAGGGGGCCTGGGCAGAGGAGCTGGGGGCTTTGGAGGTCCAGGAGGAGGAGGAGGAGGAATAGTGGGAGCAGGTAAGCTCTAATTTATGTAATCACTATAAATGCTTAGGGATGGGTATTATTGCAGTATTTACTACTTTAAAGACTTGATTGGTTTGGGGTTTTTTTGGGTTTTTTTTTTAAACTAATGCTTTTGACTTTCCAAAAGAAAAATCTTTTTCTACTGACTAGATTTTTAAACACCGCATGCCTGCATATCTTTGCTAGGATTTGTAAAGCCATCAGGTAATTAAAATTAGTGTGAGTTGAGGCAGCCTTTTCCCCCCTTTTCTTGTGCATTTAAGGAGTTATTTTTTATTTAAATGAGGAATTAGACTTTCACTTAAGTAAAGAGCTTGGGTACTTTTGCCACATCATAATGCAGGAAGAGTGACAAAAACTGATTCTTTAAGTAAATGAGGATGTAGTGAATGTGTGATCCAGTAGTTTTTTTCCCCCTTCTCTATTTTTTTTTTTCTTGCTGGACACGGCAAACCGCCAAACAGTCCTGATACGACATTGTGACCGACGTTTCTTTTTGCTAGCTTTCTGCAAATTTTGAAAAGTTCAGATTGAAACACATCTATTTCATCTCTGTAGGATTTCAGTTTAATCACTTGGACGGGTCGGGCTACTACGGTGGCGGCTGTGGTGGATTTGCAGGAGGCACACAGATGGCAGGATCTGCTCCACAGCCAGATAAAGCCCAGGAGCAACAGCAAGAGATGCCCAACAGCTTAGCTGCACAGCAACAACTCCTTCAAATTGGTGAGCAGCAGTCAGTAGCTATAAGCATTGTTGGCCAGTGGAGAATGCACTGCTGTGCACAGGCCTGTCAAGGTTCACGCTGAGTTTGCACTAACGTTATACGTTATGTTATACACCGTTTTCAGCCTCGGCTCTACAGAAGCGGACGACCATAGCAGCCAAGCACAGTGCTAAGGCTCTGTTGGACTACTGCAGCACAGGGGATGTGCGCTTTCTCCTGGCCATGCAGAGACAGCTTTGCGGTGTGCAGGATGAGAACGGAGACACGTGAGTCTCTTTAATTTCTGTTTTCTTCTTCTATAGGGAAATTATGAAGAGCTACTCACAGGAGGTTCCCTGAAAATTATTTGAACAATTTCGGCATTAAAAAAGCCTCGTGTAAATTTGTTTAGGTTACCACTTTGGCAAAGTAGAGCATCAGAGCATCTAATAATCCCTGGCCAGTTATTAATGAATTTCCTTGCTGTGGTGTTTTACAGGCCCTTACACTTGGCAGTTATCCACCAGCAACCGGCAGTGGCCACAAAGCTTATTCAGACCATCATAAACACCCCCCAATCCAAATACATCAACAAGTTCAACCACCTCAGCCAGGTAATGACCACAATATTCACAGCTTCAGACAGATCTTTTTTTTTTCTTTTGATACTTTTCTGGCCACGAGCTTCAGAATGATTGCGGCTACACTCTGATTGGCGCTCTGCACGTCCAGGTACTTTATATGCAAATTTCCAGGCGTGTTTCAGAGCAAGATATGTTTAAAAAAAAAAAAAAAAAAAAAGGACTCAAAGTTCACCGACCTCTGTGGTGAGTCAGCAAGATAACCGAGTACTTGTCGACAAGCTCCACTCAAATGGTCTGTGGTTGGTTATCTATAGCTACGTCAAATAATTTACATCTTTCTGTGAAAGCAGGTGCCTGAATATTCTCTAGGGGAAGATACCAAGTAAATGGTATACATCATTAGACAGTATTTAGAATAACTCCTGCTCCTTTAAATATGCAAAATTTGCAAAAGACATTTTGCATGGCTTGCATTTGTATACCGCAATGTCATAAGCTATTATACTGTCTAGATCTCTGGAATTTTGTGTGTTATTTTTATCTCTCCTTTGTGTCTTGAAAGAATGCATGAAACGTCTGCGCTGGTTATGCTCAAATCAACCTCCCCAAAGGATTTAATCCAACAATGTAATAAAGCTTAGGGCGACTTATTATATTATTATATTATTATATTAACGTCTCCTCGTGACTTCCTCCCGTCCAGACTCCTCTGCATTTGGCCGTGATCACCCAGCAGCCCAAGTTGGTGGAGATCTTGCTAAGAGTAGGTGCAGACCCTACCTTACTGGACAGGGACGGACGGACGGTGGTGCATCTGGCTGCTCATGCGGGAGACGAGACCATCATGAGAGTGTTGACTAACATGCTAGAAGAGCGCCATTCTCACCTGCTTAACACCGCTGACTTCTCAGGTGAGGACCAGCATGTCAGCTGTACATGGTTTCAGACACTGGGAAAAACTAATGAGACAATTTTTCAAAAGGTGCAAAAACGCAGCTTGAAGTAAAGTAGTTTGCATTACCATTTGTTATCCAGTGAAAGCATGTGCTGAAGTATTATATTACTCTTTTACCACAGCATTTGCCAGTGATGACAAGAGGTGTTAGCACAGCACAGTAGTTGGAAAATGACTTCATCATATATGTGACCATGATATTCTTAGCATTAGCAGCTCATGCAGCTACACGTTGAAATTAAGAGTGTAACAGTAATGGTGTTCTGATGCTCCACTGTGCTTAAATCTCATTCTTACGGTGAGTTCATGCTATAGATCGGCTGAATTTCTCCCTCTCTTTTATTCTGACATGCAGGTCTGTACCCACTGCACCTGGCTGTGAGAAAAGGAGGCGAGCGCTGCTTGCGTGTGCTGGTGGAGGCCGGTGCCAAGATCAACATGCCCGAACAGAAGAGCGGCTGCACGGCGCTACACCTGGCTGTTAAGGAGAACCTTTTCAAAGTGGTGTGCACTCTCATCACTGAGGTACAGGAAACTCTAATATACAATTTGCAACAAAATATTGCTCATGTCGATTATACTTGATAAAACTATGAGACAAATTATGATACATATTTGTGAAATAAGATCTTTGTATTGATGAAAAAAATCATGAGAGGTGCTAAAAACAAGATGTAGTAAAAAATTATGTAATTGACTGGCCTACTGAATGGTGCAAAAGTCTGAACCTACCAGTCTGAGGTCAGCTTATTGTCTGGGTACTGCAAGTTCAACTTCTGAAGATATCTTCGCCGTCTGCGGCTCGGGTGTCCAAGAGACTATATCTGGCCCCGATCTCTGCGTGGAATGGATCATCTCTATCCCTGGATAATCAGTGCAACATGTTATATGGTATAACGTGAATAACGTTAGCTCATGTATGCTAAATAAGGCAGTTTCTTTTCCACTTAACAAGTGAAAAAGAAAAAGTAGCTATGATAAGAGAGGGATAGCCAGCAGTGGGAATTGGCCAGTGGTCCCAGAAATAAACCAAAACACCAAAAGATATGCTATAAGAATGAGCATTCTGTAGATAAACCCTTATAGCAGAGGTCACTAACAGGCGGCCCATACGGACCCGGACCTGGGCCAGTGTTTTTCAACCTGTGTGCCGCGAGAGGTCGTCAGGTGTGCCGCGTGAAAATCCCCCGCACCTCCCGTGAG
>JAQLOM010000037.1:6848967-6862602 GCA_030068315.1 Chrysichthys thysi | reverse complement strand
ATCAGTTTTTGAGATTTGTAAATCATTGCATTTCATTTTTATTTACAATTTGTACTTTGTCCCAACTTTTTTGGAATCGGGGTTGTATCTCATGCTGCGTCCTGAGGTCGTCACCTGGAATGCTTTTCAGTTAACAGATGTGCCTTGCCAAAAGTTCATTAGTGGAATTTCTTGCCTTCTTAATGTGTTTAAGATCATCAAACTGTAAACCACAGAAATACAATAAATAGCCCTATTCGTCAACAGTAATCCATATCATGTGAAGTACTGCTCAAATAAGCAAAGACGAACAAGTAATGAAAAGAAATAAACTATTGAATTAGAAGGTTTGTCCAAACTTCTGACTGGTACATCAACATAAACCTTGCAGTTGGAACTACTGTCAGACCCATGCTATTGTAGAAGAAGAAAGAAGGGGGGGGGGGGGGGGTTGTTTTTCCCATGCAAGCTAAACACTATTGTGTCATGTCAAGGACTGTTAAAGAAAATAAATCCATTTTGGTGACAAGTGATCGTCCAATGGCATTTCCTCCAGGAGGTCATCCAAAAACCCCCTAAAGGATGCCTGAGGTCTGTTCCTTTAAATATCCCTCCATCTCTCTCAAACTGGTATGTAGTGTTTGCCTCCAAATGGTAATGCTCTCATCTGTTGCTTAGTAACTGCTAGACTCCCTGCCAGGAACTGAGCGCGCGCGTACAAGAGAAGCAGAGTTAGTGAGAGCGAGCGAGCGAGAGATGAAAGGAGTACAGCTGAATGAAAGAGAATAGAAGAGGAGACGCAGCCAACTCTCTCTCCTCCCTCGTTCACAACACACCAACAACAGCGTTAAAGCCCTCGAGGAGTCAAATGGCCCAGCACGCTTGCCCTATTGCTCTGCAGGAGTGTGTAGAGGTGCAGTTACAAACGTGCATTAGGCAGACAGAGAGATTTCGACCTGTAATTACACTGAGGCAACTAGGGAGCTGTAGCCATGGCAACAGAGTTCAGGAAGCCAAAGTCTAAATCAGGGGCCAGGGCATCACGTGGCTTTGCCCAGGTTAGAAACACACCAGCTCACCGCAGCACACACACCTCGACCTGCTAGAGCAATGCCTCACCACCTTCCACACAGCCTCACGTGCTTTAATCGGCCTTAGAGCTTCAGTGCTGCACCTCACGGAGCTGGAACATTTAGGACAAGGACTAGAAATGCCTGCTCTTATGTATGCTCGTGATCTTAAGCAAGTATGCTTGAGAAGTTCGAGAGAATAGATGAACCAGAATAGCCTCTGGAGAACATAAGAATGGAGAAAATGCTGAACTCACATTGTCCACTGCAGCTTCTCATTCTTGATGGAGTTATAGAGTGCCTGCGAGGGACAGAAAAAGAAACATGTCAACAACAACAAACAAAAAAAACAAACAAAGAAAAAAACACAACTGTTTAGCAGGTCAAAACAGATAGAAATGTTCATGTGCAAGATAGCGTTGAGAAGTAATAAGCTTAATAGTCTGCATTCGAAATTGCATAACCAGTGGTTTAAAAATATACAAACGCTTAAGGGAGGCATTGTGGCACTGCCACCTCACAGCTCCTGGGTCCCCAGGTGAATCTTGAACATCTGTATAAAGCTTTACATGTTCTGCCTGTGTGTGCAAGAATTTCCTCTGGGTTCTTCAGTTTTCCTCCTACCTCCCAAAACCCGAAGGTGGACAGGCAACTCTAATTGACCCCTCAGTGTGAATAAAGTGTGTGACTGTGTGTGCATGGGGGCTTGCGATACATTGGCATCATATCCAAGGTTCTTTCCCAGTTTTCAGTGTTACTGGAATGAATTTTAAAAAAATTTAAAGTCAACAAGAAGAAGCTAAAAAAATCTCAATCAGGACTAAGAACATGATGTATTATTCGCTGATCCACTACGCCTGTTCTCCATCTAATAATAAACACTCAGCAAGAAGACATACCTTCTCCTTCTTCTTGCGTGTTTGAGGATGGTTTTGGCCATCCTGCACCTTACCCAGCAGATCAGGAAAAGCCAGGGGCCTGAGAGAGCGTGACCGTGGTGCTTTGGTGTAACGGAAAGGCTCCATGACGCTGAAGTCCCGGCCACATCGCACCGAGCACAGAGAGCGTGAGCGCAGCCGGCCAGCCGAGTGGATACTGTTCAAGCCAATCATTCTAAAATCTGGAGCTGAGATCCTCAAACGTCCCGAGGAGCTCACAGAATAAACAGTGCCGTTTTAGAAACAGCGCTTGTGAGTGGAAAAAGTAGGATGGGCGCTCCTTTTCAGCTTGGCTCACTTGGAAATCCGAGTTGAGGAGGTGTCCGGTCCTCTCTCGAGTCTCCGGCTCTTTGATTAGGTATTCAGTTTTACTGGTTATGCATGGAGAAAGAACAGTAAGGCCAAACCTGGGAACCCCATCACTGGGCAAACTTTCTCACGAAGTAGTGGTCCCATTGTCCTGCTGACTTCCTGTTTGTTTACACATGTGAATCCTCATAGTGATGCCACAGACACGCACAGTCGACGGTGCACGAAGCTGACGCACTTGAAGCTTTGGTACAAATCAAGTGGACAGAGTACAGTGACATAGCACAACGAAAGAGAAAAGTGCACAAGCGCACATGTCCAAGTGAAAACGACCCAAAAAAAAAAAAAAAAAAAGTGCGTCAAAATGAGTGAGACTTCAACTCCTGCCTCTGCTCACAGCGGCATCCCAGAACTCGCCGTGACGTCACAGTCACTCCTCCCTTTGGGACAGGGAACGAGACATCAAGCGAGAGACGGCAAGGCATAGAAAGAGGACAGGCACTGCGGGAGAGAACGTAGGCACAAAGCGATCATTTGGTTGCTCTGTAATGGCATTGCAGGTTTCCTCTAGATCACCCCGTCTCTGTCCTTTCCTCCATAGTGCTCCTGAAGTCTGCATTTGTCTCCTTCTGTACGCTCTGTGCACTGTATTTCCTTCCCTTATCCAAGTTCTCTCACTTTTTGTTGTTATCTCTTCTTCTCAATCACTTCTTCTCTTATGCACGCTGGAGCTTGATGCCCTGCCCTAGAAAGAACCAGAACACGCTTCACATCCCAGCCTTTTTTTTTTTCCTGCATGCACCCTCTGCTTTCCTCTTCTTCCAGTCTCACTCTTCCTCTGCGGTGAAGATAGAAAACGGACTGAATTGCACTGAGGAGGAGATCGGATGTGGGAGGAGTGCTCACCCTCCCTCACCCATTCTCTCTCTCTCAACATGTTCTCTCTGCCTGGCCAACGAATCGCAGGTCTAGGATTTGCTCTGGTCCCGCCTTCCGGGGAATGTCACTCAGAAACGAGTCCTGGCTTCCCCAACACGGCGCATCGTACAGCAGCAGCACCACAATTAACCTGTTGCTCTGCCCCCCCGTGCATGAGATTACTTTCCAACGAATTTAACAGAATGAATCTTTCATTCACAGCAAGTGGGGGGAAAACCCCCACTGCTCCTGTGCATGTTCAAGGAAATGACACAGGAATAGGTTCGGGATGTAATTAGGACAACGGGTCCTTCTGACATAAATAGAGATACTAGTACAGATGTGGACGCATACATTTCCCTCTCTGCTCATCAGACTCTCACTTGTCTTTTCAATCTCTCTTTATCGCCCCTCTCTTTTCTTCCTTTTCACTCTGACAGCTCGGGGACACTGGGTGCTCTGCCAGCTCGATGAATCTCGCCTTAGTCAACTGTGACCTGCTTCTCTGTGCTCCCAATCACCCAGCTGGCAGGCAGCATGTTGTCCTTTCCCTCCACCACCGCCACCATCACCAGTTCAGATCACCATGTGCAGAGTCAGTCACTGACTGGCACTGCCAAATCTCAAGTTAGAAGTTGCAGGCTGTAACAGTTCCAAATGCACCATTCATTCATTTATTCATCTTTCAGTAAGTGCTTTATCCTGATCCAAAGCCCATCCCTGGAAGGGATACAAATCCACTGCAGAACACCATGTGCGTGCACGTGCACGCACACACACACACACACACACCTACAGCTATAATTAAGCAGAGTCAATCCACCTGCTTTCTTTCTTTATTTCTTTCTTCATTTCTTTATTCAATTCATTCATTCATTTATTTTAGAAGCAGAAAAAAAACTACCGGCATTAACAAAAGCTTAGAACTGAACCAGGGACCTTGGAGCTTTGTCATTTCACCATGAAACATTATGACAGGGTTTCAGTCATATCAGCTTTGAGGATGGATAAAACACTGCAGAACTTTTGTCTGCTCAATACATGAATAACCACTGAATATTTATGTAGCGCACTTGCAGTAGTCGCTCAATTTCTGCCTTCCAGTCACCGTTCCCTACTAGAAGATTCTCAAGTTTTTGCAGAAACACAAAATCTAATGAATTAACGTTTCATTTGTAATTTTCAGCTTAGTTTTAAGGGTATATTTCTAGCTTTTGATTATTTTTTTATTCGATTTTAGTTGCAGTTTTTGCTAGTACAACCGAGGTAGGTACACTGCCCCATGGAAGTATTAGCACCCTTCATGAAAATGAATGAAAATAGCTATAATTACACAAAAATAACAACACATTCTGTATGTCAGGTAAGCAGGCATTCTCCTTAAATGTAAACAAAGTCCAAATCGCTTAGGCAAAGACAAAGTCTGAAAAACAGGCAACAGTCAAAACACTGGGCTGACGGGTACTGCTTGTCAGAGCCTGAGGCAAAGAGCTAGGTCAAAGTCCAGAAACAGAGGTCAGAAAAACATATATGAAAGCCAGCACATAGGCTTGATGCATATGTGAAAACATAATACAACACTATACAATGAACTTGGGAAACAAGGGAACGTAAATAGAGTGAGTAATGGTAGGGACTCAATACAAAACAGGAGCAAACCATCAATATTCAGAAGACGGCAGCACGGAAATGCAGAGGAGTGGTGCGAGTTTCCGGCCCTCAGTGGCCATGTTTGTATGCTGCCGAGACTGCTGGGACATGGAGTCCATAGAGCGCTGAGACAGCGAAGCAGGTGGTAGAAATGACATGACCCAGTAAGGGCTATTTTGAACTCAAACATACATGATGATAATTAAAAAAAAAAAAAGCTATCATATGAAAGATTTTCTAAAACCATCAATAATTTCCCCTATTATTCAGGGGAAATTTTGAATCAAGTGCGTAATGTTGATTGTAAGTAAATGTTATTGCTCATTTTTATGAATGGTGCCAGTGATTCTGGAGGGACCCGTCATGCTATGGAATACAGTATGTAATATTAAACTATGATAAGGTAAATACAGTGACATATCCAGATGATTCAAGGTTTGTAGTAAGGATATATCTTAATTCCAAAGCTGTGAAAAATAAAACGATATACATCTCAGTTCTCTATTAGGAACATATGGAGCTAAAGCTTTATGTTTATGAAATGCATTTTAAAGCCAGAGCAGTGGTGAGAAAGCCTGCTTAGCTGTAAGTGTGGGCAGTGTGATAATGCAGTGCAGCTCTCGACTCATATTTGCATATCCTCCACAACCTCAATCCGGGAGACCCAGAAAAATTACACTTCGCACACAATAAGGTATGGCAGGAAAACAATTTGTAGTTTGGAAGAGGTGATAAAGGAAGGGAGGGGGAGGCTGAGGAAGCTTGAGATGGAGATAGAGATGGAGATGGATATGGAGAGATTTGCAAAGCCTTTATGGCAACACCATGACAAAAGGCTCATCACAGCAGGAGGCAGCCAAATTCCCATCTGCTACAATCCTCTGTCCTCCCATCCTCCCTCTCTTTACTGAGCTCCTCACTGAAATGTTCGCCGTCCCTCTGTACTGAGCTACACACCAACGTAAAGCTTTACCTGTTGCCTCACGAACATCTCGGCACATCTCTTGCCTACACTACACACTATTAACCATTCCAGGAATTAGGAGTTATATGAATGGATGACATCAAGAGAGAAGAAAAGATCCTAGGTTTGTTTTTCTATAAGAAACTGATAGCACAGCTCTGTGTGTAATTTAGTACCTGATACTGATTGGAGGCTAACATCATCTCAGTAACTGAGCAACCCTTTACAAGATTCAGTTGCCAAGTTACATGAAACATCGGTAGTGGAATGGCAGTGTGCTGTAAGACAGTTTGCATCCCATCCTATGCTCCATCCGATGCCAGAACTGTGTCATGTTAGTCCGCGATATAAATCAAAACCAATGAACCAGATAGCAAAAAAAGATGATATGCAAAAACAATGGACTCTAGAGAGAAAACGAAAGAGAGCCGTGAATTTAAAAAAAAAAAAGAGAAGAGAAAGAAAAAGGCACAGAAAGAGCGCAGTAGACGAAGAAGCGAGGTGTCAAGCTGAGTGGCAGAATGTTCCAGAAAGCACTCAGTACTCGGTGCATCAGTGTCAGCACCACAGGCAGGTCATGTACACACACCATGTACACAGACAAGCGCAAAGAAAAACAGATGAGAAAAAACAAGGAAGGACAGAAGAGAAAATGGCATATGTGTTAGAAAAATACACAGAAAGCTACGGATAAAGGTAGAAAGTACAGCGTATCAGAGAGCATGTCTATAGACAAGACACAGTGCATCTCTTGATTTTAGTCCTGTCAGAATTTTAGCCCAGATTTTAGTCCTGTCAGAAAAAAAAAAATCCTGTCCATAATTTGTTACAGGCGTCACATTCCCCTGCCTGTAAAGATTACATCGTCTTTTACCTACAAAATGACCAGCAGAAATGGTCCTGGTGAAATATATCCCTTGAGGCACTATATGGCCAAAAGTATGGGGACACCTGATCATAATACCCCAAACCATCATCTGCAGTAACGTCCCAGCATGACTATGGCCCTGTGCACAAAGCGAGGTCCATACAGTCCTGGTTGCCAAGGTTAGAGTGGAAGAACTCGAGTGGTCTTCACAGAACCCTGACCCTTTATCCTTACTGAACATCTTTGGCATGAGCTGGAATGTGGACTGTGTGCCAAATCTACGACTAATGTGCTTGTAGCTAAATTAACACAAATCCCCACAGTCCCCCGCCAAAGCCTAGTGGAAGGACTTCCCAGAAGAGTGGAGGATATGACAACAGCAAAGTGGGGCTAAATCTTAAATAGGATTATGTCGTAAAGGACATAAGGGTGTGTCCAGATACTTTTGGCAGTATAGTGCATGCTGAATAAGATTACATTATATCTAGGGGGGAAATAGGTTTTGCACATATTTATAAAGACACGCCAAGAAGGACCTTTTTTTTTTTTTAAATATCATATCCCATCTGGAACCAAACAGAAACCAAGATTAGATCACAGAAGAATAAATTTCAGATTTCAGAGAAGTGTCACATCTTGGTAAATTACTGAGTACAAGTTCAATCGATGCAGGAAAATTCCCGGTGATGAATCAAAACAAAAAAAAAAAAAAAAACAGGGGGGGGGGGGACCAAAATTGAAGATCATTAATCTTTTACTGGTCTCAAAAGCAAATAACTGGTCAGGAAATTAGCAAGAAATAGATGAATGGATAATATTACCCTTGATTTCCTTAAATGTTTAAGTCTTGTAAGGCAGTGGTAGCTCACGGGTTCAGACGTTGGACTACAGATCAGAAGGTTGTGAGTTCAAATCCCACCACCACCTGCTAGGCCCTTGAGCAAGGCCCTTAACCCTCAACTGCTCAGTTGTATAAATGAGATAAATGCAAGTTGGCTTGGATAAGGGAGCCTGCCAAATGACGCTAAAGTAAACTTAGACAGCTTTTTACAGAAAGAAGATTCAGTGTTGAACATCTTGAAAATCCAGACATGTCCGTTTAATTTTAGAGCAAACATTTAGATTAAAAATGATTTTAAGTGACGAGTGAATTTCCCTGTTTCCAGCTTATTCCCTCAAAAGTTCACTTCCAGGAACAAGATTTAACAAGCAAATCATGGCTCAGGTCAGTTCTTGCTAGTTGTCTAACCAGTGATTTGTTGTTAAGGTCATTCAAAGTTTAAAGATTGGCAATTCTGGGTTTGGCCAGGAGTGAAAAGTGTTGAATTAACTCAAACTGGACTCAAATGAACCCTGAAAGAGTTCAGTCAACACTGGGGATTTTGCTGGGAATGTGCATGTTATGGCCTACTAATGATCAAGCACAGAAAGCACTTATAATAAACATCAAAGCTGTTTCTATTAAAGACATAAGGTGTAGAACACCTAGTACTTTAGTTGTAACAACCATGCATGCATCATGTCACTCCAACGCCTGTGATTTACACAGGGTTTGTTTATTCCATGTGAATTGATGATCACTACAGACATCCTCTGGCAACATTACTTAACAGACATATGTCAGGACAAAAGAGGGGGCGGAAGGTGTTGGTGTTTCAGAGGGATGGTGTTTCAAAGTGAATGTGTGGGAGACAGAAATAAAGAGAGGTTTGGCATGTGTGGCGGAGGCCCACTGTGATTTAAAAACCCGGCATGACCAGAGTGGTTCAGGTGCGGTCATGACGAGCCTATTCTTTTTGTTCACTGATCTCGGTAATCCTACTGGAGTGATAAAAATAGACTGCCTTTTTCACAAGCACACTTGAACACAGGAGGTTCGATGCCACCGACTCAAACAAACCCTCTGCTGCGCAGCTTGCAGATCCAAACATATCACGCTCATTGTGTATTTATAATTAGGTTGTGCTTGAAAGAGGTGGGAATCACCACACAGAACAGTTGCATCACCTATTGTCAGCACAATTGCTCTGCTCTTTCAAGCATCTACTTCAAAATGGTAACAGCCGGTCATCATTACTGTGCTGGTGATGTTACAATCAAAACAAAACTAGTCCAACTAATGACTGAACTTCGGTCTGTTGATTAAAAATGTACCTTATAAAACGTTTTGACATTGTAACATTCTTTATAAACTTTTTTTTTTTTTAACTGAAAATTAAATGCTCATTTTGAGGTCCAATATAGTTTATGGAAAACAAAGAGAGCTATATATCCATATTTCAACTACAGCATCTTCACAATCATAGCATCAAATCACTGACCATCGCTGTAAACCGAGCTCATTATCTTCCCTGTAGCAGATTGCATCTTAAACAGCCACCCACACTGGCTTTCCTACACACATGCTATCAGATTAATCATACCCTCAGCTTCTGCATGTTCTTTATCAAGTCACCTTCCTCTTGCTAGGTTCAGCTATTATTATACTGCACTGTTTTTTACATATTGCAGTCTGCATCTGAACATACAGTTAATGTGTCATGTCATTCGCTAATGAGCATTTCTTAAATCTTTATGCCGTGAAGAGATTTCCTTCTCCTTTTTTTTTTTTTAAATTCTAGTTTAATGCAGATTTTTTGTCAATCGAGCAATTTAACCATTTATTCGTGCACATGGTCACAAAGCAGCTTTAGTAAAACCTGGACCTAGGTTGAGATTCCTAATGAGCAAGCCAGAGGCAACAGTGTAACGAAGAAAAAGTGTTCAAAAAGGGAGCCCATCCTCTTCTGGGTGCCACAGGACAGTGGGAGTCTAAATCATTACTGTGTACAGGTGTAGAAGAGTAAAGCAAACAGTACAGTAAAGCATCATGTTCATTATGATTACAGCAGCAGTTTTTAAGTGTACACTATTAAGGTGAAATTATCCAGATGAGGCTTGAGCATAAGCTGTTTTTTAGGAAGTGCAAATCCTGAGGGTAATCTGTCTGGGACCATCCATAAGAGCAGAATATATATCACAAATGCAGAATCATCATGCAGAGCTAGCACATCCCCTATTGCATAACACACGTGTCAAACTCACATTATCGCTCTCTCTCTTTTTTAAATTTATTTATTTATTTTATTTTAATGGCCCAGTGACATGACATGCCGATAACACACAAACTACAAATCCCATAATGCAATGCAACAGCTGCCTTACCGAAGGATAGGCTACCCACAATCATTCCAGTGCCGATTACATCAGATCAATCAAGCGTCTGTTGATGTGAATAACCCGTATTCCAAGTCAAATCTAGCCCCTGACAATGGCCAAGAGAAAAGCTGATTCTGAATACAGAACATTTCAAAACCGGTGGGACGCTGAGTATATGTCTACTGACATTGCCGGTAAACCCGTGTGTCTTACCTCACCCCAAACATAAGCCAACTTGACGCCAAGAAAAAATGCCAAGTATCCAGTTCTGTCAAAATGGCATGGAAAATTTGATGATTATTTTAACTTTTACTTAAAAGCACAATTTTTATTTTCAGGGTTTTTTTGCAGCATGTTCATATTTTGAATTTGTAGAATTTTGACAGGATTTATTTTCCCTTAAGCTATTTTAAACTAAAGTTTATTTATTTTGGAATAATATTGCATCATGTCTGTTTTGATTCATATTTATGTTCAAAAAACGTTTCGTTTTAGTCTGTTCATTAAATGTTTATCCTGTTCGAGCCGTGACCTAAAGTGCGCTATGAATTTTGGCCCCCTGTGCGATTGAGTTCGACACCCCTGGCATAACAGATAAGAACCTGGAAGGATGAAGGCTAATGTGTTTCTCCTTTGAAACACAAAAACACACTGGTATGTGCACTGGTGTGTATTTCTGCCTCATCCTTGCTGAGTTTTCTTGAGATGACCATGACCAGAGTAAAACAGAGTTAATAAAGGAGTTTAAGCTTTGTGCAGGAAAATACCCAAAATTGTAACGTAACCGACTCTGGAATACATGAGAAAAAAAAAAAAAACAACAACAAACAAACAAACGCATACAATATACATTCATGAATTTTCATTCATAAAAGCCATCAGAAAACCACCATCAAAACACAATGTCCACACAATTTTAATACGCTTGATTTCCTGGACTCGAAATTTTTAATTGGCCTCTGTGATGCTTTACAGCCAGTATCATACCAACATAAGGAGAATTACTGGCTTTTCCAAAAATCATTTGCTTTCAAGCTCCTATTATAATCCATAGCACAAACACCAGACATGCATCCTATCAAAAAATCTTTCATGTCTTGGAAGGAACACACTTCTGCACAACTTCACTTCCTCTTGTTGTTGTGATTATTCACCTGTTCTCCACATCTAATATTACAATGTCCCTCTAAAACGCCGTGTCCCTTCTGCACCACCGTGTTACCATTAATCACAGGAAATCCACCGAAGGTCAAGGAGTAAATGTAAAATTTTAGGACGAGGGAAAGAGAGAGAACTTGTGTACATCTCAGGATTTGCCCTAAGGTTGGAATGGAAGCTGTAGGAATGGAGCATGACAGATCGACATGGCGTGGTTTTCTCCCATCTCATTTGTATCATTAAAAAATTCTCAGCTGACTGCGTGTAGAAATCACAGAAATCAAAACATCTACCACTCTGAGGCGTGATACGACAGCTTGTATATCAGTCAGCAATTCATAAACAGAGAAAGGCAATACGTACAGCTGTCCTTGTAGAAGTGTGAAAGGGACGTGTATACGCATCTCTTTGACGGTGTGTTCGCATTTACCCACCTTGAGCAGGTCTTTGGGAAAATCCCGCCCATTGTTTAACCCCTCCAGGTTGCCTATGAACTGCACACATGACATCCTCTTCCCCACGTTCTGAGCAGGACAGAAAGACAGGAAGCTTTAAACAGTGCGAAATATTTACAGTGTCTGGATCACATCTCTCCTAGTCCCGAGTCAAACAAGCCCTCTTCACAAATTATAATCATCATTCAGTGTGATTGCTCATACTCACGTGGCCATGAAGGTCTGTGTTCAGCAGCATCAGAGCGCAGGTCAGAGTGTGGACACTGTCTGCGACACAAACACACAGCGTAAGCAACAGAGCTACCTGGTGGTATGATGATGGTGTGACAGCCTTGATGTCAGTGAGCTGTGACATACAGGTGATTTACCTTCATTTGGTATAGTGTTAGGGTTGCACTGGAAGTATCTTCTGGAGAAATGGGACAGCACTCGTTCCCTCTCCTGCGTCTCACCCATAAGAGCAAACTCTCTCAGGAAAACTCTGGGGAACAGAGACTTATCACCATATTATATATATAGAGGACTAAATAGTACGAGAAGTAGTGCATTTCTTTGGAAACATCTAGGCCTGTGCTGGCATTACTTCACTCACTAATTGTACTTTCTACCAGTCTAACAGGTCATTTATTATCCCAACACTAGGATTTAAAATTAAGAAATACAAAAGAGGCAGAAAATATGGTTATGTACAAGATTCTTCCACTATGTTTTTGCACCTAGTTGACAGTTTATTAGGTACAAAAACACTCTTAGTAAAAGGGTTCACAGTAGTGTCTCCAGTAGCACGAGCCTGATGGATAAGCGGTATAGACAGATGGGTGGATGATTAAGGGTTCCTCGCTTCCAGCTTTTTGATAAAGAAACCCTCTAAACAATCTGTAAGCGTTCCCCCAGAGGGATAACTGCAGTACCCTAAGGGTTTGTAAATATTCCAGGTGTGCAGCTTATATCTAAACTCATTTTCTATTTTGTCAGGAATACCTACCACATAGGACACATTGTATTATAATAATAACTGCGCATGTATGTGTATGAGTGAATGTTTCTGGAGTAGTTTGATTAATGCTGAGAGTGAAAATTGTGTGCGCGACGCCAAGTTCTCTTGAACGTCCAAGGTGAATTTCTCCCCAGGGAGACACTAAAGTTGAACTCGCTCCTATGTATTACTGAATATAGACTGCATCATTTATTACTTGCAACTTAATCAACCGCTCTTTAACCTGTCAACTGAAAACCCATCAATCCTGCACCTACACTCATTTTTCCTTTTTACTGACTGCCCACTGTCACGGAGTCACGTTATTTTTTCGTTCAGAAACAGGAAGTTGATCACAGAAAGCTTTAGGCAGGATAAATGACATGAGCCTAGTTTGTTTTTAATACGTAAATAATATACAGTGTTCTACATGATTAAGATGCATATATTTATCTTTAAATATAGAATGACGTGCATGTGCATACCTCAGCGCCTGATCCACACTCATGCCTGCGAAGTTGAAATAGCTCAGGTACTCCTCTGCCACCATCCTACTGAACTCATTACTACAGGCAAGTAGAGGGAAAAAAAGGATATGTGAAAGGTGGCAGATGTGCCATTTGAGAATAAATCCAAACTGGCCATGTAATGGTCAGTTGTGTATCTGAAACCAGATGATTCCACATATAAAACGAGTGAATTTCTGAGGAGAGAGGGAGGAAGAAAGGAAGGGGTGCTCACTTTTTGCTCAAGTGCTTTGCGATGTCGGACCTCCTGAAGCCGTCCAGGTTGTAGAGGCGTTTGGCCAGCAGTTTGGCCGCCTGCAGGTCAGCCTTGCTACCATTGGCAATGTTATCATTACTGCCCAGTGCCAAGCGCTGTGCCACCTCTTGGTCAGATTGTGATACAAGTCCTGATGCTCGGTCTCTGAGGATATCGACATAGCAATGGATTTTGATTTAATCTTCATCTATGTTGAGGCATATCCAAGAGGCTTTAGGAGTTCTTATGAAAACTAGTTTTCTCCTGTAAAAGCAATTTGAGCAGGAAGAGCTGATGATACCACCACAGACAGCCCTCATCCACACACACACACACACACACACACACACACACACACACACACACACACACACACACACACACACACAC
>JAQLOM010000037.1:6810586-6821269 GCA_030068315.1 Chrysichthys thysi | reverse complement strand
TCCGGTCTTGGTCTTGTCTTGGTCTTGATACCCTCCGGTCTCGGCAATGTCTTGGTCTCGGTCCAGCCGGTCTTGACAACACTAGTGTGCAGTCAGACTTGGACTAAAAATTGATACTCACTTAAAGTGAGTTGTGATGTGAACAGAGATGTGAAATTGCTTAGTCTGCAATATCATGACAAATCTGTCCTCTGTAAGGAACTGTATAGTGTCACAAACGTATACGTCCAAAATTTAAGTTAGGCACTCGTGGAAATGTATACAAGCTTTAATAGGGTTGCTTTTGGGTGGTCTTTTTGCACTCGTACTCAAACACGGATTCTGTGCCCTCAGACTATTTGATTAGATGACTCCTGTATCAGAGGCTGGGCAAATGTTCCGTTCAGACGTGGTAAACTGACAATTTACACATTGCCATGCTTTAAAATATGAATTGTAAATGCATTTTCACTGAAATCAGTGTTAAGGTGGTCTTGATCCCTTTGTCCTTGCTCATCTCAATGAACTTTCTACTTGATTTGAAATAGATGCAGGCATGATTTTTTTTTTTTAATAATTCTGATCTTTCACTGATTTAACCCAGACAGAAATGAATAATGCCAAGTTCACAACATAGCTAAACAACAATCACTTTGTTTTAGAGCTGATTCACATATAAACTCCTTATCAGGGCTTTGAAATGTGCATCCTGCCCCTGTTCCACAGGTTATGGTGGCTTTGACAATTACAATGGCTTTAACAATTACTGCTTCGGTAACGGAATGTTCGAAGAGCGTGCGAGAGGGGAACGAGGTGGAAGAGGAAGCGTGGGAGGTCATGGCTACAGTGGAATGGACACAGGCTCGGGCTTTCACAGCGGACACTTTGTGCACATGAGAGGCCTCCCGTTCCGTGCAACAGAGTCGGACATAGCCAACGTGAGACACAGCACAGGGTCACAGTCACCTTCACATGAACACTCCTTATGACTAGTTCAGTGGTGAAAATGTCTCTCTCGTTCTAGTTTTTTGCCCCGCTGCATCCAATCCGCGTGCACATCGACGTCGGACCCAACGGCAAATCTACAGGAGAGGCAGATGTAGAGTTCGCCACTCATGAAGATGCCGTATCAGCCATGTCGAAGGATAAGAATCACATGCGTATGTGCTTCCTGTTTTTAATGATCATATCCAGGGTCTGTCACTTTTCTTATCCATATTTCAATTCAAAGATGGTGTGTTTTTCTTGATATTTGCCTCCACAGAACATCGTTACATAGAGCTTTTCTTAAATTCAACCTCCAGTGGAGCATCTGAAATGGGTGAGTGTCACTCTTTCACTGCTTTAATACATTATGGGGAAAAAATTATACATTTGTCAGGCAGCTGCATGTAATTATTTTCTTTGTTTCCTTAAAAAAAAAAATATGGATAACCAGGTCGTGGAGGCGGCAGTTACTATGGTAACTCCGGGAGCATGGGCTCTCGAGGAAGTGGGCCGAGGGGCATGTACTGAAGACAGCGTTTTACAAGCTAAAATTTTCACCTGGAAGTTGGAATCGTTTTTTTTTTTTGTTGTTTGTTTTTTTTGTATAGAGACGTTTTCGCATATTCATAGAAAATCGAAGCTGAATATTTTTCAGTCAGAGTGGAGTTTAAAATATAAAATAAGTATATAAATACGTATATATAGGTTGACCAGCTACTGTACATTTTGCTTAAATTTTATATCTGATTCTTCTGTGTTCGAGTTTTACTGGTGTTGCTTTGTTATTTGTCGTCATCAATGTAGCTCTACAATCTCAGAGGTCACTGTGAGAGGCTGCCATCTTTATGATTTGTAAGCCTTTCCCCCCCCCAGGTAATGAATATTCTATGGGTGTTAACTTTTTTTTTTTCTTAGCTAGTTATGTTATGTTAACTGCAGAGATCTTGTTTGAATTGTTTATATTATCTTTGTTGGCCGTCGCATTTAAAACTTCCAAAGTTTAAAATTGTTGGTTTTGAAATAAACGTTTGTTTTGTGTTCAGTCATGGCAGAGATGTGAATCTGAGACTTTTAAGATTGCTCTATTTAGAGATGTTGGGAACCTTTCCCTTCTAATCGGATGTATGCTGAATTACATCCGATTACACCTGTTTCAAACGTCTGTGAAATTTAAAAATTAAAGAATGTTTATATTCTTTGAGTCATAAGGATTGGTGTCCTCTTTGAAATAGCAAATCGCATACAAGTTCTACACTTGAACGTAACTCATTCGCTAAATGAATATCGTAGGTATTTATGCAGATATAGCAATAGATCCTGCACTGTAGCACTGATTTTCAAATGCAGCACACAAGTACAACAGATTTGTTGTAAACATACTTTAGACACTGCAACTATTAACTCTTACATTTCAGAAAGAGGTCTGTGCCATAAACTAGCACATGTAGGCAAACATCTTATGAGTGTAAATAAATAAATGGGGGGAAAAAGAGCAGGAACGGTAAGTGTTTGCTTTAGTAATTAAAGAAATGTATACAGTTACATACATACCCTAATATTTAAAACGTAATGGCATTTGAACAACTGTTTCCAAACAGTTTACATTGAAACTCAATTAAGATGAACAATGCTAAACATTCAAGGCAAGTAGCAGTCCTGATTTGCACTTTCTGAAACATGTCTTGGCATCCAAGTACAATCTGTGATGTACTCTAGTGTGGAATAATACTTTGTTGAGGACATTGTGACTGCCATTTCATGGACTCGTCCCAATCAAACTTGAGCAGCATTGAAGACATTAGTGCCTTAGGAAAGAAGCTTAGTCTATTTGAGAGGCACGATGCTTCTCAGACAGGCACACATTCGTTTGAATACAAAATACATTTAAATTCCCCACCGTATTTCCACAATGCAGCTGTTCATTTTTTTTTTTTTTAACACTATACAAAGATTGTACTGTTCACCCTGCGTTCCTCTGAACAGAGACTGGAATGTCGTGCATCTGTTTGGAGTATTAGTACACTTACTTTAGTGCTGCTCAGTTGTAGTGCTGAAGGCAGTTGACTATCTTTAAAAAATAATAATAATAATACAAGGACTTGAATCAGTATGTTCCCCATACCCACGTCCTTCACCGGGCACTTGACATTAAACAGCTACCTCTCATCCACACTGTCCATGGGGAGAACCGCCGTGTGAAATGTAAACTTCAAACACTGGGAAACAGCCATTTTGGTCACTTGTGTTATATAGATTGACACTGCAGGAAATCACGGCACTCTGAGTTAAAGCCACAGCCGGCCGCTCAGGCGACACACACTGCTGTACGTCTTATGTGGCGTTGGAGGAGCAGCGCTGGAGGAGCAGCGCGTGGCACGTATCACACACTCGTACAGGCTTCGGGGAAGCAGGGAGGGGTAACTCGTTATCAGAGCAAGCGTTGCAGAAGATTTCTCCGCAGTTTCTACAGTGATGCTGTGAAAGAAGGAAAGAGCAACGATGAGGAGACCGATGCAAACAGCAGAGGAGCCTGTCACTGGGGTTGCACGGTATTCTTTAACTTATTGTGGAAAATGTGTCCGAGATCTTTTCATACTTGAACCGACAGCCTAAAAATTATTTCACTCTTACAATAGTACACAGACCAAAGGTCTTAAAAACATTCACGAATAATTTAGTAAATCTTATAGTTCATAGTTCATTCCAATTTTATAATCGAGTTAATGAAACCATTTTCATTTTATTAAATCTTTTTTTTTTTGTAAAGTACAACACATTTTTGGAATGTAAAGAGTAGGCGAGTTGTGGTTCTGACCTTTCTCCTGGAGATGGAGAACTCCTTCTCACAAAGTTTGCAGTGTGTGGCATCTTTGTCCTTAAGCCATACCTGGCCACCCTAAAATTACAACCCGCATACAATACAGCCAATCTGCATTAATCTACACTTACAATTAGTAATACATCAGTCTCATTTTCAATATTTTTTGATAGCAGAGCTCTGGGCATTGGCCAGTACTACAGAGGAGTTTGAGCTTTTGAATTGTGCATACTTATTATACTTAAGAAGTTTTAATATACAGTATAATTTCCATCCAATCCCAGCTGATTTCAGGTGTACACCCTGGGCAAGGCTAACACAGAGACAAACAACCTTTCACTCACACATTCATACCTAGGGGCAATTTAGAGCAGCCAGTTGACCTAATCTGCCTGTCTTTGGGCTGTGGGAGGAAACCGGAGCACCCAGAGGAAACCTACACAGGCACAGGGAGAACATGTAAACCTCCAGGCCACCAAATTCGGCCTCAGAACCTTCTTTATGTGAGTTGACAGTGCTAACCACCGCACCACCATGCTGCCCTAAAATATGATTTAAATGATGTATAGTGGACCCTCGACTTGAACGTAATTTGTTCCGAGACTCTGTGAGCTGAATCAATTTCTCCCACAGAAATGAATCTAAATACAATGAATGTGTTTCAGCCCTCAAAAACATGTTTAAGTGTATTATGGGTTTATGTGTGGCAATAAAACAGAATAAAATAACCTTTTGTATAGAAAAATAAACCTAAATTAAATAAACAGATGATTTTAATGCACGTTCCCTTTGCGGTGGATACGTAGTCGCTGGCATGGTTGGACGGTGGCGGAGGGATATGGGGGCGCTTCTCATGTTGTGCGATTATTTCTTTCTTTATTTTAACTGTTATACACTTAGGCTTCTTACTCTCACTACCATTTCCACTTTTCACTTTCTTAGGACCCATAATGAAGCTTATAGAAAAATGCAGAGAAACACAATGAAAAAATGCGCTGAACACGTTCACACCGCGAGTGCTTGACCGGAACTGAATGTTTGTGCCATTAAGCGTGGCTTGGCTTCCTGCACGTCAGTCAAGGATTTGTTCGTCAGTCGGTATAAAATCTGCTCCGGAATTCAGTTCGTACCTCGATTCGTTCGCCATCCGACACGTTTGCGAGCCGAGGGTCCATTGTAAATGATAAACTGTGTTAAGATGGTTAATATGAAATGTCAGCATGGCAAATTTTATGCCTTAATCATTATTTATTGATTCATTTATTTATTACTGCCCAAAAATTTGGAAACCAATGGCCACTAACCAAGTTAAACTACTTACAAGTGAGTTTGTATTTTATAACACTTTTTATTTTTTCCGTATACATATATGAGAAATTACTTTAACAGTGCATGAATGGATAGAGGGAGGGCTTCATGGAACGTGGTACACTAACTGGCTCCTGTCTTTTTGGACACCCTGTATATCCAGCACACTGGACACATCACATATATTTGATAAAATGTTTGTATGCTACCTGCCTTAAATTCGATGAGATATCCAAAATAGCAGAAGCAAAATATAAGTAAAATAGACTAACAGTTTCCAAGAAAACTGGCAACTCAACTGTATAGCGTGTGTGTGTGTGTGTGTGTGTGTGGGGGGGGGGGGGGTGCCGGATAGCTACCGAGATGAAACGAAGCATACATTATAATGTGTATAGACAAAATGACCTCCATGATGGAGGTAGACATACTCAGACCCTAATAACATAATTTCCTTCATAATCTCATGATATCAAAGTGATGTCTGACTAAAATCTGGACTAATTCAGTAAAAGCCAGGGATCAGTAGACATGATCCTCTTGGATCGGATCGGTGTGTCAATAGTTAAGTTAAACTTAAAGCCTGTGATTCATAATCAATCATATTCATAATCAATCACAGTTCATACTCAATTAGACCAGAAAGTTCAAATTGTTTTGCTGAAGCACATACCTGAAGTGCTTTATTGGCCTCCTTTATGTCCTCAATTTTCAGTTTTGACCTAATACCAAACACATACAATTGCACAATATGGGTCACAGTGATATTCTCTTGTGAACGCAACCAAGCTGAAATGTAACCAATAAATCCAGTTCGACTTCTAAGTAGGTGAATCCGAGAACTCACTCGCTGAGTTTGCAGCCCAGCTCTTCTAGCGCCTTTTCTTGTTCCTTGCAAATCCCCCTCAGCTGTGTGTTCTCATCCTGCAATCTGTGAAACTCCTAAAACAGAACAACAACTTACACTCCATTACCATCAGCATGAAACATCTTTTCAGAAATAAAGGCTTGCAGATGGGAGCAGTCTCTTAAGTGGTGACTCCGTCCATATCCACAGGGCACGAGGGCTCACCGAATGGTTTACTGATCATGACGGTGATGTAAATCAGATGCTGTGGCCTTCACGTTCACCTGATCTCAACTCCGGTAAACACTTATGGAGTGATGACAACACGTTCCTACATTAACACCAAAACCAGTGGTGGGAAGAATAGTGTTCTTCTCTGCAGTACAGCTCCAGAGAATCTGTCAAATTATTATTTGGCTTGTAGCAACTTGTCCCTCATAGGGGACAAGTGGACCAAACCAAGCCAGCTAAATGTGTCCACATCATCTGTGCCTCCACTCATTTCATCATCTTCTTCCTTGATTTTACTTCCAGCCGTGTGCATGCGTGTGTGTGTGTGTGTGTGTGAATGTATGTAGGTTTTTACATCTTGGTGAGGTCCAGATGTCCCCACAAGGGTAGGAATATTTGACACTTTTGACCGTATGGGGAACATCTGGTTGGTCCTTATAAGTAAGGTGACCATATGTCCTCTTTTTCAGACCCAAAAAAGTCCAAGGCAGGATTTGTAAATCAACGAAAAAGTCTGGGATTTGACTTTGACTTTCTAGATTCGCCATTCGTTTTGCGAGTGTCCACCTGCTCCATGTTGCCATCCTTCCCCCAGCGTCCTCTTTTTTGAGTACCAAAATATGGTCACCCTATTAGAGGGAAAACATTTTTTTTAAGCTAGAAGAGGTTAAGGTTAGGACTACGCATAGCATTAATTAGCTGTACTGGTGTCAGTGGAAGGTTCTTGCACAGATATTAAGACAAACATTTGTGTGCATGTGTGTAAACCCACAACCTAGAACAAACGCAAAACTTTATTTAAATTTTTTTTTTAAATAAATACATACATACATACAGTCGATCCTCTCATTAACGGACTAATTGAGGGGAGAGGTTGTCCGTTGACGTGAAGAGTCCATTGATGTGAAGGGTGGGTGTGTGTGTGGGGGGGGGGGGGATTTAAAATAGTGGAAATCCAAGGAAAAATACCACTAAGGTCCATAAAAGTGCTACCCAAGTACTGTACACATGACAAGCAGCATAACGACCAATATAAACCGGTAAGTACATTAAATACTAATGTAAATAAATCTGTAAATACTATTGTAAATGTCATTTCCTTTATGTGTGTTCACACCATACTCCTCACAAACACGGCAGACGGAAACACTAGACTTCTTAATGAGCTTTAATTTCTGGCCAATACTAAGATTGACATGCCTTCTTCTTTTAACAACAAAAAACAAAAATAATCGCAGAAAAAACAGCATAGCTGACGCTTGTAAACAACTAGTTGCGTACACGCCACCGCCACCTAGCGGCCAATTGCTGAACTACAGGAATAAGATCATTACATGCAGGATTTTTAAACTTTCGTACCGGACATTCAAGCTAATGGATTATGTATTCACACCAGCGGATTTTGTCCGTTGCATCCGATATCCGTTAATGCGGGGTCCGTAGATGAGAGGATCGACTGTAAACAAATTTATTAATGCACCATTTTCCATGCTTTAAACTTAACGCGGTCTGCATTTTTCTTCAACATGGTGACATTACAGGGAAAGCAATCGTTTTTACCTTCTTGAGCACATCAATATGCTGTGCTTCAGCCCTCAGCTGGCCGACAGTCTCTTGTTCTCTTTCCAGGTCATTCTGTAGAGTCTGTCGCCACTCTCTCTCAATTTTCAAGTCTGTTTCCAGCTGCAACCTACAACACACGGCACCATTTCAAATGAAGCAGCTCATTTAAAAACATATATATTAACCCTTTCTCGAGCGAAGAACCATATTTGGTAGACTTCAGCAGACATCCAAAATGGCCTCCACATGCCTCTCCATGAGGTCGTAGAACCACATGGCTTTCTCCCATTCGAAATAAATCTTTCTTTAATTTTATATGTTTTCTTAATAGATTTTCTTTTACACATGTACAGTTTTTGGAAAAATGCAGTCCAGCACTGGTCATATATGGCAACTCTACTGACCTTGATGTGCAACATAAAAATGAAAAAAATTCTTGTAATATAAAGTCTTGGAAAATCCTCCAGTAACACTCGAGTTAAAAATTTTGAATTTCCAAGTATTTCAATTAGTGCCCTATAAAGAGTTAAGAGATATCCAGTATTTTCAATGTTTATTTTGAGTCAACTCAATTGATGCCAATTTCCTTCACCCATTACTGCTAGTTAAGATGAAGATCTTTCGCTGCATGTCGTTAGAAGCACAAAGAAATGGTTTCAATGAATTTTTAAACAACAACTTACATCTGCTTCTCCCTCTGGGTGATCTGCTTTTGGAGGCCATCTGCTTTGCTGGCAAAGTCCTGCTTGAATGTGCGCACTCTGTCCTCGGTGCTGAGTCGCTCCCTCTCCGCTTCCTGCAATCTGGTGTAATTCAAACCAACTGGGTAAAACTGAGGCTCCGATCACGGGGTAAAGGGGGTGGGAATGAGGATGGACCAAATAAGAAAAAAAAGAGGGCTAAAACTCAACAGGCAAGCTACCTCATGATAGACCGCCAACAAATATGCCAAAAGCCAGATGCAAGGATAAAATTAAACAAAATTTAAAAAATGCTGAACTGAAATCTGAACAGAAGTAGATTCAAATATATGCGCACTGGGTTTGCTTTACGTTCACCGAAGCAGTTGGAAGCAGTTTGCCTTCATTAAGAAAAAAGTGGGATTCGCATTAGGAAGATACACATGAGATCATTCACTAAATAAATCTTTCGGATTATTTTAAAATGTCAAATTTATTGATGAACTGGATAAAAGACAAGATTAATCGTAGTTTTGCCTTAAAATTGTACATCGGTACACTTGCCGTGTTACAGTGCCACGAGAAAGAACTTTAATGAAACCGTTAATCAATCAAGTGGAAAAAAAAGCAATATCCATTAAACAAAACCTAAAAAATATGC
Source organism: Chrysichthys thysi (assembly GCA_030068315.1). Classification (NCBI taxonomy): domain Eukaryota; kingdom Metazoa; phylum Chordata; class Actinopteri; order Siluriformes; family Claroteidae; genus Chrysichthys; species Chrysichthys thysi. The sequence goes on along the minus strand of JAQLOM010000037.1, from coordinate 6,812,198 downwards.
CACTAAAAGGAAGTAAAACCTGTTACTTTCACAATATTTATACTGCCAAACACGTTTGTTTTTTTTGTTTTTTTACAGGAAAGAAAAAGAAGAGTTAATTGATCTTAAATTCAGAAGGAAATATCTTTAACAAGTTTGTACTGATGTTCAGTGTCTGTACTGGCACACTTTACAAACGACATGGCGAGAGTTCGCGTCTGACTGAGCAGATCTTTATCACTAGTTTGGTTGAAAACGTTATAAAATGAGAAGAGACAAAAAAGAAATTGTGTAAAATGACAGTGTTAAAATAGGGTAGTGGATGAGGAGAAAGAAAAGGAAAGAAAAGAAACGAAAAGAAAAGGGAAGAACAAAAAGGGAAAGAGGATGTAAACATCAGTGAATTTCCATGTCATCCAAAGCTTTGAAAAGTCGTTTAGCAATGCATTCTTTAAATAAGCACAACCGAGATGGTGGTAAATCAATGAAGAAGAAAAGGGAAAGATGGTACGCATGTGTGTGGTTGCGGACAGAGACTTCTCTGCTCTATCAGCGTCACGCCACACAACGAAAGAAAACACAAATTCACTAGCGCATGAGTGGCCACATGGAAGAAAGGACTTCAGTACTAATATGAAAAACACCACATGCAGAAACAGCGTGCATGCCAGTCTGGCCCATAAGAAATGCTGGAGCCTCTTTAATCAGGTGCTGTTAGACTTACGCTGACCTGAGTCAACAATAGCCTAACACACACAGGGAGATTTTATGTATATATATATATATACACATACATACACACACATACACACACACACACACATCTCCAGAGGTGCAATGTGGGTGCATTGTACAGGGTGGGCCATTTATATGGATACACCTTAATAAAATGTGCCTTAATAAAACCTTAATAAAATATCACCTTAAAAAACCTTAATAAAATAATCACCTAATCACTTAATAAAATATCACCTTAATAAAACCTGTATTAATATTATTATTATATATAATCTTTATTAAGGTGTATCCATATAAATGGCCCACCCTGTATATTTTTATAATAGTTTCACGATTAAAAACAGTTCAATTTTTCTCCGTTATATATTATACATTATAGATCATATTATAATAGCGGTAGCAGGGTTGGGCGATTGTTTCAAATTTATGAGCAATTCTCGACTCCATTTTTTTTAGTTCTTATGTAACACACCTGAAAACTAACAATTTAACAAAATAAAAGTACAGTGGAACCTTGGTTTGTGAGCATTATACGTTCCAGAAACGTGCTGTAATCCAAAAGTGGTAAAGTGCTGTAAAGTGGTAATCCAAATCACTCGTGTATCAAAGCGGGTTTCCCCAGAAGAAATAATGGAAACTCATAATTTGTTCCACAACCCACAAATATTTATATAAAAATGATTAATACAAAATATACAGTAAATATACAAAAATAAAAATAAATAAATAAAATATACAGCGAGCATGGAGTGAGTCCTCCGGCATGCACCGCTATTGGGAGTCCCCGAAACGGGTGTGCTGCACGCGTGCTCCGCACGGGCAGATCCATGACAGAGAGCAGGAGGATTATTGCGTGTTACTTTCACTACAACTCACAGAATCACTGCAGTCTGTC
>JAQLOM010000037.1:6772281-6783168 GCA_030068315.1 Chrysichthys thysi | reverse complement strand
GTGTGTGTGTGTGTGTGTGTGTGTGTGTGTGTGTGTGTGTGTGTGTGTGTATATATGTATATATATATATATATATAACATTACATACATACACAATGGAGAATCAAAGTAGAGTAAAGGCATTTATTAAATTACATGATAACCCAGGGAGCAAAAGATAAAGCATGAGGTGGAGACCTCCATTTTCAGCCGTCCCCCTAGAAAATCTCTTGGGACATGAAGAGGTCTATTCTGGTGCATTGCCAAGTGCATGGGGAAATGGTGAACAGTGCAAATTACTGTGCATCGCTGCGAAATGAACGTAAACCTGCTATGTGGGGAAAAGTGATGTTAAATGTTAAATTTCTCACAGTTACTGCTGTTAAATGTATGTATTTGATTCTCTGTCATATAAAAGAAAAACTAATAACTGACTGACATCACGAGCCAAAGTTTTCCCAAGGCCGCATTTCTTAAATATATGCGAATGCTGAGGCAGGCAAATAATCTCCATTTTACTTCCAGAGTTTGGATGGTGGAAGCAAACAGATGCTGAACGGGACCATAGTTCATGACATCTTTCAAAAAGCTGCCATGGCATTAGACTTTTCTCATGAAAAGCTAGAGAATCTTGCCAATGAAGCCCTGCTCAGCCCAGACTATCTTGGACAAATGTAAGAAGCCATATACCATTATTAGACACTTTAGGAATTTTATTATGTGTGCGTGTGTGTACATGTGTGTGTGTGTGTGTGTGTGTGTGTGTGTGTGTGCGCATGTGTGTGTTCTTTGACTAGGTATAGTCTAAAACTGACTCAAGCAGACATGAAGCAGGAGGTGGAGGAATATCTTCCTGCAATTGCTGAATGGGCCAAAGACTATCTTCATACCTCTCTACAGGCCAGGCAGAAACGGCTGACTTTCAGACTGTGAGCATTATTCTCCTACTTTTATTTTAATAAGTTGAGATGGGCTGGAAGATGTACATTAATAGAACTTGATCAGGGATGTCCTGAGATGACTATCTGTAAATTTAAAGCATAATCCAAAAATTCATTTTCCTTAAAAATTTTTCCCTAGGTAGTAATGCTTCAGATATTATTCACATTAGCTAATATTTCTGTCCTCAGCCCCAGTGATGGAGCTCTGAGCCGTCAGGACTCGGACTGCAGCATCACAGTCACTGATTTTGTGGACATTGAGGAGAACGTTTGGTCTCCAAAGTTTGGTCTGAAGGGAAAAATTGATGTGACAGCAGGGGTAAGGATTCACCGGAGAGGCAGGAAGCATATAGACAAGATTGTACCATTGGAGCTAAAGACGGGCAAGGAGTCAAACTCCATTGAGCATCGTAGCCAGGTAAAAAGACATGTGTTAAGTCAAACTAAGCTGTGCAATACTAAGGGCGGTGTTATAACATAACATAACATACTTTTCAGCAAAGCAAAATAATACAATGAAATGCCAGTTAATTATTTCAGTTGATTACAACATTCATTCTGATCTGCTTTTTATAATATATTCCCATAACCTGTTTTGGCTCTGTTAACCACTACAAAGTCATATTTTAAACAAATTGTATATTTTAGGTTATCTTGTATACTCTTATGAGCACTGAGAGACGGACAGACGCTGAGGCGGGTTTTATCGTCTACTTGAAGACTGGCAATCTATACCCTGTAGTGGGTAACCATATGGACAGAAGAGGTTTGTATCATTTTCATCAGCAGAATACACAAGTCGAACACCAAATGTTTGAAAACTTAAATCACTGACCTCACCTTTAAACGACTAAACAGTTAAGTGATTTTCTTGTAATAGCTGACTGAGTGTAGGGACAACTCTGCCAAATGAGAGCACTAAGATGAGACTTAATTGCAAGAAACGCGTCCCACATATTGTATATCAATTTTGATCTTAACGCTTTACTCGTGGTCTCCACAGAGCTGATCAAACTGAGGAACTCTCTGGTTCATCATCTTAGCAACAGTCTTGTCAAGCTGGATGGCAAAAGCCAAATGGCATCTTTACCTGAAGTCCTGTCTGACCAGCAGGCCTGCAAGTACTGTCCACAGAGAAGAAACTGTGCACTTTACAACAGGTACTCCACACCTCCATGATGCTGTTGGTACACTATATGGCATATTAACAGCTTTTACACATAATTAAGTGCTAAATCAATCTTACAAGTTATAAAAGTTCAGTAAACTTCCCTGGTTGTCCTCTAACATCATGAAATGTTCTTTAATTTCTTGGGTTTGAGAAGAGACTAGATAAATATACCTTTCTTCTACAAATATCGTATTTAGGTCCTTGGCTCTTGTTTATTTGCTGACTAGGCCACACTTGCTCTCATACAAGCATCTATTAACCATTAGTGTCTAAAAGTTAATAAGTCATTGCAGATTTCATTCCAGATAAGAGGGGAGACTCAGTGGGTAGTATTGCTTCGTCTTATATTGTTCTGTCCTAAAACATACCCATAAGCAGACTGACGAATCTGATTTGCCTTTTGGTGTGTGACTTTGTGTGCATGGTAACCTTCATTGGCCCGGTGTCTCCGTTTCTGAGTATTTCAGTGTTCGCAGGACAGGATCTGTATCCACTGTGACCTTGACCAGGATAACGTGATTGTCTTAGCTATAAATTAATATTAAAGTACAGCTAGGTTGTCGGTTAGGACACTGCACATAATTGCTAGTCAGTATCGACTGCTTGTGCAAGTGGATTATTTATTTGCTACAATTTCACTTAGGGGTGTACTCACTCTTGTTGCAAGCGGTTTAGACGTCAATGGCTGTGTGTTTAGTTATTTTGAGGGAACAGCAAATTTACACTGTTATACAAGCTGTACACTGACTACTTTACATTGTATCAAAGTGTCGTATCTTCAGTGTGGTCTCATGGAAAGGTATTATAAAATATTTACAAAAGTGTGAGGGATGTACTCACTTTTGTGAGATACTATATAGTATACTTTTTATAATTAATTTAAGAAAACCTGAGTGTGCCTCTTACTGTACACATACCACCCCAAACCCCCCCCATCCTTTAATTCTGTGGTAAACATTGTATGTGGTTGCAAAAGTGCTTTTCAGATTCCAACCACTGGGAAAAATCTGTGGTTTGAGTGTGTGGTATTCTTTTGAGATCTTTTCTGTGTTTGTCCTGCATTGCCTGGTGTAGCTGTCTTGCAAGTTGAGCATTGCTGACCTGGAGATCTGAGCAGCCTGAGGTTGACCATGGTATTAAACATGGGCAGGAGGTAGCTCAGGGGGTTCAGGCACCTATCAGAAGGTCGGAGTTCAAATCCAACCACTGCCAAGCTACCACTGCTGGGCCCTTGAGCAAGGCCCTAACTTCAACTGCTCAGTTGTATAAATGAGATTTAAAAAAAAAAACGTAAGTCGCTCTAGGTAAGAGCATCTGCCAAAAATGATGGTAATATAATGTAAACACGGAGCTATAATCAATAAACAGCAGTCTTGCATAGTTTTCCCATCCGTTGTCGAGATGAGAGGGGGTGGTAAGACATGGAAGATGGAAGAGGTAGGAAGAATGTGGTTTATGTGATGGGTAGAGGAACACGAGGTATTGGCTTTGATTCACTCAAAGCAATTTATCGCCACAGAGGCTAGAGCTCAGGAATTATGGTGGAACTCTTAATGCATGTGGGGTAAATGAACTGTGCATTGCCAAGCATACATTCTTTTATTTTTTGGAGATTATTCTGTCCTATGTTATTCTTCTGTGTCCAGAGCTGTGGAGAAAGCTCCAGGTGCATGTCTTTCTGAAGATCCTCAGGCTTTTCTACAGATTGAGAGCGAACATCTGAACCAGCTTCATCTTCAGTACTTCAGCCATTGGTTGCTGCTCTGCAGCTTGGAGGCACTCACCATGGAGAGCAAGGGAGGACGTCGTAACATCTGGCTTCAGTCCGCTGAGGAGAGGTGGGCTTAGAGATGAAGGGAATACTGTAAAAGTGTACATGAAGGGGTGGGCTGTATAAAATAATGTATTAATAGAACAACTTGGAATTACATAGGCATTTAGAAATAACATCTAAAACTGTAGGGCTACAGAAAAGGTTTAGCTGTTACATTATTAAACTATGAGGTAAATGTCTCTGTTGTCCCTCAGGGAGAAGAACGGTGGCTGTGTCGGGAACTTGGTATTGGCAGGCAGGGTGACTGCACTGTCTGAGGGTGTGTATGTGCACCATTTTAAACGCAGGCAAGGAGAGCATGCACTCATATCACTAATAGTTGGGGACAGGATGGTGATCAGTGACCAAGACTCCAGGTTCGTTGGTATAGCCACTGGATACATCGCTGAGATCACAAACACAGGCGTGACGTGTTATTTGGATAAGTAAGTCACGTTTAAATGTCCATTGTAAAGTTCTTTGTTGGAGGTGAACTTAATGGTGTTTATTTCAGGCTGTTAGTTTTGAGGTTTATGTTAAACCAATGATATCTGCATTGGTATACAGACTCACTTTATTCAGTCCTCCACCTATAATTCTTTAACCCCATGGAAGCCAAGATGCTATAGGATTTGGAAGAAATTACACCTGATGCTCATCAGCAACATCGGTTTATACAGTGGAAGAAAAAATTCATTGTAAGCCCACTGTTGGTCTTGACCAAAGCTGGCTTCCAGATGGTTAAATGGCTGTGCTCCAGCCCACCTAGAATTATCACCGCCATATACCCCTTTTCATTTGTTATCAGGATTCCTTGCCTTGATTTTGAGAAAAGAGTGCATCAAAATGAAACATCCTGTTCACACAGTGATCATTTTTCCTGTCCTCACTGGTTTAGAAATCTCTCGAAGAATTTCTCAGATATGGTATTCCGGTTGGATCAGGATGAGGGTGCAGGAGGCTTGAGCACTCATCTTGGAAACATCTCTATGCTGATGGAGAACTCTCCAAACAGGTCTGCATAATCTCACACTGAAAACTATGTCTTCTTTCTGTAGATAATTGCGTTCCTGGTTTATATACCTATTTACGGTGAAGAGTAGTGGTTTTGACTCTCTTGATCTCTCTGGCAGTGAAAGGCTGAGACAGCTCATTGTGGAGTTTAAACCTCCTCAGTTCATTGACAGCCTCAGCAGTGTGCTGCCCCGAGAGGCCAAGGACACCGTAGCCAATATTCTAAAAGGTATCTTGGTTTGTATTCTTGTTTCATGACTTGGGCTTGGTCCTTAAACTGTTATTTTTTTTTTTCTTTAAACTGCATAATTTGTGAGATGTTAAGCTACTCTCGAATTTGGATGATATTCCTGTACTGTCACACACTGAGATGTCATATTCTCCTTCTTAGGACTTAATAAACCTCAAAAGCAGGCCATGAAAAAGGTCCTGTTGTCCAAAGACTACACACTTATTGTGGGAATGCCTGGCACTGGGAAAACTACCACCATTTGTACTTTGGTAAGAAGATGAAACTGTTTTCCTTTGTGTAGGCCACTAATGCCAGGTAATAGCCTATCGGTCAATCATATATTGATATTAATCAAAAATATCAAATCTGTGGGGTTTTTTTAGTTTTTTTTTTTAAAATGAGAATAGTATCCTCATATGTCATATTCCATGTCCTTTACATATCTGTTTGTTCTTCAGGTGCGTATTCTGCATGCCTGTGGCTTCAGTGTGCTCCTGACCAGCTACACGCATTCCGCAGTGGACAATATTTTGTTGAAACTAAAGAAGTTTAAGGTTGGCTTCCTGCGTCTGGGCCGGGCTCAGAAAGTGCACCGTGACATTTTGCCCTTTACCGAGGAGCAGAACCGGACCAAGGGAATCAACACCCTTGACCAGCTGGAGGATCTTTATAACAAAGAGGTACACACAATGCATAATGCTACCTGAGTAGTCTGAAAATTATAGCAAAAAAATCTGAAAAGCCTGTATTTGCTCATGTCTCTTTTAAGTAAAACATAACATTTGCAGTTTGAGTCAATTTTCTTTTCTGGAGAACATCCTGCTGAATGTATGCTGCAAATCTCTTGTACCTGTACATGTTTTACCACGCATTCTATTTCAAATGAGCATAATTGCATATACCGTGGAACCTTGGACTGCGAGCATAATTCGTTCCGAGACGTGCTTGTAATCCAAAGCACTCGTATATCAAAGCAGATTTCCCCGTAAGAATTAATGGATAATTCGTTTGACAACCCACAAATATTTATATAAAAATGATTAATACAAAATATAAAGTAAGAATACATAAAACTGTCATGCAATGACACAATTTGCCTGTGCGGAGCACACATGCAGCGCACCTGTTCTGAGCACTCCCAATGGCGGCGCATGTCAGAGAACTCGTGCTGCTAAAGATTACTTCCTGGTTTTCCTCCGTAACGCCACAGTGTGTCACACAAGTGGCGACAGGTGTACCGGATTGGGACTGATTGTGGGAGCTGTAAAAAGACTTGCACAAGCATGCCAAGGTCGCGGAGCATTAGTTGCCATTTTCCGTGCTCTTGCCAAGCCTTGTTATTCCTGTGTTTGCTTTCTCCAGTTTTTACTGTTTCCCGTTCCTGTTATTCAACCCCACCACACCTGACCACAACAAGACCTCGCTCATTCGCCAAGTCAAAATTTATTAAAATTCCTTGCTCGTCTTACAAAACACTCGCAGACCAAGTTACTCGCAATCCAAGGTTCCACTGTACATCTTATTTGTATGACTTTAAATGTTGTAAATGCTTTTATAAAAGTGGAAAGCACCTCTCATCTCTGGGATTTTGCTAAATGTGCAACCTTATAGTATAGCTGGTGTGTGTTCGGCTAAAATGGAAGGCTGAGATGTTTTTATCATTTGGACTTGTTTGAGATAGGATGTCATTCCTTTCTAGAAGGTGACTGACATGAGGTGCTGTGCCTTTTTATAAATGTGTTACCAAAAAGCAAAGCTCTCATCCTTCTCTCCTCAGCTTGTTGTAGCTACTACATGTATGGGCGTGAAGCACCCGATCTTTAGCCGACGCCGCTTTGATTTCTGCATTGTGGATGAGGCGTCTCAGATCAGCCAGCCTGTGTGCTTAGGTCCACTCTTCTATGCCCAGCGGTTTGTTCTTGTAGGAGATCACCAACAGCTACCCCCTATTGTCCAAAATGCTGAGGCCAGGTATTGTTTATAATTTTCCTATAAAGTTAATTTATCATTAAGAGGATATACTGGTATACCCTTGGTATATATAAATATGCTTTTGCACACCACATTTGTTTCTGGCTTCCATGTGCTTCTGGTACTTATGCTGAGTGCAGCACACAATGGGGTACAATATAGGAAACTGAAATGTATTAAATGAGAAAAGAATAAAATGACGTAAAAAAAAAAAGAGCAATGTAACTACTACACAGTACTGCATATGCCCAGCACACATGTTTTTAGAAGAAAAAACAGATGCATGGGGGGGGGCTAACTGTTTTTATTCAGAATGTACGGCAGTGCCTACCAGAGGGGACTAGTTGAAAGAGATCATTGGTTGGGTGTGTGGGTCGTATACCACCAACCTGCCTTCTGTCTGCTTCCTGACCCCGGAGGTGTCCAAGCCCTGAAATGTGCACTGGTGGTCTCCGAAGTCCTCACTGTCTGTTGAAGCCCTCGTTTGTCTGTGTTGCTGCCTGAACCACACCAGACAGTTACTGAGATGCAAATGTGTAAATTTTATATAAGAGAATTTCATAACCTCTATATTTTATAAATTCTCCCCAGAGCTTTGGGCATGGATGAGAGCTTGTTCAAGCGTCTCGAGCACCACAGTCAGGCTGTAGTTCAGCTAAATGTCCAGTACAGGATGAACAGGTGAGGCACTACATGTTTCTCGTCATTAGAAAAAAAAACCTTTTGAATGTAGTAAAGCTTACACTGACATGTTTTAACTCTAGTTCTTTTTTTTCATTAGGTACATAATAATGCATTGGTATTCACATCTGTGTGCGCTTCCACAATATTTTGATGAAGTACTGTACATTTTTATTTGCATGTGAAATGAATCAGCATCAATAATAATTGTTAGATTTTCATTAGGAAGATTTATTTTCCCTCACTGAAGACATTCAGCACTATAAAAGTTCTGATTATACCAGTGACCTTAAAAACGTGTATTGTGACATCACTTGTCATTTATTTGAGTATTAAACATTATCCTGGCACCCAGCACTCGATTACAAGTCATTCTATGTCCTAAACGACATTGGAAAGTATTTCTGACCTTCCACGCGCAGGAGTATAGACTTTATTGACGAGAAAAAGTGAAAGGGAAGGAGACTTTCATTTTATTTATTTATTTATTTGTTTATTTTAAATGAACTGAACCATTTCTTTAAAAATGTAAATTTTAGTAAAGATTGATTTGATCACAATTCTAAATATCAATGAGAATGTATTGAGACGTCCTTATGGCTGTTGTAAATCCTGCCGTGACCCCTTTGGCATTTCTTTTGTGTGCTGCAGCATGATCATGTCCCTGAGTAATGCCCTGATGTACGAGGGCAGGCTGGAGTGTGGCTCGGAGCGGACTGCCAACGCTCAGCTACAGTTGCACTGCATGGCCGCACTAGAGAGTGAGCTGTATGTGGGTCAGCCTCAGTACACTGCCTGGGTCCAGGCTGCACTTGATCCTCAAAAATCTGTCTGCTTCCTGGACACATCACAGGTCTGCTTGACTTCCTCTGTTCTTGCTTTGCTAGCCTCATGATGTATACACAGTCAGGAAACATTATTTTATTTCTTTACACAGTAGATTGGCTTCGATTTTTTTATTTTTTATCTTTTTCTTTTCTTTTCTTTTCGGACAATGTCCTGCAAAGAAACATAGTGTAGTCAGTCTCGCCAAGTTACCAGGAGAAGGTCTTAGGACTCAGGGTTCTCCTGCCTGTGTAATATGTTGCATTTTTTTGGCATGTAAGATATGCTATATATCTTTTTTCTTAATTCATCACACTGTCTCACAAGTGTTCTTTCATTGCAGGTTCCAGCCCTAGAGACTGTGGAGAAAGGTGGAGTCAGTAATCGCACAGAGGCCATCTTTGTGCATGCTCTCACTAGCCTGCTGCTTAAGGTTATCCCGTACTAAAATTTATTATAAATTTTAATATGCCAGAACGTAAGGGACATTTAGCACTTGGCAGCCTTCCTCTTGTAGATTCTGTATTATGGCATACTTATTCCAGCTGTTTTGTATCTTCCGAACATATTAGCTGAATCAAAGGCTGTGTTCAATATCGGATTCCTGGAATGCTGCATACCACTATAGCAGAGTTGTTTAATGCATACTTTTCCTTCTAGTAATATGCAGACTGAGATATTATATGAATAGAGTGCCTGTGCGATATGCTAGATAGTTAGCCAGTACTGGTACAGTGTAGAAGCTGGTTGTAACAGTGCACTGTGAACAGGTTTTCTTTGTCAGCACAAAAGGCTATTGTGTACAAAAAAAACAAACAAAACAGCCAAGTAAGCTATTTAGCAGTTAGGAGTTTCCTGTAGGTTTTGGTAAGACCAATGACACTATGACCTATATTTTAATTATAACCATTTTTAAATGAAAGACAGTCTAAACATGCCATTTTGAACACAGCCCTTGAATTAGGCTCAAGACGGGATGACCACTGTTCTGGTCTAATTACTTGCAAACGTCTTGTCCTGCTGGTGCAAACAATACACCTAACCTGCATAACATGAACGTGAGGCAAAACTTTGGTTTTCCATTGAATGCTTTAAAAAAATAAAAGTCCTATAAAGTGATGTTGATGTTTCAGGCCGGCTGTAGGGCAAGTGACATCGGGGTCATCGCTCCATACCGGCAGCAGCTCAAAGCAATCTCCACTCTGATGGAAGGAGAATCCTTCAGAGCCGTGGAGGTGAACACGGTGGACAAGTATCAGGGCCGAGACAAGAGCGTCATCATCGTGTCCTTTGTCAGGAGCCACACAGAGAGCAATGTAAGTAGGCATGTAGGGCAGTGAGTGACCTTACAGTACAGATAGGTTTATTTTGTAATAGAGTATTGCTGCATGCTTTTTGACAGACTTGTTATTGACCAACAGTCTACTCAATACTCAATTTAAATCAAGCTCACCCTGAAATGGTGACTTGGAGCCATCTTGTAGGGTCACCACCTCCAAGATGAAGGGTGGAAGTCTGTTACAGTGCCAGTCAGGTGGCAGGCAGGAATAGACAGTCCTGGATGGACTAATGGAAACTGGAATTTGGGAACATGCAAAGTCACTTCACTGGTAGGGCAACAGGCTGAATTAGTATGTGAGATGGAAAGGTGTAGACTAAATAAAGTTGGCCTTACGTTCACACACGGGTAAGGGCTCTGGTATTGCACCAAAATTAGTTTCTGGTTACATCACTGTCAGCACTACGCCCGATGTGCTTCTGAATCAGTTTTAGACCTGACTGTGACTGGCATCAAACACAGCAAGCAGGTGTATTGCAGACCATGCAGACCACTCTGCAGTAGTAACTGCGTGTATATACATAAAGTGGATGAAAATATAGCAGTTTATGGTAACTGCCCTTTCAAATGGCTATGGATCTGCTGTGAATTATGGATAGGGTGAAATTTTTGAGTAGTACTGTATGTGTTATTCTTTCCGAATTTATGTGGCCCAAATAAAATGAGGCCATGAGTCATGTTTGTCCCTCTGGCCTTGTGTTTGTCACATACTGCTTCCTTCTGATTAGCTTAACTTTTTGGACTATTAAGTATGTATGTTTCAGTGCAGTTAGGTTCCCACTCAAAGATTTTGTACTCTGTATTCTGCTACCTCTGCTGTTGCCCTCCTCTGTGCAAGAATAGTTAGACCTCACTCACTCACTCACTCACTCACTCACTCACTCACTCACTCACTCACTCACTCACTCACTCACTCACTCA
>JAQLOM010000037.1:6760080-6770279 GCA_030068315.1 Chrysichthys thysi | reverse complement strand
CTGCTCAAATATGGCTTCCTTTTGGCATGATAGAGCTTTAGTTGGCATCTGCAGGTGACACAGCGGATTGTGTTTACTGACAGTGGTTTCTGGAAATATTCCTGGGCGCATTTAGTAATGTCATTGATACAATCATGCTGATGAGTGATGCAGTGTCGTCTGAGGGCCCAAAGACCTTTACTGGATGCCTGTGGACTAGGGGCTCTCAGATGACACTGCATTGACTTTTTTGGGACCTGTAGCAGGCATCAAATTTTGAAATGCTTTTTTTAGATCCATTTAGTGGATAAAGGTGTACAGTTTCCCAGTTTGAACATTTGTTACGTTATCTATGTTCCGTTGCAAATAAAATATTGGCTCATGATTTGAAAGTCTTTTAGATTTCATTTTATTCAACTTTAAAGAACATCCCAACCTTTCTGGAATTCGAGTTGTAATAGATTTTTTTTTTTTTTTTTTTTTTAAGATTTTTAATCTTGTAGTTTCACTCTGGCCCACCTCCTCATTGCCATTGCATCACTGACTAAGATTAGAATAATGATAAGAATAAGGTTGGTTAGTTGGAAAGTCGCCTAAGGAAGAAAGCAGCTGCGGTACGTAGAAAATGTATACGGTATATGCATTTTTTTTTTTTTATTCAGTGAGATGCAAGTGGATGTCAGGAGTCCCTATTCTCCGCTGATAAGAAAGCTGGGCTGTTAAAATTTCTTCTTATGGTTGTAGTTGGGTGTGCATATTACTGTATCAAGTCATTATCTTGTGAACTACATAATCCCGTAGTCACTGTTATACAAAAAAACAAACAAAACTACTAAGACTAGGATGTGTAAATCTGCACTCTCGGTTTATAAGCAAAGCTCTCGGATTTGTAAATATCTTCTTACTTCAGAACAAGCAATGGTGCATTTTTAACCACATCCGACAAGTAAATCCAGTTTATCTACTGTAGACAGGTTAACTTTTGCTCTGAAGAAAGAAGCCGTATGCAAATCCGTGCGCACGGATGATGACGCTGAAAGCACGGGTTATAACTGAAAGTAGCCTGCTGGTCTTCCCTCTCTGCTCTGCCTGATGAGTCTGCCTTTGGGCCCTTGAGCACAGCTGCTATGGACACATGAAGCTGGCTCCCCATACATGTTTCTGATTTTAACCAAATCAGTCTCAGTTGTTTGTGCTGCGTTTAGGACAGTTTGTGCTGCTTTAGCTTCAAAGACATAAAAGTTTATATACGAGGGATGACATCACCTCATGTGTTTACAGTTTCATCTAAACCAGTCTAAATCATATGTGCCGGATTGTGCTGCCAAAAGTTTTGTTTGTGCTGCTCTGGGTATGTATATAATGGGTATGAATTTGGCATGCCATGGTTCTAATTTCAGCCAAACCAGTGTTCTGACAGTTTAGCATACTTTGTCAGAATGGCATACAGGTAGTGCAAATTGATAGTTATATTTACTGATTAGGGCTACTTTATCAAAATAACATACCTGTATGTGGTATGATGTTCTGATAGGTGCATTTACACTGACAAGAAAATGTTTAGTTTTATACAGTGATGTGATGTTCTAAAAGGGGAAATATAATCTTTCTGAGCATCCTAATCAGACAATATGTATTAAACTGAGAATATGCTTTTGCCTGTGTAAATTATAGGAATATACTGGAAGTAAAACTGTATTTAATGTGAAACAATTCAAAATAAGAGAGTACACCATGTTTGGCGCATGTACAATAAGGCGTATTTCTGTTCCATGCATGCACATAAACCAGGAGTATACCATTCTGATAGATGTGCTGTTAAAACACCAGGCTGGTTTGTTAGGGTTTCTTTTGTGTTGATATTCTATGATCTCTGATGCTGAATATCCCAACTTTCTATTAAAAATAGAAAGCAGAATAAGCGAAAGCTATAGTTTTATACTGTTCATTAAATTCCTGTCTATTTTCCAGTCATTTATTCAGTCGTACACACACGTACAATATTTTATAATCCACATTTAAAGAAATCTTATGCTTCAATCTTCCATGGTATTTTCCTGTAATATTTAGGTTCTTTCTCAAAGTTACAACAAATTGTCCATTAAATATAGCAAATAAAAGCGGGGATAAGGAGAAATAAGGGGATAAGGGGAAAAATCATGACAGACCTCCTGTTGAATTGAAGCAGAGCTCTGGGCCAGGCATGGAGCAATACTTCAAAACAATCTTGATAATAGTGAAGGTTGACAGCAATGGCTTGGGGCCTCCATCCAGATTTAGGTGGGAGGCCTCTGTATGAACAATCGATAAGGATTTCCTTGTCTGGTTGTAGAATTTCACACATCAGCTTAGGAAGTGTTGTAGAGCAACTTGAGATGGGTTCCTCAGCAATTCGCAGGATACAGATATTACAGTGTCTTGCTGTTGTGCCCATTGTGTACTTCGAAGTACTCATGTGGACACACTTTTGAGTTTTCCATAATAAATAAGAAGCATTCACCTTCCCATTCAAGGTGGGGTGTAGAGGTTTCATACGAACATCAGCTCAGCGCCTCTTCAAGTCCCTAGGTATCAGAGGTAACGTCCTGAAGAGGGCCACCAGAGATATTGCTGAGGAGTTTCTTGCTATGGCTCTCTAGGAAGGACAAATTGTAGGGGAAGCAGGGATCCTAGGACCAGCTGCAGGGCATGGTAGGGAGATGTCCCTATCACTGCTCTACCACCCAGAGATGTTTCCGGGATTAAAGGAGCGAAACACCAGTGAAGGTTGGCTCCCGGCTGACGACCCTGCAGCTGGTAGGTTGGCACTGTTGAAGGTGTGCCAAGCAGAGAATTCCAAGCAGGTACCGCCATCTCACCTGTGCTAAATAATATAGCCTCCTTTTTTCAAAATTTAGGATCTCAAACTTATTAGCCAGCACTGATTCTTCTCTTTTCGTCTTCCTTATCCTCCTTTCTTTCTTTTTTTGTCATCCTTCAGATGCTTCATTCTGGATTAATGCTGCCACTTGTAAAATGTGCAGTCTGGAAGGCACTCTCGAGAGCTTTGTCTGTTCTGTAATACTGTGTCGGCACAACATGGCAGCTTTGTAGAAGTGGACCTATTTCCTATGTAGATATAAAAGGTCTCATTCTAAGCTTATGAAAGACAATGATTTATAGTAACAGGTAATTAATTATAAACCAATTAATTACGTACTTATGAATAGCATTAGTATATTAATAGGAATATGTACTTTGTTTCTGCAAAGAATTCTTTCAAAATAATAACTTCATAGCAGACCTTTTAACATTTGAAACACAGTGAACCCCCGGCTATTGCGCCCCCAACCCCCACCGCGCGAAAGGTGAAACCGCGATGTTGCACAGTCACATTATTTTTTTATTATTTATATATAATTTAAGGCTTTCTAAACCTTTCCCACTCTCTTATTAACCTTTCCCACACTCTTATAAACACTTCCCAGGCTCTTAAACACTTTCTACACTCTTAAACCTACGTCATTTTAACAACATATAAAATGCTGTACAGCCACTGACCAGATGAGATGAACGGTCACTGAGTCAATCAGCCCCCAGGATACACAACACAGAGCTCTCTGGTTGGTCACCTCCCATCCAATAGTGTCATGTACAATCTCACATGGGCAAACTAGCTCACGCGTCGTCAATACAAAGCGGAAAACAACGGCGTTTAACCGGCGGAAATGGCGACGCGGAAAGCGTACGGGAATGAGGCTTTTTAAACCATTTCCACCCTCTTATAAACACGTCCTATGCTCTTAAACACTTTCTACACTCTTAAACATACGTAATTTTAACAACGTATAAAATCTACATGTGTACTTTTACTGCCGGTGGGGTCACTTCGTGTTCACGAGCTGAAGCAGAAGTGGCGTACACAGCCACTTTCACTTTTCATCCGCTGATGAAATGCAGTGCATACTGTTTTATTTCAATTTAAATGTTCTTTTAATTTAATCAACATTCTTTAAAATGATATTTTCTATTCCAGAGTCCCATGAAAGCCAAAAAATTCCGCGAATCAAAATTCGAAAATCTGCGATGAGGTGAACCGCGATATTGCGGGGGTCCGCTGTATGTTTATTTGTGACAAACTTTGTCACACGCGCACACATCACTGATGACCAATAACACTGATTTTGAACTGTAGTTTATGTGCAGTGCAGCTGAAATGAACAGTGGTGAATGTGCGTGAATAAAAGAAAATTGCTGAAATAAAATCACATGGATACAGTACAAAGATCTTGCGCCTCTTCCTCTTCACTTGGCCCTTCTGTCTGATGTCCTATTATGGCACACGTATGTGTTTTATCCTATATTGTGTCAATGATATTCTTTTGGCAGTATAGGATGTGCCCTCCATGCATCTCTTCGTATGTGGTATGATGAGCTCTTTGCCCAGCTCTTCGATGAATAGCTGTCATGCATTGGCCACATAACCCATGGAATCAGGGTGTTGTGCCGTAAAGCTAGTGTATTCACTGAGGGTGAAAACATTGTGTACATTGTAGCAGAGCTCTCATGGACCATTGCCATGTTCTCTGTTTACTGTTAGGTGCAAACCATCTAAAACAGTTCGTCCACTCCTCCTTTTGTTTTGTGGTAGTACTGGAGCATGTCTGGTTTCTTCTTCGTACTGTTGTCATTCACTGCTTTGTCATGATGCATGGTACTCAGTAGGTTAACAGCCTTTCCCTTCTTCACCACAGAGCTCACCGTGGTCATGTTGGCATTGAAACCAAATTCAGAGTTCACTAGTAATGGATATCATGGTCAAGGTAGCCTTAACCTAATGCTCAAATATTATGTACATTTATCTTATACAAGGGGGTGACACGGTGGGGCAGTGTTTAGCGTTGTTGCCTCACAGCAAGAAGCTTCTCAGTGTGAACCTGATGGCAGTCTCGGTACTTTGTATGTTCTACTTGTGCCTCCCTATCTTTTAACTTTGCGCAAAATTTTCTTGTCTAATCGCTTGGTGGACTTATTGAGTGTGCATGTGTGCTGTCTATGCTCATTGACAAGATCTTTTGAAATGTGTCCTAAAATACCTGTCTGTGGACAATGGGGTACTTTTTTGCTCATGAATAAAGTTGGCTTGTTCAGAGAAACAGACATTGCTAAACCCTTTCTCGGAACCCGAGAAAAGTCAATTTATAGAAAGCATGCACTAAATTAGCTTCATAACTGCATATTGTAACATCATGTTCCAGTTAAGAACACAAGTACAGTACAAAAGCAAATTTGTGGTTTTATCAAGAATACACCTTAAGATCTTATTTCTTGGTTCTGATATTATGCTGTGTTGTTTTTCTGAAACAAATATGATTGGTAAGATGCCCAAAGAATTTAGTTGAAGTTTACTAGTGGTTAAAGTGTCCAAGTACTTTCTGGGGCTTCTATATTTGAGTGTTTGTACCTGGACTTCTGGTTTATTGAGAGGGAAGTTCATCACTAATGATTCATCTCGCTGATGCACCAACAGCTCTCCACTCAGAGTCTCAAAGGCCAACACAGAGTTGGTGTTTTCTGAGAAATAATATAGCTTTGCTATAGTTGCATTAATCATTGCTAAGCATTATTTGCAAAATATGGAAAAAAAAAACCAAAACCTTTTACCTTTCATGTAAAAGAGCACTGCTGCTGAAGCTAGTGTTGCATGACCACAGAGGTTGACCTCATGTGTAGGAGTGAACCAGCGTAAGCCAAACCTTGCTCCTGTAAAAGACCATTTATTATATATGTGTTGCTATCTGTTATGCATTCATGCAACTATATTTTGTTATCATGTTCCTATACTGTTATGCATGCATACAAACCCACCAAGCTATTGGACATTGTAAATGCAATGTCAGATAGACTTTGACTTTTCATTTAGACAACCATTGTACAGTACATTGCTCTGCACAACAATGCAAATTCACATACCCACTAGGGAAACACAGTTACAAAAGCCTGGTTACAGTATTCTGAATTTGAATATAGTCTGGAAAATGCTGGTAATGGTTGTACTTCTGCAAAAGTTTGCACATTTGCCTGCCTCACCAAATATCCTTACTTTTTCTTTTTTTTTTAGAAACATTCTCTCCTTAGAATGAGGTCAGAATCAGTCCCTGATCATCACACAGACACCAGATTTTTGGTTATGTACAAAGTATATGATTAAACTGGAAAAAAAAACCCACACACACCCATATGTAAAATGTTATGTTATACAAACATAATGACTTAAAATGCCAAAAATGAATTGTATTCAAACTTTTAGAGTTGAGTACCTGAACGAAAATCTTCTGTTGGTTTCAGCTTTGTGATAAATGCAGTCTCAGACAAGTTCATTTCAGCTGCTATGTTCTGATAAAGCTCCTCTTTCAGTTCCTGGGTATTTTATAATCGTTGCATAATAAATATTACAGTGCATACATGGACTGTAGTCTAGTTTATTCTGTTATGCAAAATACTAAATGACTTACATTCTCTAAAAGACACACTGCAGCAGGGTTTCCTTTAAATGGTAAATTAGTAAATGCATCAACGGTATATACCGGAATCTCCATTAGTGATCCTGAGATGTTCCTAAGAGTTCTGTATTCGGATTTATAGATAGATTTGTCATCAAACCCAGTAGAGCATGGATTTTGTGCTGGCAGAATGTTACTCAACTTGGACTTTGGGCTTGGTGAGTTGCATCATTTTAAAGGGACAGCTACATATCCTTTTTGTGCAGCTAGTATTGAAATTAACTTTTGTTTTGTATTCTTCCTGTAACCTGAATATCATTTCTGTATTTCTAAACCAGTGTGATTTCTGTCTCTATATATGGCAAGGGTGATGACTATAAAATGTGTTTTTCCCTGAGACATGTAATTGAAAAAAATCTAATGTGTAATGAAGCTATCCACCATATATTTTTGGACTGATGCTCATACACCATCACAAGGCAGCTGAACACACAATGAGAAAACCAAGAGTGCTAACATGCCTAGTACATGAGCTCTCACCTGTATGAATGAAAGTGTGTGCTTGGTTTTCTACAATGGACTGGTATCACATCACCAAGTGTTCACAAGATTGGTTCCAGATCCACTATGAACCAATGACAAATTCAGTAACAAAGTGGTCACTGAAGCTGAATGAAGTAATGTATTATAATTGTGGATTTACTGTACCACACACACTGACCCATTTAAAAAATTAACAAGTCAAAGGAAAAAGCTTGTGCCTCTGTTATGCTTTGTGGGGCATTTTGTCTTGGATCCCCTTCAAACACAGTTTAGGTAATGGGTGACCTTACAGTCAGTCTCATGTCGGACCAAGCAACCAAAAAGGCAAGATAAAAAAAATCTGTTTAGTGACAAAGTATCTCCTTAGTAACACCTCTTAAATATGTTACTTTACTGGATTTTGTTCTTATTAGACACAATTTAGCTATAACACACAGGAACACTCACTCCCATATCTTCTTCCTAATCTTGTTCAGGGTCGTGGGGGAAGCTGGAGTCAATCCCAGCAGACTTCGGGGGCGAGAGGCAGGGTACACCCTGGGCAGTTCGCCAATCCACCACAGGGCCAACACACAGAGACAGATAACCATTCACTCTCAACTTCACACCTGTTTAGAGTAGCCAATCAGCCTAATCCCCTCTGTGCATGTCTATGGACTGTGGGAGGAAATCATAGTATGCAGAGGAAACCCACACAGACACGGGGAGAACATGCAAACTCCACACAGAAAGGCACCCTGGTCAACCCTGGGGATCGAACCCAGGGCCTTCTTATGTGAGGCGACAGTGCTAACCACCACACCACTTTTGAGTCACCTTCTTTGTATATCTAAAATGTTGGCAGGCTGTAACATGCAGTTTGGTCCATAAGCATTTAGACATTGATGCACTTTTTGTAATATTCTCTCCATTTATACCACCATAATGAATTAGAAATAATAAACAATAATAAACAATCAAGATGTGGCAGAAAAATAGACTTTCAGCTTTAAATTAATGGTTTAAGACAGAGGAATTAAGCTTTCAGAAATTAGGTGTTTTTTCACTGAATCCCCCCTTCCCCCCATTTTCAGAGGATCAAATTTATTTGGACATGTGACTAACAAACAATTTCATGGCCAGGTGTGGCCCTTTCTCTCAGTATTCCATCACACATTAAGATAAAAGCTCTGGAGATGTCATGAATGTAAATACAGCGGATTTGCCTCAAGATGCAAAACACTGGTAACACTCAAGGAGAGAAAGGCCAGATTAGCCTTTGCTAGAAAGCCTGGCGAATTCTGTAACAAGATACTTTGGACAGATGGAACCATAATTAGATTGTACCAGAATGATGGGAAGAGAAGAGCATGGAGAAGGAAAGCAATGGCTCATGATCCAACGCATACCGTGTCACCTGTTAAACATGGTCAACATGGGCCATTATGGCTGCCACTTGTGTTTATTGATGATATGAGTGTTGATGGAAGTAGCAGGAGGAATTCTGGTGTGTACAGAGCTAGACTTTCTTCTCAGATTCAGTCAAATGCTGCAAAACTGGTAGGACAGTGCTTCACAGAACAGATGGATAATGACCCAAAACATACCATGAAAGCAACCCAAGAGCTTCTCGAGGCAATAAAAAGGACATGAAACTTCAATACTTAAATAAGTTTAAAACAATACATTTATATGTTATTTTATACTTCTTTGTCCACTTACTTTTGAGGCTCTGAAAATGGGGCACTCTGAAAAAAGGCTGTAATTTCTGAAATCTTAATGCAGTATCTTTTGTTAAATGCCTTAAATGAAAGCTGTCAGTCTATACTTCTGTCACATCTTAATTGCTTAATTTCAAATCCATTGTGGTGGTATTAAGAGACAAAATTACAAAAATTGCATAAATGTCCAAATACTTATGGTCCAAACTGTAATCCATTTCAAAGCAAATAAGTGTTATATTGTTTGCTAATGATGCTAGAATAGTGTGGCCATTGTTGATTTGATGTCATTTGTTAAACTCAGGAGCGGTTACAGTCATGCGCTCAACACACGAGCTTTGAACCCAGGTCAGTTCGTCTGCCTGAACTTACACAACTCGCAGGGAGCTGGCATTTTTCTTACTTGCTGCTGTTGGTTTGCTCCAACAGGTTGTGCATATCTACTATTACAGTGATTTCTTTTCTGAGGTAAGGTCAATCTGTAACAACATGGACCGCTCAAGGGACAAGACTCAATCGGCTGCCAAGAAAAAAGTAGCTATAGTAGGAGGCGGTTTGGTAAGATATTTTTATGGCATGCTTCATTATTCAGTGAAATACTTGAATCTTAAATATGTGTTGTATTCCTGACTGACTGATTTCCTACAAGATTTCATTTTTCAAATTTAAGAATGTAGTTTATTTAATGCTTAAATAAGGATTTAAAGCACAAGTAAAATAAGTTAGCAGTTTTAACTTATTCTGGATTGAGCACAGTAGGCTGAGGGCAAAACAATGTTGATCTTTTGTAACTGTATTTAGCCTTTTTAAGTTGGTAGAATGTGAACTAGATAAAAAAAAAAGTAGTTGCGCTTAGGAAATATAATAATTTATTCAAGTTGGTGTATATTTGGTCTGTGTGCAGAAATTGAAAATGATTTTTTTTTAGATTCAACTTTGTCATTACACACATATAATACATTAGACATGTATAAATACAGGTAACGAAATGTGGCAATGAAAGAAGTGGGATTTTGCAATATTTGTGACAAAAAATATACAATTAATCACTTAAATCAAAGATTTACTAATATGGAATGTGACTATACAGCACAAAGTGGGAAATCATGGACTATGTAAAATGTAGAAAAAATTAATTCCTGAAAATGCTTAGATGATAAGAGTGATATTTAATTATACCGGTAATTGTATAATTATATTTGCAACATTTAATAATGCTGTCTTTTTTAGATATATGTTCAACATGCCTTCCTTCTGATTTAGGTTGGTGGCTTAAATGCATGCTTCCTTGCAAAAAGAGGATTTGACGTTGCAGTCTTTGAATCTCGAGAAGGTATGTAGATTTGATTTAATTATTACAGGCAGAAAATGCTCAAGCACATTTATTGGGATTTACTTCTAAATACAATGTTGTAGAAGTGAAATATAGCACAATTAAAAAAATTATATATATATATATGTGTGTGTGTGTGTGTGTGTGTGTGTGTGTGTGTGT
>JAQLOM010000037.1:6739659-6754553 GCA_030068315.1 Chrysichthys thysi | reverse complement strand
GATTCATGTTTGTGGCTGTAATGTGACAAAATGTGGAAAAGTTCAAGGGGGCCGAATACTTTTGCAAGCCACTGTACGGTTTACCCTGCTTATTCTGTCTTCATTTTCAGTTTGCAATGGAGCCCAATTTTCTTCATATCTGGCCCAGGAACACATTTATGATGATTGCTCTCCCAAACATGGTAAGTATAAATCATATAATTGACATTTGGGAAGTTCAGCGCTCTCCTTTTTTAAGTGTTCCATAAAGTACAGGTAGTCCTCAGGTTATGATGGAGATGCGTTCTGCTACACCCATCATAAGTGGAAAATATCACATGTCGAATGTCGTAGGCCAGTGCTTAGCCTAGCTTAGGTAACTTAGGCTAGCTTAGCATGCCTTAGCCTGACCTACCCAGGAGTCTTTTCCTGTGGGAGACATGCTGGGGCATTTAGAAGACATGCTTCTGAATTAAAATTAGCTCTTGAAGCACACAAAAAAACATGTGGTAATGCACTGTGCTGTACACCGTTAAACAAGTTAACTCCTCGAGTTGTGGGAGAGAGTGAGGCATCACGCAAGGCGAGTGACACGTATATCTGGGCGTCGTCCATGTACTTCCGGGTGTCATCCGAACCTGCCTGCTGGTGAATCTTAAATATTTTCTAAATATTTTATAATTTTTAGCATATTGCACTCACCATTGTAACTTCGAAAAATCGTAAGTCAGGCCACTGTAACTAGGGGAGCAATTTCAAGTTTTATTTCAGCTCACTAAGGGTTCTTTAAAGGAGGTAAATATTAATCAGCAGAACCAGAGATCAGATACTTTATAGTTACAATAATGAAATATAAAAAGTGCTTTAATATTTACCTATTGTTCGTTATAACCTGCGGTGTTGTAATAAATCACATCTTCTGACCAATCAGGTTTGAGCATTCGACTGGAATAACTTTAGACCAGGATATTCTACATGTGCGGTATTTTGAGTCTTACCACAATAAAGCAGTCACAGATCTTAGAGTGTTAATCCTGTGTTTTACAGGACAAGACCTTCACATGCACACTCTTCATGCCATTTGAGGAATTTGAAAAGATTACTACAGGTGATGTGCTGATGAACTTCTTTCAGAAATACTTCCCAGATGCCATCCCGCTCTTAGGAGTGTAAGAAATGTTTAGTCTTTCTCTCCTTTATTCTGTTGTCTGAATTGTGATCCAGTACTGTGCATCACCCAGGCAGTAATTCCAAGCCTGTTGTCTTTGGAGAGTAAAGTTGCAGGCCAGCAGATGCACTGCCCGTAGATATGAGACTTTAAGTTGAGAAGAGCAAGATGTTTCAGGGGTGACTTTGAAGACCTAGAAGCTGTTGAGCTCTGCTACACCTTTCAATCCAGTCAGAAAAATGCTATGCTGTGTTTGATGTCTTGCAGGATTTAAAAATTCCTCTGCAATGCTGAGTTTAGGTTACATCATTATATCTGTTGTTACAACCGTACCCTTTTAAAGCCATTACATTAAAGTAACCTGTTTTTGAAACAGGAGATCATTTCAGGCAATTTATGTCATGTCACCATGTTGAAATCGCTGTTTATATTTTGTATCAAAACACGCCACTGGAGATTTGTCAAAATGCATTTTGTAGCTATTATTATAAATTGGATATTAGAACAATTGTAGATGCAAGCAATTTATTTGTGGTTTTTCGATCAGGGGATATTTTAGGTGATTAATTCAGTACTGACTCAGAGCTCAAAGGAGCTGGATACACTGGGCTTCAGTTGTCGATATTTTAGCAGAGTTGTTTGTAAAGGTTTTTCCAGTCCGAACTGAACTAAACACTTCTGCCAGATTTATAAACGTTTCAGTAACTCTGATTTTCTTGGTACTCCCATGCGTATATTGATTTAATACCAGTCAGAGATGACTTGTTTAGTAATTCTAAGAAGAAGAAAAAACAAAAACGTGAAAGAGAGCCTCCTGAGCACAGCATGGGCTGAATCTTCCAGTAATGTAGCTTAGCTATTGCAGTGCTTTGGCTACCACAGATGCATTTCAAATCTTCCTCCCTTTATGGGGTGCTGTTTCTTTAGTCTTTTTCACATTGATCCTTTTAAGTCATAAATATGAAACGGCCAAGTTTCATGAAATTTGCATGTGCAATTGGGATAAAATGCTATTTAAGCTTGAAGGTATAATCCATATGTAGTTAAGCTGTGTTGCAAGAGCAAGAGTCCGGTTATACTGAATATCTGCATGGCTGTGATTTGACATGCTGCATATGGATGAGCCGGCAGGCTGACGGCAAGAGCTAATCACGACTGTGCCAATGTTCATTATAACTGCCTGATTGTGAGCGTGATATTGCTTTATAAACAAGAAATTAATGGCAGATATTTCAGACACAATATGGCCAAATGTTATTGTTTACTTTATTCATTTACACAAAGCATGTTGGTGAGCTGGGTAACTAGATTTTTACATTGATTTGTACATTCCCATTGAAGGTGCTTTTGGGGAAATTGATAGCCCTTCTTGCTTTTTGTTTCATCTTTAGTATTTTAAGTCAAAAGTTATATTCCTGAAAAATATTATTTGCCATGTCTGCCTAACACTACTGTATTAAAATAGAAAGTGAAGTGGAGTGATGCATACAGAAAAAACATCCCAGTACAGTTATAGTAAATAGGCGCACTCTTGGAATTCTGCTTGAGTAATGAAATGATTAAACCAGAACTAATGTGTGTAAATGTGCAGTAACTCTTGGTAATTTCGATAAATGTTTCCCAATATTATGAGAGCTGATCTTAGTAAAAATGTTTTGAATTTGTACGGTATTTTATTAATTTATGCTTAACATGGTGTGCATGCAAAATTTCTCATAATGTTTCATGGGATGCTCTTATATTTCTCTCCAGACATTGCATTTCAAGCTAAAAAAATTACATAAATTTCATACAGTTTGCATATGAAATTACATACAATTTACCAGAACCATTACCCCACATAGAACAGGATTACTGATGCCCTTGTCAAAATGACCAAAACAGTGTAAACTTGCCATTTTTCTGCGCATTTATTGAAATGAATCTGACTAAATTAGAAAGATTGTTTCACACTCCTTACCACTGTGTAATGTGTGTTTCAGTGATTCTCTAAAAAGGGACTTTTTCCGGCTACCTGGTCAGGCCATGGTCTCAGTGAAGTGCTCTCCTTATCATTTGAACAGCAAGTGTGTCTTAATGGGAGATGCAGCTCACGCTGTGGTGCCATTTTATGGCCAGGGCATGAATGCCGTGAGTACAAATGAGAATAATGGGATGTATTAGGCGATACTGATAGCTTTATGCTCCTACATCATTTCCTAAACTTTTTTTCCTTGTGTATTCAAAGCTGTGCAACTTTTGGACCATAGTCTGAAAAAGCATTTAGTTGTACATACGGTCTTTATATTGCTTTTCTTTTTCATGTACTTTTTTCTCAATCTTATTTATAATCAAAACATTTTAGTATGGTGCCAAGAGAGGAATATGAAAAGTAAAAATTGTACATTGCAACCTACTTTTCTGTGCACAGGCCGTCTGGAACACAAGTTTTAGGTAACAGTGCTGTGCATGATTTACTATATATATCCATTTGCTATTGCTATACTGGATTCTTCAGAAAATACGGAAAGACTCTTGGATAACACCCTTTAGGACTGGATTGCTAAACCATCACATAATAATAAGGTGGTAATAAGTAGGATTACATTAAAATGTTCAAATGGCAAGTGCAGCATATCCAGAATAATATAGCGGGTTTATCCGAAACAGGACATAAAATCTAATATAAAGAAAGATCCATTTAGTAACATAAATGCAGTGTAATCTGTTGCTGCTGGAGTTATTTTTCATTATGTATCTTTGTGTTGTAGGGCTTTGAGGACTGCCTCGTTTTTGATGAGATTCTGGATCAGTTTAATGAAGACTTTTGTAAGTCTGTTTCATTGTGCGCTTTATCACACGGTGCTGACTTATTAATATCAATAAATAACATTTTACTCTCCACTATTAGCATTCTTAGTTTAAGCTTCAAAATAATTAAAAAAATATAAACTTGTTTTTGTATAAAATCTTAATTTAGCGAGGAGGCTTTGTTTATTTACACATTGTAATCACGTTGTCCGTCTCATCTAAGCTGCATTTTAATTGTGGGTGTTATTTGGGTGTCCTCTTGTTCCTAAGAAGAGTTCTCAGCAGTTCTGACTGATCGAGAAACAGTAAACAGTTGTTTATGTATACATGTTTTTTTTTTTTCTTCTTCGGGCAGCTGCTGTTCTCCCGGAATACACCCGAGTCCGTGTACCTGATGACCACGCCATAGCGGACTTGGCTATGTACAATTATATAGAAGTGATTTATTTTCTAATAAACTTACAAACATAGTGTGGAATTCTACCAGACATTTGCAGTATAAGCTGTATGCACAGACAATGAATTTACAGCACATACTGTTGCAGTTTGGTCCTGTTGTCTGGTGATGTTTCTTAGGTCTGAGATATTTATATCCAGGGTAGATTTTCTCTTAAAATCTGTTTTAATCAATGGACATCACACAACATGAGCTTCTTTAGTTGAATTTAGTTGAGCATCCTGAAACATTTTATTATTTTTAGACCCGCTTAAACATAAGCCAGTAGTTGTACATCCTACTTAAAGGGGTAGTTTGGCTAAAGGGTTTTTAAAAGACAGTGGTTTTACTGCAAATTTGTAAGAATATATAAAAACCAATCAGATAAACAATAATTATGGTTATGGAAAAATGTGGACTCTGCAACTTTTCTTATATACAGTGGACCCTCGGCTCGTGAACACATTGGATGGTGAAATAAAAAGACATAAGAACTAAATTCTGAACAAATTTTGTACCGACCGATGAACAAAGCCTCGACTGACGTACAGACAGCCAACCTACGCTTCACGGCACAAAGCTTAATTTCTGGTCAAGCACTCATGGTGTGAACGTGTTCAACACATTTTTTCGGGGAGAGTAAGAAGACTAAGTGTATAACAGTTGAAATAAAGAAAGAAATAATCATAAAACATGAGAATCGCCACCATATTCCTTCGCCACCGCTTCGCGGCACAAACATTCAGTTCCAATCAAGCGCTCGTGGTGTCAACGTGTTCAATGCATTTTTTCGTTGTGTTTCCACCTACGCCAGCAACTACGTATGCACCGCCAAGGTAACCTGCATTAAAATCATCTGTTTATTTAATTTAGTTTTATTTTTATATAATTAAGGTTATTTTAATTTTATTCTATGCTTTATTGCCGCACATAAACCCATAATACATTTTTAAAAACACCTTTTTAGGGCTGAAACACATTCACTGTATTTACATTGATTTCAATGGGAAAAATTGATTCGGGACGCAAACAAATCGGGTCACGAACAGAGTCTCGGAATGAATTAAGTTTGTGAGTCGAGGGACCACTGTATTCACGTTGGCTATTAAAAAAGTGTACGCACCCATGATGGGATTTGTGATGTAAAAAAAAAGAAGAAGAAAAAGAAAGAAAACGAGATAAATCATGTCGGATCTTTTACCTTCTTGTACAAGTATGTGATGTAAAAACCAGCAAAATTCAAGTGAAAAAAAAAAACAATGAAAAGTTTCATTTTTACGATACATTATTAATCTCACAGGGGAAATTAGGCTGGGGATTTAATCCATCCAAAGCTGTGAACACACACTGCAGCAACCAGGGAGTAGTTGGAGGTTAGGTGCCTTGCATAGCACAAGCTGTGTATGTTGCATAAGTATACACATCCTCTTACAATGGGGTGTGTGACTGTGCTCAGATTTAACTAATCACATTCAAACTCATGTTCAAAAGTACTTATCAAACACCTGTCATCAATTAATTCATTGTGATTAACCACAAGTAAAGATTTCATCAGACTGCTGAAGTAATGGCCCACAAAGAGCTTCCAAGTCCTGTAAAAGATCTCACTGTTGTAAAGTGTCAATCAAGAAAGTGTTTTTTCTTTTGCTTTTTCTTCATTTAAATAGTTGTTTTTCATTGAATTTAGAGGTAGAAAAAAAGAATTGCAGTTGGAAACAATCTGATCTTCATGAAGTCAGCAAAACGTGCAGTTTTATGAGGGATGTGTAGATATTTATGTCTATTATATGTTCTTTCCCATTACAATTACTAGAGTGTCTGGGTGAGATTATGTTGGATTAAATATTAACTTCAATTCACATATTTGTTGACTACAATATATCTGTGTGGTTTTGCTTGTTTGTAAATGCTTTGAATAAAACCTCTGTCATCATGCATTGTATTAACAGAATTTTGTTTTGTTTTTTTCCCCTTGCGGCACAGATGCGAGCACACGTTAACTCCAAGTACTTTCTGTTCCGTAAATATGTGGACAACGCACTCCATTTCATCATGCCAAGAACAATAATCCCTTTGTACACAATGGCAAGCCATTTTATGCTTAATTTCATACTTTTTCAAAATTTCCTGTCAGTTTAATATAAAACCATCACATTGGAGCTGATTTACTTTTAGATCACCTTTACCCGAACACGGTATCATGAGGCAGTGATCCATTGGCAATGGCAGACCAAGGTGAGTGACTAATCATTTAGAAGTGTGCGTGTGTGTGTGTGTGTGCGTGTGTGCACAAATCCTCGTTATCATGCACCTTTGTGGCATTCTCGAATACCCTTTCTGAGTGACATGAAGACTCAGGGTGAGTGGAAGCTGACAGATGTGTCCAGACTGAGAGCAAAAGACATCCTTTTTAACTTGCAGAAGAAAATGTCAGTGCCTGGCATTTATCTTAAATGAGTTGACTTCTCAGAGCTCTCCTTTAAACCCAAATACAGTTGAAACCAGATATTTACATACACTTCAGAAAAAAAACACAAACTTTTTTTTCTTTACTGTCAAACGTTAAATCAGAGTACCGGTACACTTTTTCTGTTTAAGATCAATAAATATTAACATATTTTTTGAATTTGTTAAATGTCAGAATTGAGCGAGGAAGAATTTTTATGTATTTTTTTTAATCACTTTCATCAAAGTCAGAAGTATACATACACTATGTTTATTGTGTCTTTAAACAAAAAAAAAAACTCCAGATGATTCCATTCTGAGATTAAGAAGCTTCTGATAGGTTCATTGATTCATTTGAGTTAATTTATGGCACACCTGTGGATGCATATAAAGGCACACCTCAAACACAGAGCCTGTTTCTTTGACATCATGTGAAAATCACGAGTGCGAACAAGAAGGCCTACAAACCTGACCCAGTTACACCAGTTCCGTCAAGAGGAGTGGGCCAAAATTCTAGCAAACTATTGTAGAAAGCTTGTGGAATGATACCCGAAATGTTTCTCCCAAGTGAAACAGTTTCGGGGAAATTCTACCAAATACTAAGGAAGTGTATGTAAATTTTTGACTGATGAAAGTAATAAAAAAAAACATTCCATAACATTTTCTCTCTCTATCTTTATTATATTTAACAAATCCAAAAAAATGTTTTAATATTTATTGATCTAAAACAGAAAAAGTTTACTCTTATTTAATGTTTGACAGTAAAGAAAAAAAAAGGTTTTTTTTTTTTTTTTTTTTTGAAGTGTATGTAAATTTCTGGTTTCAACTGTGTGATCACAAAAATCTATTATCCCTAAACTGACAAAACATTATGATTATTATGATTATTATTATTAACTTAAAATGATCTGCCAATAAAACAAAGCCTTTAATATCTTGTACTTATTGTAATCTCCTGAGAAATATCAGATAAATCTGTGTCTACGGTTTCACTTAAGTTTTTGATAAGCAGTAAGAACAATCTGATATTTCAGGGCATTAAGATTGTCCATGTCCTTTGTAGGTGATTACTCGAGGCCTATTGCTTTTGGGGACAGTGTCTGCAGTGGGAGCAGCATATCTGCTAATCAAATACATTCCCAAAAATCCCAGCATTACTGTGGAGCAGCTAAGAAGCAGACTTCTCACCCTCAAGTGGCTGCAAAATTAAGATTCCCAAATGATTGTGGAAGACATGTCAAGATGCCCCAGTCATTCATCATATTTCTACCCATCCCAGTTTCAAAGAATATTTTGAAATCCTGTGATATGCAAATCACTGGTGCTATTAGATGCAGAAGATCCTGATAGTGTTTAATAAGTCTTTGAATGCACAAATACAAGAGGGCTGGATTGGGATTCATCTTATTGAATAGCAGTAATTAGAACTACTAATTATAAATAAGAGAACATATTGAGAGAAATGATGCCATGATGTACAGACCAGACAGGTCTCATGGATATATATATTTAGTTGCATATATAAATTTAGTTTCAAAAAAGTTGTTTTATTTTTAATACCATGAATAAACATGGGAATAGAGTTAGCTATGGCGGTTAAGTTTAAAGTCCTACCCTAGTGACTACAAAGCTGGAGACATTAAAATACAGAGCTGCTTAATGGGCACTGTCAGGCCTGTGAGCAATGCTTGAGCAAGACCCTTAATATTCACCTGCCCAGGTATGTACATGGATTGAATTAGAAATCACTTTTACGTCAAAGAGTTTGCAAAGCGAATATGTATTTTAATGTTTATAACATCTATTTCTATCTTAACAATAAACTCTGGCATTTTCCTGAAGTTACAATAGTAGAGCTGTTCTTTTTATTTTCTGGAATACCTTTACATTTATATCATTAGGCAGACCCCCTCATCCAGAAAGACTTACAGAAGTGATTTTGTCAAATTTCAGATTTACAATACATTTCCCACAGACCATAACTTTTACATGTATACTTGTCGCATATAACTGGTATTGTTTTCCTCTTATATGATAGAAAAGAATATCTATGCAACACCTAACATCTAGGCCTGATCATTTGTACTCATGCATCGTCATTCTGCCAACAAGTTAGCTAGCAGGCCTCAATTTGCTTGTTTCTGACTACATTTTTTTTTAGGTTTGTGTAGAGTTGATCCCTTATGCTGTTTATGCACATTGAAACTGCGGCCATTTGTTGTTTGGTGGTTATCGGTCATCGAACTAATTTTCACATAACATTCTGCAATAATCTTGTTGCTGTATTGCACTATGGATGTGTTGCTCTGTGTCACTAATATGTGTGCACCCTGGTATTTTCTGTGCTGCCCTATAACTGCAATCAGTTCTGTTCGGTTTGAAGCTGCTCAATTGAGCATAGAGCATCGCCTATTTGTCAGAAAATTAATTTATATCTGAATATCTCCTTTTCCTTCTGTAGATATTTCATTATAGGCAAACAGAAGGCTCTTTCATTGTGTCTGCACATGACTCAAACTCAAAGTGGAAAGAAGTTTGTATATGTAAATATAAACTCTTTGTATTGGTCTGAGCAGGCTAGTAGAAATGTGCTTTTTCCCACTGGAAAGTCCTTCGCTCCGTTTCCACATCACATACAGCATATTCTGCTGCTCTATAGTGCTGGGGAAGTTACAGTCAAGTCAAGTACCCAATTCATGATCATTAAATACAGACAGAGCTGTGAATCAGATACGTATTGAAAACCATTCAACATATATGAGAGATATTGATTATAGTGATAAGACACCAGGTTAGTGAGGCTGCAGTGAAGGTACCTGAAAATAGCCTTTTCAGTAAAATACTCAAAAGTTACTGAGCACTGAACAGCACTGATGTGGAATATGAACACTTCTGACCACAATGTTCACATGAAAGGGTTTTTTTCACACATGGGCATGTATGAAGTGACAGAGGGATTTACTGTACATATGAAGCAAAATGAGAAAGCATGAT
This sequence comes from Chrysichthys thysi, assembly GCA_030068315.1. NCBI lineage: Eukaryota > Metazoa > Chordata > Actinopteri > Siluriformes > Claroteidae > Chrysichthys > Chrysichthys thysi. The sequence goes on along the minus strand of JAQLOM010000037.1, from coordinate 6,744,741 downwards.
GGAACGGGAAAATCAGCATTTCTGCAGCGCAATGTTGCTGTACAAATTTTTTGCATACACCACTCCTTCAAAAGTACTGAAACTGTAAGGCCAATTCTGTTTTCGTATTTTTTTTTCTCAATACACTGAAGACTTTTGGATTTGAGATTAAAAGATTAATTTGAGGTAATAGATAGAACATTTCAGTGTTCATTTCCTGGTATTTATAACTAGATATGGTGAACAACTTGGAACATAACACCTTTTGTTTGACTTGCAGTACTTTCTCTATGCTCAGATATACAATATTAAAGTAATTGTTTAAACAATTGCTAGCTCTGAGTGGCTACTCTTGGTTGGAACCCTTGGTTTCACCGGTGAAGGCCGCATTTGCTGTTAAAAACAATAAACCAATATGAAAATCAGAGAGCTATCAATAGGAGAGAAGCAAACCACTTTGCAGCTGAGAGAAAAAGTAAAATCAATCGGAGCCATTGCACAAAAACAAACAGAGCAGTTTTTGAATGTCCTGAAAAAGAAAAAAAACACTGGTACACCAACAACCTGACATCTAACAGGTCAGGCAAAGAAAACAGCACAAGCATATCAGACCCATAACTCTGACCCTAACCCAGCCCATTTAGATGTAAATATAAGGAAATTAAATCTGAAATTCTGAACTATCGTCTCATACTCATCTTTTGATCTCAAACACAGATGTTTTCAATGTATAGGCAAAAACAAAAGAAAGGTGTCAGAGGGGTCGGACTTGAATTACATTGATCTCTGATGACTCTTTACATTTGTAGCTGAAGTCCAGAGGGTCTGTGTCATTGCTGGCAATGATGAAAACGATGGAAGAAGAGTTGAAGGTCACCCTTTTCTTAGGCTTGTCGTCACGGCTCTGTGACATCACGATGGGACGTACTGGTTGGCTGGAGCAGGTTAGGGGGTGGTCTTTAATGGCGCATTGCAGGTGGCCCAGACGGGAGCACAGCAACTGCAACATGCAACGCCGAAACTAGCAAAGAATACACACACATATAAAGGGATAAAGAGACGGGATCCATGAAAACTGTCCTTAATATATTTTTTAATTGAGGCAATGCTATCAATACTAGTGTTGATATTTTATATAGAATATGTACAGTGAGTATGATTGTATCACCATGCCATGGTTTCTTACTAAAACCATATATTTTAAGTATAAAGTCTACTTCCTTCACCTTCCTGCTCATGAAGCCATATATAATGGGGTTATAAGCTGTGCTGGACTTGGCGAAGAATGAGGGGATGATGGCAACAGTGGGTGAGATGGCATTCTGCTGGCCAAAAGCTACCAGCATGGAGACCACGGCATAGGGTGTCCAGCACAGAAGATAACAGAAAATCATCATCAGGAACATAGCAGCCAGCTTCTTCTCATAGCGTAGGACCTTAATGATTTGCACTGTCTGCAGATCCTCAATGGAGCGCAACTAAAGTAAGAAATAAGGAGAAAAAAGATTTAATACCATCATCAACTAATATTTTACCTCACTGATATCTATCCAGTAACAGTAAAAATATTTACCTTTATTAAATAATTTCATATTCATATAAATAAATTCAGTATTGACACTTAATAAAATAAAATGGAAAAAAAATGCTAATTTTAAAAATGTAAAAAAAAGTCTGACATTTACATGCAGTGACACTGGGGCTCATTTATCACTCATTTAATAAAGATGTATAAAAAAGGTTTGCATAAGAAAAGGTGAATTAAGTAAAGTGACAATTATGCACCAGTGGATACAAATGTTTTCCCAAAATTATGGGCTTTTTACCAATAGCAAAATTTCTTGTCTGCTCCTAGAAATGATTTTGTATCCAGCTTAACAAATGAGGTCCATTGTGTTTATTTCCATGTAGAGTACCACCTAACAGAAATGTAGGACTTACTAATAAATGTAGGCCTCATACCTGACACTTCAGTCATCAGTCAGCATTACTGTGATCAAATTAATGGTTTAAATTAAGAACAACACTTTAATGATTTGAATTCATTCCTGAAGGTAAAATGTGAAAATACAGAGACACCAGTGATCCCATTTGCTATACTATTTGGCTTTATAACGTTTATTCAGAAATCAAATTGGCAACTAAATGGTATTTCAAACAACACATTTTTAGGTATTTGCCAAAATTATTTGGGATGCAGAAAGCTTAAAATGTCAGAAATATGCATTTATTTCAAACTAGGTGAGGTGCAAATGTTAATTTCTTGTTTTTACATAGGCTTCTCTTATGTTAAGGCTCAAATTTCATAGTTTTGGAAAAGACACTTGTGTTAACTGTAGCGTTGCTCATGTTTTCATGTATTTGCTTCTTACATAGGTTTGCCTCAGGACAAGAAGCAGTAATTACCATGGTAAGTGTGTTAATCATAATGGGCCACTGCATGAGGTAAACCATTAAAAAATATTTTGCTTTTTTTTCCCCTTTTATGATTATTTTGAATAGGGACACACGTATCCTCCTTTTTATCTTCAATCCAATATCAACACTGGCCGATAGCCAATACTGATCGCCAATACTGACATCCTCTTATTCACCAAGCAGACTCTTTGTGTTCCGTGTTCATGTATGACATTTGGGTGTTGGTCCAGTGGATCTGATAAAAAAAAAACAAACAAAAAAAAAACCTAGTTGTGGTTTACTGAGTTAGCCCAAAACAAATCCGGCCTCATAAAGTCTGGTCCAGGTGCAAGGAGCTCAACTTTCTTTCAATTAACCTGAGTCCTCTCCACCTGCATCACTAATAACATCCTCCTTCACATCTTTGCTGAAGACACATTTGTTCATGGCCTGAACTATGTGAAATATGCTGTGTCCTATACTGGCAAACTAGGTCACCACTAGGTGGCATGGTAGTATTATAAAAAGGAATAGGTCAACCTGTGGTAGGTTAATGCTTTGCTACTACTCCCTTTATTTCGGTCTGCAGATTAAAGGGGTGCATTTGTAATTAGTGTACACAAAGGAGGACTTTTCCTGTGCACAGGTGTCTTTTTATCTGTTGCAATTTGTTAGTCCATTCATTCTTTAGTCTTAATGTTAGTTATAAACTTCCCTCTTTGTGCCGGTTCAGCTTCACACACTGTCTGGTTCCTGATCTTTTCTATAAGCCATTAAGACATTTTTAAGTACACTCTAATCAGGCAGATATGCTTTTCAGCTCAGCGAAAATAGTTCAGTCTGTATATTTTAATACTCTGGGAAATGTATCAGAGGAATTGAAAAGATGAATGAAGTCCTCCTAAGCATGATGTGCCATTGCTTGTTCATGAGTACTCAGGGGCAAGTGTATGAGAATGTCTCCGTGCAGGTGGAAGGTCTGCAGTGACCTACATACAGCGGAAAGATTTTACATAATTAAATTACATTTGTAACCCCACTTCCTTAACTTCAAGACATATCTGAGAATGTCGAGTCAGGTCTAAACAAAACATTTTGCCTATAGTATATATATTCTGCAAGACCAAAGGGACATACTGTGCAATATCAGAGTTCTGGCATATATATTATATATTAACCCTGATATATATATATTTTTAAAATTAGTACATGCCAAAAGTATGTGCAATGTTGGAACAAACAATTGTATAATACACTGTAACATTAAGATGTCCATTTATTTGGACCAAGGGACCCAAACCTGCCCCAACATGACAATGCCCTTGTGCACAATGTGAGATTGGTTTGCAAAAGCTGGTGTGGAAAAACTAACATCACTGACCATATAAATACATTAAGCAGGGTATACCTATCATATGTCAAAATAAAAGCAGGACGCAATCCAACACTGTGTCAGTACAAGAGCTTTTCTTTCTTACCATGTGCACTGTATACAAAATGTTCCCATAACAGTAGGCCATGACCCCCACAGGAACAAAGAAGCAGGCAAGGAGGAAGAAAAGGATGAAGGAGGCATCATTGGGATCTTTAGATGCCCAGTCCAAAGAGCAACCCAGCTGGTGGATCTCCAGAGTATACCTGTTCCAGCCTAGGAGAGGAGCACCAGTCCATGCAAGTGAGTAAAGCCAAATGTGGGTGATGGTTCTCCAGGCCCAGGGGAAGTCTATGACCTTGGCATGTACCACTCGAATGTAGCGTTCATATGCCAGGGCACATAGGGTCAGGATGGATACGATACCTGAGAGTGACAACAAATGCCAGAATGGGTTTAGCAAGACATTTTATGCATATCAGATACCGTGTATTGTATGTCACACTAGTAACTAACACTACCTGCTAGATCTCCAGTTTTTGTCACTCAGGGCCAAGAACTGCCTGCTTTCACAGAATTAGGCCATTTGATTGACCTTGCATATGGCGCATATGGCCAAGCACAGGCTGTAACTGCATGATATATACAGTATAGGGAAAGGCAATAGTGGTACAATGAGGAACAACCTAAGAACAGCATGATTTACTTTGGCTTGCAAACCTGACTTCTACAGGCCCTAAAGCTGGAACTACATTGCCACGAACATCACAAACAATTGTAGGGTTTTTGCTTTGGCCCCTCGGGAAACACTTTAAAGTTCTATACAGGAACCTACACATAAACCTTTCACCGAGAGCTTGAAATAAATCCCATTGAGGATGATAAGAACCTTTAACTGTTCTCTTAGAAAATAGGGCTTTTTAAGATTCCATTGAATAGTTTTGGGTTCCTAGATGACTAAGATGATTCCACCTGGAATCCTTCCTGATATGGAAACCCTCTACTGTACAGTTCTGTACAGAACATTTCATGGTTAGTCCAGAGATACAAGCTGAAAAACCTCGAAAGTACATAGTTTTGGATTTATGGATATGTATATATAGAAGTGGTAATTTAATACTCGTCAATATCAGTGAGGGCTGGTCATGATAATAAATAGAAGGCTAAAATCTAATATCTGTCTATCAATAGCTCAACAAGTCAACTATTAGAGTTGCGTAGAGTTGTGCAATGCATTATATCACAAGGTCTCATCAATCTATATGTATAAAATTCTTTTCGCGTTTGAAACGGAAATGACGTACGACCACAGAACATATTATACGTGCGTATGA
>JAQLOM010000037.1:6683708-6697743 GCA_030068315.1 Chrysichthys thysi | reverse complement strand
TGTGGGCTCTCACACACACACACACACACACACACACACACACACACACACACACACACACACACACACACTGCCAAATGGCAGGTATGAAGCAGTGCCTGAGGTGTGAGAAAGGGGTGTGGGTGTGCGTGTGTGTGTGCAGATACACTCACACTGGCAGAATCTCATACTGCAGGCCCAGTCAGCCTCATTCAACCTCACTTCTAATTCCTCAGTCACATGCCAGAACAAAATAACATAAACAACAGCTGTCTTTTTAATAACACATCAGTCTTAACATTGCAAACTCAGGAGAAGAGAGCATTAGTTGATTCTGTATTTCTGTGTAATAGTTCTTCATGCTTTGCCTTGGACGGAGAAAGGTTTAGGAACCTGAAAGTTCGAGAGATGAATTGTTCTTAACCCAGGGCTCCGTTTAGAGTACATTGAATATCAAGTGCTGAAAATTGTAAATAAATGCCTTTTATCCCTCATGTTGACCTATATACTTTGTATGCTTTGAAGTAGGCCACACACTGCTTTTATATCTGTTTGTGCACTGCTTCACTATGCCCAGTTATAGGCTTGATTATAAGAACTTTTTCTGTCTCAAACAGACTCCAATAAGATTTCCTTTACCAGTTTAGCACTCCAGAACATTTTAAAAACTTCCCAGATGTGGTAAAGCTGAAAAACGATATCTTTTAACAGAGTTCAAATGTCTGGATTTTTTTAAAAGTAATTTTTAACAGTGAAATTAATTCCAAAAATGCCTAATGAAAGACTCATATAAATCCAACAAGTTGTTATTTAAGCATATGCCAAAATGAACATGGCAAAAAGTATGTGGATACCTGACCATCATAGCCATACATACCGGAACATTTGACGTGTAGCATGAAGAATACTCTTCATATTTCGGCCATTTCAGCACATGCATGTAGATCTTTTAAGCACTTTCAATCATGAGGGCTGTGGTATATTTAATACAGAATCCATCAACCAGTTGTTCATTAGTCAAATGCATTTTATCCATACTGTTAAACTGGCAGATGAATGTTAATGGCTTTGTTCAAGGGCTGAACAGTGGCAGCTTGCCAGTGCAGGTTTATAAACACACAGCTCACAATCTTCTGGGTGATCACCCAAGGCTTCAACAATTGAACTACAAATGTGTAAGATGTGCTGCTTCCTCAGTGATGGAAATCAGTACTTGGAGTTAAGTAATCGGGATTAAAGTTAAGATCTCTACAACTCCATTGAGTCATGTGCATTGATTTTGCAGTAAGTATTATTTGATCACTTTGGTTGCCATTGTGTTCAGTGTTGATGTTAGTGGAAATCCCATTCTGAAGTCACCGTGCCATCTCGAATGCTCTTGGCTGTCGTGCAAATCAGTCAAGCCCTTCAACAAACCGTCCCACAGACCGTTTCAAAATACAGATAGTCCTCAAGTTACAATGGAGATGCGTTCCACTGTACCCATCGTAAGTGGAAAATATCATGTGTTGAATGCCGTATGCCACTGCTTAGCCTAGCCTACCGAGGAGTCTTTTCCTGTAGGAGACATACTGTGATGTTTAGAAGACGTGCTTTTGAATTAAAATTAGCTCTTGAAGCACACCAAAAAACACTCGGAAATGCACTGTACAGTACACCGATACACAAGGTAACTCCGTGAGTTGCGGGAGAGAGTGAGGCATGACCCAACGCGAGTGATGCGTACATCCAGGTGTCGTCTGCGTACCTCCGGGCATCGTCCGAACGTATCGTATATCATACGCTGTTATGCTGACCTGCTAGTGAAGCCTGCCTGCGAATGTTCAACATTTCCTAAATATTTTACGATTTTTAGCAGATCGCAATCATCGTAACTTTGAAAAATCAGAAGTCGGGCCATCGTAACTAGAGGAGCACCTGGTATATTGTAAATGTATAGAATCAATTTCTAGATCTTAAGGCATTTCATGGGGACCGTCAAAAGTGATAAATGTTCAATATATGCCTAGATGACTGTTCATGTTCATCTTTGGTCAACATGTCATGAGAATGAATTTTTGCAAACCACAGAGTGTTAAAGTGTGCTTTTTGCAGCAGTGTTAGACCAAAGGTGGTCGCTAATGCAAAAGACACTGCAGATGTTCCACCTACAAAGATGTGATCATTTGGGTAGATGTACCTGAAATGCGGGAGGTTTGAAGAGCAGAAGTGAGCAGGCTGTGAAAGGAGTTACGAAAGTAACGTATTGAAAGGAGTACAGGTGTGTGGCTGGATGATTGCTTGAACATGGAATGTTCCGACACTTTGAAAAGAATGAGTGTGTAAGGAGTAAATGGGCAAGGTGTGCGTGTACGTGTTTGTGCCTGCATATATATATGTGTGTGCGTGCATGTGTGTGTGTGTGGGGGGGGGGGGTATTTAGGCGGCATGCTCAGTAGTGAGAGCACTGCAGTAGCTTGTTGGTGTCACCTGATTTGACTTCATCTCCACACATCATCTGTTTCCTCCATTGCTCTCTTTTTCCCGACACTCAGTTTTAATTGCTTGACTAAAACACTGAAACCTGGTATTAGTTGGGTGAAGTTGGCCATTTAGATAATGTTAATATTAAGATAATATAATGTTAATATTAAGATAATGTTAAAATCTGTGTTTGGCTCAAGTGGGACTATCCGTTTGAGTGTGTGTATTAAACTTTAAACATGATGCATAAGAATAAAGGAGTCCTAAAAAGTGTACAGAGTTGTTTACAGAAGTCATTTCAGATACTTGTTTTCACAGTTCTTTATGGTTACACACTCCCATCCAAAAGTATTGGGATGACAGTGTCCATTCTTTTGTTTTTGCACTACACTGAAGATGTCTGGGTTTGAGATCAAAAGATAAATATGAGGCAGAATATTAGCAGTTGATGACAAACATTGTGAGAGCTGTGAAGAAAACCCCCAAAACAAGAGTAAGTGACATTGTCAAAAATCTCCACAGGGCAGGGGTAAAGATATCCCAAGCCACCATTCGAAGGAGACTTTGAGGACAGAAATACCACAAGATGCAAACCACTCATCAGCAGTAAGAATCGGAAAGCCAGATTGGAATTTGCAAAGAAATACAGAGATGAGCCACAAAAGATCTGGAACTGAGATTAACCTCTATCAAAGTGAAGGAAAGGCCAAAATCTGGAGGACGAAGGCATCTGCTCATGATCCAAAACATACAAGCTTATCGGCCAAACATGGTGGAGGTAGTGTCATGAATGGGCTTGTATTGCTGCTTCTGGAATGGGCTCACTAATCATTATTGATGATGTAACTCATGATGGTGGCAGCAAAATGAATCCAGAAGTCTTCAGAAAAAACTCTGAAATTATTAGGAAATTATTTAGTCCATACTTTCACCAATAGAGGGCGACAAACCAAGAACTCTTGCCAAGCACCAGCACCTAGAACCGATTGGTGGCTCCCCTTGAATTTCATGAAAACCCATCTTTCCTTTACCATGTAGTTATTAAGCAGCAACAGCACAGAATTCAGACATGTGTCTAGCAGTCTCTCTAATTAAAGATCTCTTTTGCTCACTGTGGGATTGTGTGGGATTAAGAAATTCCTCTTCCTGAGGCCCCTTTGCTGGCAGAAGCCCAGCCCAACTGCATCCACCCTCTTAATCCCTGCATCCATTTCTACAGCTTTCTCTGTCTTTCAGGCCCTTCCAGGAATCCCTGCCATACCTGATCCTGGATTAGGCGTCCTTAGGTTACGCCATTCACAAGGAGGAGCACTGGGACCCTGCTCTGCCAATACTGTGCTGTGGGAATTTGTTGTAACTTCTAAAAGAGTGTTGTTTATTTGAGTTGCTGAAGCATTCCTGTTAGTCATTCTATTCTGATTGGTTCTACCTGCAGAACTGCCCCTCACTGGATGTTTTTTGTATTTTGCACCATTTGCAGTCTAGAGGTTGCTGTGCATGAAAGCATTAGTTTCTGAAATACTAAAACCAACCTGTCTGCCACCAACACACAAAACTTAAATAGCGTCACTTGGATCACATTTTCCCCATTCTGATGTTTGATGTAAACGATAATCAAAGCATTTGATGTGTGTTTCCATAGGTTTATGAACTGCCCTGCTGCCAGATGATTGAATGAGTGTGTAATTGCATGAATGAGTGGGTGTAATAAAGTGGCCAGCGTGTGTGTTCTTGCATGTGGCACTATAGGAAAGGGTTAGTTGCTTTAGATGTTGGGATTCTGTGCAGGCTTGGGATGTACATGTGTGGTGAGGGAGCAAGATGTTTCTCCTGTCATTGTATGTTTCCACAGACTACTCTTTGGGAGGGCAAACAACAAGGTGACCAAAAACAAAAATGCATACAAAGGCAAGATGCTCAATACAAGTCATGATTATTGATCTACCATTTTGTCTACCCCAGAGATGGTAAAAATGAATGTATTTTATACTATTATGCAATTTTAAAATGAACGAAAAAACAAGTGGATAAGATTTCAAAACGATTAACAAGCCTGATCCAGTGTAACTAACCATGGTTTCTTCAAGCTCGGCCGTTTGCTTTTCTATATACAGCACGCCCGTGATTGTTCACCCTTACTCCTGTTTTGTTTTAAGGATTATCTTTTTAAACACCAATAATGGTTTGTTGTTTCAAGGTTTTTGCATTCGAGCCTGCTGCCTATTTCGGCGGTTTATGGAATCCCTGTGTTGATCCATAAAGTCTGTGCAAATGTTGCGTGAGTTGTCTGTGCGCAGGATTTCTTTCAGTTATTTCTGTGTTGCATCCACCTTGTTCTTGAGCATCCAGTGACTAATGTTCGCAAAGTATGGAGATGCGGTGCTGCTGAATGCTTCATACTGATTGGTCAGAAGGTTTCTATACATTTTCCATAACAGCAGCTGAGACAGTAGTGCTCATTCAACATGTCATTGTTTGTATAGTAACAACTTGCATAGGGAGTTCTATGGTGAACACTTCACATAAAGAGAAATAATTAAAAAAAAAAAAAAGAGTAATGATTGTGAAGCGAGGAGCAAAGTTTGGAAGGCTCTAGCATCATCAAAGCTGTAACTTTAAGTATTCTGACACACGAAGCTCTTCAGGACCTTGACCTTTGCCATTACTTGTAACTCTAAATGGATAAAATGTATGATTTGGTGTTTATTAGTAAATCAAATATTGTTAGGGGATACCAAATGCTGTGGAATAAGAGGAATAAAGCACTTCAGGATGTGCCTTTATTGAACACATTTTCCTAGAACAGCATGCCTCGTTGTGATTTCACTGCTTATTTAAACAGCCCTAGTGATTAGAAAGCATTTCTTGTGTGTGCGCAGATAACAGCAGCACAGTTGTGGTTCAGCTCAAGCTGATCCGACACTTGAGAAAGTTTTTATTGCTCCCACAGAATCCATTGTTTACTGCTGATCTTCCTTCCACTTATGTTCCTGTGAGTGTGCAGACCAGTCAATGACTGCAGGGGGCTGACAAGCTGTCAGAGAGCCTTACATTTACCACATCATGTACAAACTTGTAATCTCTTTGACTGTGCCGAGCACACACGTCATAGCTGTCTTTTGTTGCTTAGGGACATTTTAACATTTATCACATTTCCACAATTTATCCTTAAGAGGTGTTGATTTAGGAATATTGTTTATATGGGTCTAGACTTGTTGGATGTTTCTGGGCACTATGAATGAAAAAAAAATTCCCTTTAGTTAATGAAAATACTGTAAGTTCAAACCGTGTGATGTGTATATATGTTCACTAATGTAGAAACTGAATTAAGAAATAAATGCATTTGTTATTTGGAAATTGAGCTGTGAATCTGATCAGCCAGTCATTATAAAGAGTCCTACCCTTAATATCACGTAACTTTGTTTGTAGTAGGACTAATCCTTTTGGTTGGAAATATGTTTTGTTCACCCAGCAACTGACAGGATGATACATGGGTTCAGGAGATGACTGTTTGCCAAGTTTAGACTCACTCAGCTATCCCTGTCGTCAGTGTTTACGTTGATGATGTACTCTGCTTCCTTTTCAAATCTGTGTGTTGTGCTTCCATTCAGTAATCCCTTTTTAACTTGGCCACCCACCACATATCTATACTGTGTTGTCTGTTTTCTTTTGTTGTACCCATCGTCTGCTGAGCATGAAAGAGTAATGGAGTGAATGTGTTGAAGAACTGATAATTGCTAGTAACCATTATTATTATTATTATTATTATTATTATTATTATTATTATTATTATTATTATTATTAAATACTTCTCTCATTTCTTTGAGCATGAGTGTGCAGCACAACAAAATTCTATTGGAAATCAAGGTTGATACTCGTAGTCAAAGAGGTGGATGAAAAGACAACTGCTTGTATATACACACACAAAGATTTCTTCTTATGTGTGTATATATGAAAAAAGCTCCTGCCGAAACATTGCTTCGTCTGTGAGTTACTGATCCCTGTCTACAGACTGTAAGGGGAACGGGCTGCAAAACTTAGCACTTGACATGCAGAGGGGATCAGAGTTTATTAAGCAATGAAGTATGTTGATTATTGCTTCTGCCACCTGATACAGTGCCATGTCCAATGTCTTACTCATGCAGCATGACTGCCAAGAGGTGGCATCTGTTTAATATCAGGGTAAATAATGACATCATCAGAGACATCAGGGTAAATAACTTGAAATGTAGTGTAGAAAGAAATGATGAGAGATGGTAGATGGTGGTTTTTTTTTTTATGCTTTCTGGTAGTGAAAGGTTGTTGACCTTAGGCTTGAATGGATTTCGAAGGGTGAATAGTGTCCTAGAGGCCCAGAAACTGTTTATATGTTTCCAGGCACACTGAGCTATTGTCTGCATTCTCCAGGGGGTTGATGTGAATGAGATCACCTGAATTCATGCAGGTCCAGGAACTGTTGGGATGGCAACGGCTCCATGGGTTATTTTAAAGGTGTTTGGTTTGAGAATTCTTCCGTTTGGAAGACTGTTTCCTTTGGGATTGTCAGTGCCATGCATATTTAAAGCATGGCGTATGCCTCGAGTTCATTTGTTAGTAGTTTGGAACTTGCTTTAGGTGCAGTACAGCGTACAGAGGTTTTAGACACATTCAGACAATTTCTGAATAACAAAAGGTTTCTAAATTGCAAAATGTGCTGTAAGAGCTCTAAACAGGAAAAAAACAAAAAACAAAATCAAATCAGTATTTGATTTGACTACTTTTTGCCTTTTAAAATGGCTTTTGGTTAAGTATAATTTATTATTGTTTTACCTGCTCCTGTTGCTAGCCAGCTATCTAACTGAGTGAAAAACTATAAAATACTATTTTTATTATTTAGTTATATACTGTTAGTATTTATTTCTAGCTATTATTCTATCACATTGCTGACCATAAATCGAACAGACAAGGGGAAAAAAGCTCTAAAATACTTTTTGATTTCAGGGGCACTTTAATGACAGAAGCTTTAAATAACATATTAAGTAATAAACCACTCTGTAACATTACATTTTGTTGGAAAATGACATTTTAAATTTAAATTTGCTTCTTTTTTTTTGGGATTAACACACAAATCCGTAAAACATAAATGTTCAGGATATTTTTTTTGTTTGTTTTTTGCTTTTTTCATTTAACCTAAGATTTTTGGACAATAATGTAAAAAGATAAATCTAGTTAATTATAGGGGATTATGGGATTTTAAGAGAAAAGTGATATCACTGTATTCAGTGTGATATGATTCATTCATTTCAGCTCAATCATGGCAGTCCCCCCCCCCTTCCTCACACTTCCAAGATTCCAGGTCTCTTCTTTCTTTGTTAGATAGTAAAGCTTACCATAGAGGTAAAAAGAAAACAGTTTGTGTTTGATTTATATGTTATCAGTGCACCGAAGTCTATTTGTCATTAATGCTCTGTCGACCTCTATAAACAGCAGAGGATGATGAACAGAAAGGTTTTTTTGTGTCTGGCTTGTAGCGTATCATGGGATGCAGAGCAGGAATGTGCTGATCTGTCAGTATTTGAGAGAACAAGCAACAGTATGGAGCAAAAAAACAAAAAACTAAACAGGCTTTGAATGACGGACGAATGAGTCAGTCGGTGGACGTGTGAAGGAATAAATAAAGTCAAAGCACCAGAGGGCCTTTTCATGCTCATTTCCCAAACTCTGTTTTGAATGCTGGTACCCTTGGATGGTGTTCAAATACATGCTAAGTGAGGGAAAAGCCACAGAGGTAGCGCTGCTGAAACTCATTCACACTGTCGACACAGTACGTCTCCATTCAGCATTCATTTACACCCTGCTGCGATACAATGTTTACTTTTGACCATCTCGATTCCTTATTTATGAATATATGCCAAATTATAGGTGTTTGTAGCCCAGGTATTAGTGAAGCAATGCCAAAAAACTAGCCATAAAGATGGACATTAAGCAAAAGCTGGTGAAGTACTGTCAGTGTTTTACCAAATGGTAGATTTCAGCCTTGGATCTCAGAGTATGTATTTATAACTGTTGACTTTAAGTGAAAAAATGATGTATGCTGGTGGTCTTCAACAAATATAAACACGAAGGCAGGAGGAATGTGTCTGTTTTTCCTTTGAACATTTCAAGGAAGAAGGCATGGTAAACATTTATTTAAAAAAATTTGAAGTAACATTAAATGGAGTTCTGTGTGTTTTTGTGTTTTGTAGATTTACTAGTTCTCCAGGACTCTCCACAGAAATCTCTAGTAATTTTTTTATTTTATTTTATTTTTTTTATTTCAATGAATCATGTAAGCACAAGATAGACCAGTGCCTAGTGTAACAGTCTTAACCTTGCAGAAGCAGTGTGTATTAATTAAGTTAGCAGTCCCCTAAATGCATTTTGTCCTTAAGTTTTGTCACGACGGCTCAGATTATGAGCCAAAAACATGTATATCCTAGATGTAGTTATAAAAAAAAAAAAAAAAAACCAAGAAGCTACATCATATAGTAGCATTTAAGCTCTCTTTTGCTCACCAGATTTTGGACATGATTTTATATGTAGCTGGAGGCACCTCTGTTTGCATGGCCCGCTCTGACACATATCTACAGAACCACAGATGACGCACTTTACCCCTGCCAAAGTTATGGATCTCTTTCATGTTTTCACTTTTCCTCCCTTCAGTCTTTCATTGGTTCCTGAGTCTGTTATTAATGCTGCTTTTTACACCTTGCTTCCTATTGATGTGAGGTGAAGGTGTTGTGTACTTGAAGGAACTCGGGATTTTTTGAAGGCTGTTAAAGTTAATACAGGCTTTGCATGCCACACAGTGACAGTAACAAACAGGACTCGTAGTGGTGGTGTGGTTTTTTTTTTTTTTTGGGGGGGGGCTGAAAAGCCTGTAGGTGTTGGTTCAGTGGTAACATGTCAGTGTGTCTTTATAAAGCAGCTTGCAGCTATTAACTATTAACCTACATACTTTTCTGTTTAATCAAACCTTGTGGCTGTTTTTGCATATAAACTTTAAGCACTAATCAGTTTCTGGCTGAATCGGTTTCTTTCTTTTTTTGTGTGTGAAAACACGTGTTAAGATTACTCCTACCTTGATTTTCATCAAAAGGGAGTTCCTTCCTTTCCTGAAGGTCGTGGAGAGAAATCATGTATGACCGACGGGACCAGTGTTTTAGCTAGCAGACGGTTAATAAACTCTCTGGATTTCACCATGTTGGCTCTTGCGGCATATTTTCTCCTGAACAAAATAAAGTTAGGCATCAAATTTTTATTTTCCATAATTGCAAGCCTATAAAAGTTGATTTATAGCTGAAAGCAAGAAATGTACCCGACTGTCAGGCATTTCCACACGGCAATATAAACATTTAATGCAAACTACAAAGTACACAGAGATGAGTGACACTCAGGTAAAATGTTAATGTTCAAAGTGCTGCTTGAGCAACTTTTATCTTCACACTTCAATTAAGCCCAAAAAATACTTTACAGGATTTTCAGGGCATGCAGTGCTTAGTGTTGGCATTAGGCTTTAAAGCTGAACGTGCTCAGCATCAGGCTCATACTATGAAAGGTCATCTGTCAGCCACTTTATAGAATCTGTAGACCTTCTAGTTCACTTTCTCTATATTAAGGGCTGTTTTTCTTGTGGTTTTTTTTTCCCTTAGGTATATCACAGCATTGACAGACACTGAAGAGGAGGGTGAGAGTGAAGAGGATCGCAAAAATGCAGAGCCACTGGATGAGCTCCTGGTCCTGTTAAAGAAAGTAGATGTGCTGCATGCATGTAATGGACCTGAAAAGAAAGAAGGCTTGTCCACTTTGCTGGAGAGGAAAGAAGAGGTAGAACGATTTCCAATAAGCTCCCCAGACAAATAGTTAGTCTCATGTGTAATTTCTTTTCCAATACTTGGTTCTGCTTCCTCCTTACCTTTATAAAAGCAGCAGTCTGATCAGGTATGGTGACAGGAGTCTCTAAAGAGAGTTCCTCTCAATTTTGGCCCATTCTCTGACTGGGTACAAAATTCAGCTGGAATTTGTGGATGCCTTTTCTAATGTTTCATCTGCTTTTTAATGGAATTTAAGAAACTCACCTGATCCGAATCCCCCAGTGTTCCATCTTGTTTGGCCCTGTGCACACTACAGTTATTCTGAATTGTGTGAGTGCTTACTTCGACTCGAAGCACAAAGTAACCTAAGAATCTGATTAAAATCTGATGATCTAGATTTATGTTAAATTACATTCATAGAGGTGCATAACCTGTTGGACTGGGTTTTTTTTGTGTGTGGGTGTGTGGGTGTGTGGGTGTGTGGAGTGTGTTTCAGTATCAGATGTGTATCCCTGGCTCACGTTATTGAATTTTTGTCATTTCTATTTTCTTATAATGGAGAGCATTCCTAACAGAATTTCAAACATATTTACAGACTCAATGTATCACTTGGTTGAACGTCTGGTTAATAATTTTGAATAAGTTAAATCAATTTCTTAGGGAAAAACTAAAAAATCCAGATGTAACTAATGAAGGTCATACTGTTAAGACTCTTTAATTTCAGCTGTAGCACAGATCTAGTTTATAGAGTACCTTATAGTAACTACTTCACCAAGCAAAATCACTTGCCTTTAGTAGAGCACTCATTAGTGCTCTATTATGTGGTAAATTAGACTCCGTTAGAGTCTAATTATAATCTGAGACTCTAATCAAGATTTAGATATTGTCCTTATTTAAATTCCAATAATGGGTAAAACATATTAAAACATGAATCCCTCCACATGTTCAAAAACTTTTGTTTGCCAGTGTATATGAATGTATATTATGTCCTAATGTTTCACATGTCAAAATGTTGAATGAGCACCCCTCAAAGGACACAGGAGAATTTTTTTGATAAGACATTTGATGGACCTTTCTAAAAAAGTTTCAAAAGGCAGTCTACATGGCCAGAGCAAATTAGTTACAATGTAAGATGGCTAGGCTTATCAACACAAGAAAACAAAGCACTTGTGTCGAGATGTAGATTCTCTTTTACGCCTTTTATGTGAGTTGTAACAAATGTGTCATGTTTTATGTGGTTAGGCATGGCATTGTTAGGGGGAGTAATATTTATGAGCATTCACCAAATGTAGGCAGCTGAAAAAAATTGAATACCAATGCTTCAGAGCCTTAGTTATTGCAAAGATGTTAAATGTAGCATGCCTGAACAAATGCTTTTGTTTGCTGACATATATTATTTGGATTAAAAAAAACTTCATTTAAATTTAAATTTTAGTCTCAGATTTAGTCTAACAAGCTGGACTAATAAGCCCAGTTTTAGCCACTCAGCAACTTAAAACTGTACTTTTTTTTTTTTTGTTGTTGTCATCAGTCATCACCCCACCCCACCCCCGGCCAATGTGCATCTGTAGGACTCATCGTTGAACAAATACTAATACATGTAGCTACCAAGGACTTGGATTAAACGTACATGGTTAAACATAATGTTATTTATGTAATACAATCCATAAACATCTCAAAAGTAAATAGACACCCCTCATTATGTTTTATCTATAGGCACCACCTAGCGCTTCAAATGTTTTGTTGGGTTTTTTTTTTTTTTCATTTCCGATTACAGTATATTAATTGTTTATAGCAACTAGCCATGCTGCGAACACCAGAAGCAAAAGAGTTGTGTGATTTTCAAACAGGACGTATTGTGGGTCAGTCTAAGGGTGGGACTTGGCCAGCGAATGATTGCATAAAACGTTCTTACCACAGTCAAGAGAGTGATTGTACAATTCAAAAGCAAGGAAATGGAATCAACAGCATCCCGTTCAGGTCAACGTGGGCCCTCTTGACACTGTCAAGCCAATTGCTGAAAAAATCGTTGTAAGGCCACTGGCATTACAGACCAACTCCAAGTGAATCAGAGTACTTCTTTGATGCAACTCCATCAACTTGGCTACTATGGCAGAGCAGCTAGAAAGAAGTTTCTAGGAATACGTTTTTCAAAAATGTTAGTGTCTGTTTTCTTTTGAGATGTCTGTGTATATTTGTAGTTGATGAACTCAACTGAAGTTGTTTTGTGACAGTATGACCAGAAGTGTCAGTACCTGTGGCGGTTAACCAGAGCCTATGCTGATGCTCATGACCTGGCTGGAGACCAACAAGAGAAGAAGAGATATGCTGAAACAGGTAATGATTTTTCATTTTGAATATTTTAAGATTTTATTTTCTATTTGCTGCATTTTTTTAATATCAGAATCACAGTCAGTTTATTTGGTAAATTTACAAGTACACAGGAATTTAACTTTTAAATTTCAATTTAAATACATTTCAATACAACTGCAGGTACAAATATATGCACATACAAAACAGTATACTAACAGAAGGTCAGCTCTGCTTATTGCTTATTGATCACTTGTTGATAAGTGTGATTTCAGTTGTCATGTGGTAGGGCTTCTGATAGAGCGATACTGGTTACCTGAAGGGAGGTTCTGGGGTCCATGGTAAGGTGGATTCTTATGGGGTTTTTTGAAAATCAGTTACACTTTCAGCTGTGTTTTGTATGTTGAACTTCAGGGTTTTGTTTTTTTTTTTTTAAGTGCAGACATCTCTTCAGGCAAGCCACTGCTTTCATGTGGGTAGACTCATCATTGTCATCTGCAAATTTTTATCAGCTTGAATGTGTATTCACTGGTGTACAAGGAACAGGAGTGCAGTATTTGTTTGCTTGATTTTTGGATTTTTCCCTATAATCTCCCGAAGTTGCCCAATACCACCCACTAGCCAGCTGTCCTCTATTATACAATGCTACAAACAAGGCAGAATGACTGCCTTAAAGGAAGGTGCTATCTGCTCTCTTCTACATACCTGTGCTCCCAGATGCCTGCAGTTGGCTTTGTCACAGGCTTTGCCATCCCTCCCATGCAGAGAACACAGCCAGTTATTCTCCTTTGACTCCCAGCCAAGGATGACTGTCACCACCAGAATTTGAACTCATGATCTCTCAACGACAGGGCAAATCCGTTTCTGTTGTTTCACTTGTGAGTCGGAGAAAACCCAGTGCTGATGGATGGGATTTCTGATTGGAAATATCCCAGCCACACAGACTGTCTGCTGTATCACAGGAAGTGACCACTGCACTTGGGAGATGGAAGGGTCCACACTCAGCAATAGCAGGTTGTTTTGAACACAGTTTAGACTCAGGTTGACTGCTTTATATAGCAAACCCCTCAGCTAAAGATGCAGACTATAGTGGATCAACAAGGGGGTCTGTGTTGGGGGGAAAAAACAACAAAAACAAAATGGGTGTATGAAGTTCTTCATGAACACTGATTTTAAGGTCTGTATTCATTAAAATATTAAGCTGTCTTTCTTTCTGTAACTGACATCTTGACGCATGTGGTTACGTTGCATAGAGCAATGGAGAGGTTAAAGATTTCAGTGAAAACAGGTAGCTGGCCCACGCAGTGTCGCAGTGACAGTAGAAATTGTACTGGAACCCCCAGCTTTCATAAAGCTAATTTCCTCAAAGTTGTAATGTACAGACGTGGACAAAATTGTTGGTACCCTTCTGTTAAAGAAAGAAAAACCCACAATGGTCACTGAAATAACTT